>OY748316.1:3333183-3933183 GCA_963556515.1 Nudaria mundana | reverse complement strand
ATAATGTACCAAATAAACTATTATAATGGACCTCAGGATTATTACCTATATAAACTATAGAATTAAGCTTTTTCTCGAACAAGTTTTTGAATTCTTTAATTCTATTAGAGGTTATGGGCCTACACATAATTTTCTCATTATACTGACTATTATTACTCTTGGGAAAGGATACTATTTGACCACAGTGATCTGATGGCAATTTACTAATTACAGACTTGCTTAAGCACTCACAATCCGTAAAAAAATTATCCAGACAATTGGCTGCTGTTTCTGTGACTCTAGTCGGCTCACAGAAAATATTTTCCATATTGTAACTACCAAATAAATTCAAAAATTGAGTACTTTTCTTACACTGTTTTAGGATGTTTACATTGAAGTCTCCGCACACAATTAACTTCTTCCTATTATTTGACGCAACCCCTAGAACCTGGTCCATGACCTTGGTAAATACACTAAAATCACTTTTAGGTGGACTGTATACGCAAACTACTATATATTGGTCAAGCTCGGCACAGGCCACCTCAACACATCGCTCAACAGAAAGTCTAACTATGTCAGACCGCTCTTTGCTGCGGAGACCATTTTTAATTAAGACCATGGAGCCACCTTTAATCGCAGACTTCCTGTTAAAGCAACTTGCAATATTGTAGTTGTTTATATTGAACATCATCTCACTCTCCTTGAGCCAATGTTCAGTCAAACACAAAATATCTACATTTAATTCCTCTAGGAATAACTCCACTACTAATTCCTTGCCAGAAAGACCTTCTACATTTTGATGAGCCATCTTTAGCTCTGGTATTCCTGTTGTCTGGATGTTCAGTTTAAATCATTTGTTATACATACTAAATTATTACTACAAGTACCTAACAAATCTGTAGGTATATTACTTTGTTTACAATGTAAACTCGTCCAAAAATTAATATTATTTGCTAGCAATGTAGCGATTTTATTTTTGTCTGACTTCACAAGATAAATACTATCTTTGGTCTTAAAACAATAATTACTAATAAAATTATTAGTGTCAAAAAAAATAAAAGTGTCACTATGACGACATGTCAAAGTATGAATAAAATTATTCAGAAGATGTATTTTTTTATTATAGGATGAGGACTGGCAACACGCATATGGGAACGCACATAATATTATTTTAAATACTTTTAGTCTACTTAAGCATTGTATACAGTACATTAATTCTTTCTTACCTATTTAGTTACTTTCACCTACCAATAATACAATAGTGGTACTACTATTATACTTGGATGACACAATTTTGTCTATGATCTGAGTGTAAGTTGCATTGGGCAGGGAATAATTAACACAGTTTTCAATGTATTTATTAAACATATAGCCCATATTACAACCCACCCCATCAGAAAAAACCATAGTATTACTAGGAGGCTCAATGTTGGTGGTAGGATCAGAAATTGTTTCCAGAATACTGTCACAAGTAGAGAGAGCTGGTACGGAGTCATTGATAGGGTGTTGGTCGATGTGCTCAGAGTTATAATGCTGAGTTATAGAATCAAGTAATTCTTGGTTGTGTCTACTGTCGTCTATCAATTTGTCCAATGCCAACATGTTTTCAGTATTCTGTTTACTTTGTAGTTCATATTTAAAGAATAAACTATCATAATTCTCCTGTAATTGCTTGATGTGAGATTCTAACGTGACCCTCACAACATCATGAGCCACCTGACTGTCAGCCAACTGCTTGCTGCATATAACCAACTGCCCAGTACAAACATCCAGGTCAGACTGTAGTTTTAAATTTAAATTACTATTATTAGACAAACAAGATTTCATTTTTAAATTAATTTTCTTAATTTTTTTGTTTATTTTTTTTTGGCATTTGATTTTGTTATGACTAATCATTGGTTTAGGAGTATTTAAGCACCTACTATCATTTGTGAGATCTATGACTGATAAATTAGTTGAGGCAGGCACAATAATTATTGTAATGAGACCAAATTGAAATGGGAACAATTGGAAAACAGTATCGGTTCATCCAATACAAAGAGAGACATAAACTAGTAGTTCTGCGAACAGTAGACCTCGCGTTATTTTCGGGTCCCTAACGTACTTTTGTTGAGAAAAAAAAAAACCTTGTCTTATGAGATGAGGAATGATCATTTTCTCCGCATTTCTTCCCCATTTTCCCCCCATTTCTCCCCCATTTTCCCCCCAATCGAAAAATCCCTTCGACAAAAGTTGCGCCTTGCAACAAAGAACACTTGTGCCAAATTTCATGAAAATCGGCTGAAAAATGCGGCCTGTAGACCGGAACTGACACACATACAGACAAACAACGCCAAATCGGCCAGTCCTCGAGTTGAAACTGAGACGCTGCGCTCGCTCGGTCAAAAAAGCATACAGTCAAATTGAGTTTTTTGGAAATCTGTTAAAAATAAAGGTTTGCCCTTTAGAGTATACATAAGTTATAGTACGTGGGATGTAGAACATTGAAACTTATTGATTAACAGCAATCCCGAACAACGCAAGATGTCACTTTCATACCGAGGAAACCGTCTTCGCGAGAATCGAGCGTTTTAAACGTTCGTTTCTCTGCCAAACGATGGTGGCTTGGAACGTGTTTCCTCCAACATATAACCCTGGGTTTTTTAAGCGAAGCGTGAAGAGGCACATTATTGGGTCGTCAAATTCAGGGCCCCTCTCTATAGTATTCCTGTGTACTATGAGAGTCGCCCGCAATCGCCACAGCTTACCATAAGGCGGGTGGCGTTAATTTGTCGACCTAAATATAAAAAAAGGCAAGCTCTTTTGATTCTCTTATATAATAAAAATCTCACTGTTGGTTATAACATTTTTGGGATCGTCAAGTCGACATACTTAAACCCTATTATCTCCTTTAGCAACCCGAATTAAAAACTCATGTTTGATATAGTTGGGGGGTCTCGTCAAAACGAAGCTTTTCACGAAAATTCAGGTTGATAGGAGTTCACGTTATATCACCAATTAGTACTACAACTTTTGAGCGTCGGGCTGGGATAACCTACCAAACAAATTAGAGGACAAAGTGACTGTTAATTTAACAGTCACTTTGTCCTAAACATTAAATAACCAACAGTAAAAAAATCAGCTTGCTGGTAATCAGATTTTGTGACCTCGTAATCCCTACATGTTGAGAGCGGGGGACTCTTGTACCATACCACATATTTGGTTGGACAAATTAATATTTCAGTAATGTCCATGATTCTCTTCACATATAATAAAAATCTCACTGTTGGTAATACTTTTTTTTGGGATCGTCAAGTCAACACACTTGACCCCTATTATCTCCCTTAACTACCCGAATTGAAACTTCTTGAAGCGATATTTGTGGGAGACACGGTAATAAGTTTCAACGTTCTACGGTCCACGTACTCTTAGTTAACACTACCACGATGCTATTTATAAAAAACAAATATTCCTGAATCTATAAAATACCATTCTGCAATAATATGCAAAGGCTAACAATTCTCAAACTTGCATATCGCAGGGTGGAACTGCATAGTTAGCAGTGAAATATATTTCTGGAGCCGCGCCATATTCCGATAACAACATTCTGAGCTCGTTTGGAATTCAAAACGTGAAAATTCTTAACTGACTTCAAAACAGAAGGGTCATACGACTGTAATTGGAAAGAGTTATACCAAAATTGAAGGTGAATTGGAAATATAGTGCATCTCTGCCCTTCTTTTTCAAGTCTGAGGCTGAAAGCCACCTCCATTGCCGGGTATGCAATGCACTCGAATGCTGGCGAAGCTGTGTACATCAGCTAGACACTGGTACGAGTATATACTAATATAATACTCTTAAAATAAGAGGAAAGATTTTATGGTTTGTTTAAATTGAATAATCTCCGTAACTACTGAACCGATTCCGAATTTTTTTTCATTGATATGTAGCTAAATTATCCTTGAGTAACATTGGTTACTTATCACAGTGGTCACGAGATAACTAAGTATATCACGCGGATGTAACAGATTGTAACGATACTAAATTTTAAAACGTATTTCATTTCATTGCTACCCTTCATTTTGTAAGTTCAGTAAAAAGGACATTCACACAATTGAAACTAATGACCTTGATACACCAGAATCAATAATATCATAAGCTTACATTGATTACGAAACCGACAGCAAGTACTATCATAATATCTGAGTAATATTACATGCTTACACACACACACACACACCTATCATGCCCATATCCCCGAAGGAGTGCATTGCACACCCTGCTGCCCACAGCAGGGTGTGCAATGCCTATTGCTATCATCGGGCACATTTATAATGGGCTATGTCCAAAATGACCGAATTAATTTAATAAAAAGTAGCAGCTATATTGTAATTTTGAAAAACTAATTTGAAACCCGTTGTCTTGCGATGAAAGGCAACAAAATCTTACGTGTCAGCCGCTAAGGCACAGCCAATTAAGTCCTGGGCGTCTAGGCCTATTTTACATGCTTACGTACATTCATAATTATCACGCATATATCCCAAAAGGGGTAGGCAGATGTAATTCACATTCACACTTTACCAGTAATTTTGTTGATTCCACGTAATTGAGGGCAAGAGTATTGCCTTTACTGGGAATTATATCAAATCCACAAACACTCTGTAATTCAAACCAAAATTCCAATAGACAGGATAGATGTAACATACTACTAAATAGAATCGCTGCAGTCCGAGCATTCTGCATACTTGTAATTCTCACGTAGGTATTGGTGGTATATATATGTACCTGAGTTTCTTGCTGGTATCTTCTCAGGAGATCCAAACTTACCGAACCAGCGAAAGAATCATTTTCAAATGGTTATTTATGTACTTAATTTAGTATTTTTATAATATTGCTTGACATAAATTTGTAAAATTTTGACATTCATATGTGCTCTTTATGTGCCTAAACTGAATAAACGAAATTGATTCTTTGATTGATTGATTCTTTGCATTGTACCAACAGTAACTAAGCTGTTGATTGCCTCAATGGTGCAGTGGTATTTGTATGAAACTCCTAAGTGATCGGCAATACGGGTTTTGCCAACGCTGCTCTACTGGAGATCTTCTAGTGTATGCCACGCACATCTGGGGTGAGGCTCTTGAAAGATATGGTGAGGCACTTGCTGTGTCACTTGACATTTCAAAGGCTTTCGACAGGGTCTGGCACGAAGCCCTCATAACCAAGCTTCCTGCTTACGGAGTTCCGGCCAGTCTTTGTGCTTGGATTTCAGATTACCTGAGGGAACGATCTATTCGAGTGGTTGTTGACGGTTGCTCGTCTGATCTATTAACAATTAACGCTGGGGTACCTCGGGGATCTGTTCTCTCGGCAACGTTATTCCTGCTACATATAAACGACCTGCTCAGACCCGGTGTGTTTGGGTATGCGGACGATAGCACGGTTGCAGAGAGATATTTCTCCAGTGCAAAGGCCAAAAAAAACAAAAAAAAAAACGGAAATCGACGATCGTAGAGTGGCAATGGTTGAACGCACTAACTTAACCCTTCAGGCAGTGTCTGACTGGGGCGATGCTAACCTTGTCACAATCAACACTACGAAAACCCAGGCATGTCTTTTCTCCGCTAAAAAGAGCCCGTTCACCAAGGCTCCTACTTTCCGGGATGTCCCTGTACCTGTGACTCAGCATCTTCACCTCCTTGGTGTGCACTTATCATCCAACCTGAACTTTGGAAGCTACATAGAATCCAGGGCTAAAACAGCTTCGAAAAAACTAGGCATCATCTCTAAGGTGCGTAAATATTGTACCGCGAGTCAACTACTTAGTCTTTACTCAGCACAGGTACGCTCCTGCATGGAGTACTGCTCGCACCTTTGGGATGGATACGCCACCAGCTTGAGGCCCTGGAAGCTATTGACAGATGCGCCAGAAAACTTATAAGCGATGAGGCGCTCACAAGCAACCGACTTCAGAGCCTCAACCATCGCCGTCTGCATGAATTAATTCCACCAGCACCATTCCATCATCGGACATCGAGGCGTGGTCTGAGATTCCATCCGTATGTGGTCGATATTCCACCTCTTCGTACCTCTCGATTCGCTTCTTCTTTCATCATGCGAACCGCTAAGGAATGGAATTCCCTTCCAGCGTCATTGTTCCCCGATACATATAATCTTGGGATTTTCAAGGCAAGAGTTAATAGGCATTATTTGAGTTTGCGTGCTTCACCTTAGACCGCATCGTTACTTAACATCAGGTAAGATTGTGGTCAAACGCACTCAAATTTATTCATAAAAATGAAAGACTACCGTTCCTGACGTCGATTCCCGTGTCGAATCAAATTTAATTAATGACTTTAATTGGCTGTGCCACAGCGGCTGGCACGTAAGATTTTGTTGCCTTTAATCAACATTTCATCGCAAGGCAACGGGTTTCAATTTGTTTTTCAAATTACAATGTAGCTGCTACTTTTTATTAAATCCATTTGGCCATTTTGGACATAACCCATTATATTAGTGCCCGGTGACGGCAATAGGCTTGCCTCCTATTACGTGGGACAAAAAATACTCGCAAATTGTGGCTGTGTAATGCACCTCTGCTTACCCCTTCGGGGATATAGACGTGATGTGTCTGTGTGTGTGGGTGTGTGTGTGTGTGTGTGTGTGTGTGTGTGTGTGTGTGTGTGTGTTTATAGTCGTAGCAAGTATTTAGAAATATATTAAGAATGTATAGAGAAGGAAAACTCGACACAAAACCCTATACCAGCATAAGTGTAGACTGAATTCCCCCTCTTTGAGGGGACGCCTATTCCCAGCAGTGGGTCTCAAATGGGTTAAGATGTTGATGATGAAAACTCAGCTACCGAGGTCGTGAAAAGATAAACACTTTCTGGGCTCTCTAAAAGATGTCTCATGATAAAAGTTTTTATTACCATGTTTGTTTGTCAAATACTAGAGAAAAACAAGTTTTTATCTGATAATATATTTGTTAGAGAAACTACCAATGCTACTAAGTTCCGATATATAAAGACTATTGGATAATCTGTCAGCAGGTTTACGAAGAGGTGGTCTAAACTATAAAACTGTAATTACTCAGGAGACTTTATATTTTTACTTGTAACCTAGGACAGCCTAAATCAGTAAGGGTTGTCTCTTGTTTGTGACACGGCATTGACTATAGAGTTGATATTGAGGCATTAACGTCATAATTATTGGTTAAATTATGCTGGTATATATTTTACTTTACTGGACAACCCTAACGTTCGAATGATGTTCTCTGCAAACAAAAGAATGTGCTTTAATTAACGTCGGAGTGCAAGTTCTGTATGTAAGTAAGTACTATTCCCTATTCTATGCCTAGGCGACTGTTTTATTTAGAACCGACTTAGAAAAGGGCTTAATCAAAATATCCAGGGTCCAAGTCATCCATCACCTTCACGCTGTGCACATGCTGCGTGGCTCACACACATATATATAAGTAGGTTTATCAGTTGTGTAGATCTTGTAGCAAAAGCTTATAGCTTAGTTTGGACTAGATTATGTATGAGAATATCCAAACATAGACCAACGCGGTCGTCGTATACGCTGTGTATCCAAATAACCCAAAAATTATTTACTGTAGTCAGCATGTATTCAATTTTACTCTACTTAAATTGCTGTAATTAGAGACTTACGTTGGAAAAAATAAATGGAGCAATGCCGTAAGCCTATCATTAAAATAATTCATTCATTCACTTCGAATAAAAGTTACGAAATTGCATTTCATTTCTTTTTGTATTTCACGTCCGTGTGGGTTATTATGGGGTTGTATTTAAGTCATTAGGGGATTAAGGAACCTTATCTATCAAAACTTCGTTTTATGGTCGCTTTGGGTGCCGGGGCGTAGATGAGTCTGCCACGCCCTGGCCGCAGATTTCGGAACTCAGCGGGGAGGGTACTCTCCCTCACCATCTCAGCCGTCTCCATCGCGAGCATAACCTGCTCGCACATGGACACGGCACTGTTCCAGCTGCTGCCGCTGGAGACCATGATTTGAAGTATTGTCTCCAGCGAGGGAGTTGGATCCCAAACCAGACCCACGAGACCAATCCACACGTTGAGCACTCCACCAACGTGTGGATTGCGGTGTCTTTGTCGGAGGCCTCGAAGTGTTGACACTGGGGTGTTACCTCACGATGGATGAAGTACAGATACTTACCGAAGCATCCGTGCCTGATAATGATCTGCGACGCGCTATACGTGAAGTCACCATGCCGCATTTGCAGCCATTCCTCCATGATCAGTCTCACTGCCGCGATGGTAGTGTTTACGCACCTTGGTTGCTCCAGTCGCACTTTCTATGTCTTCATGAGATCCTGGCGGAGTTGGGACCGCTGAACCTCGATTTCTCGAGACGCAGGTCTGTGGTCTCCAGCACATCCTTGAGCCATTGAAACAATTGTCAATTTCCGCTTCTCCAGCCAATTGAATAGGGTGTAATTATTTGGCAGACAAAATCATTTACTGTTACATTTTTAATGCTCTCAATGGACTTCGTCAAACAGTAATCTTCAAAGTTACGGCTGTCTAACTTTATGGCCTGATTCGGTTACACATAAAATATTACTTTCTTTCATTCCGAAATGGTGGTAAGGATTATAAATCATATAATACGTAAGTGGATTACGGCAAATATTATCCAGAAACTTTGTTGACCAAGCGAGTGAAACGAGCGAAGCGTTTGCATTTAGACACAATACAATTTTGCTTTCGTCCGTCTGTTCTATCTGTATACTAGTTAATGACAGTTAATCTCTGAAATGACTGGGCCGATATTAGTGAGACTCTTAAAGTCATATAGCTGATGTTACAATGAGTAACTTAGACTACGTCTTATGTAAGACTAGTACGGTGTCTTGTGCGGTGCTTCGCGCCGCCGAGTTAGAGAGTTAAAGAGATATTATGTTTCTTGGTATTTGTTGTTACAGCAGTAACAGAAATACATCATCTGTGAAAATTTCAACTTTCTAACTATCACGGTTCATGAGATACAGCGCAAGACAGAGTGACGGACGGACAGCGAAGTCTCAGTTCCCGTTTTACTCTTAGGGTACGAAACTCTAAAAACCGCTGTGTCATTTCCTTACAGATTGCATGTCATTTTGCTGGTGACCTTCGAATATTTCACCTCTCTAAGTGGTAAGAAAAGTAATACATGTCCATTTCTTCATCCATTTTGATAACTGGAATCTTTTGAAACATATTGTCCAAAAAGAAGGAGGTTCTCAATTCGACTGTTTTTTTTTAAGTTTGTTGCTTTATAATGTTTAAACTGTTCGAAACGATTTTGTAGTATTTTTTTTTATTTAAAGCATTTTTCCAATTTGGTCCCATTTCGGCAATTATTTGTCCCCATTTCAGTAATGACATTACTGTCATTACATTAGGTACAGTCAGTATTTGTGTCAATGTTTGGCTTGTTTTTTCATTTTGCAGATTACTTCTCTGCTTACCTGTAGGTAAGCAGAGAAGTAAAAATGTAATAATAGTTGCAAGGGAGGTTTAATATCTAATATCGGTACTATGTTGTGAAATTACTCTTTCAAAATAAAATCTACCTTAATTTTAATAAAAACAACTCTAATTTACTTTATCAAAAAAATGTGATTTAATACAAAAAAAGCAATAAAAAATATTGCGTTGCGTAAAAAAGTATGAAATCAAATAAAGAACGTTAACTTTTATTTATTGACTAGCCCTTTGAAAGCTTGAAAAATTTTAAAATCTACCTTAATATTAACTGATACAAAGTCTAATTTACTTTATTGAAAAACTGTTACTTAATACAAAAACCATAGCAACAAATACCTTATTCCAATAATGTTCTTAAACAAAGTGTGAATTCAAATAAAGAACGTTATCTTTTTTTATTTATATTTACAACTTTTACTGGCCATCTCTATGAAGAACTCTAATAAAATACTAATAGAGTTGATTTTAATATGAAGACAGTGAAGTAGGCTGTATTCTGAATTCAAACTTAGTTTCAGAATTCAGTTCCGCCGCGTATCTCGTAGATCGAAGTTGCTTCGGACGGAATTCGGAGGGAAAATACGAATTGTATTGTATTTGTATATTACACTGTTTTGTATACAGTATAATATAGTGTATTTTTGTATACAGCGTGTTTCAAATCTGTTATGTGTATTGTTAAAGTGAAGCACTTAATTATTTTTGTATTTTATTGTTGAGTAGATTACTTTTGGTTGATTTTTGGTTTCTTTAAGTAATTTTGTTTGTTCTTTAGATTACAAAACGTAGTAAACTTTGTGAGTTGTTTACTTTTTGCTAACCGAATTAAAAAAAAAGGATGAGGTTCACAATTCGATTGTATGTTTTTTAAATGTTTGTTACCTCAATATCTTTGGACTAGGTGTCTTGATTTTGTTTTTTTTATTGAAAGCTACCCGAGTGGTCCAATTTCAATTTGGTCCCATTCCGACTGTTATTATTTGGGTAATTTGAAGTCGGTTTTTGTATTACTAGCTTTTGGTGAAGAGTAGATTTTTGATTTATTTACGAGTTATTATAACGAATATAATTTCAAAACGTTAACTTTTTGATTTGTTTACTTTTTCTCTCACAGCACTACCTTGTGGTGAATTCAAATTGCATTTGGAAGTAAAGTTGCATTTTAAAAGTTGTTGAACATTTTATGCAAAATTTTGTAAATAAACGTGCTTCACTGTGTAAATAAGGGCTACATACAGTGACTTTTATTGTCTGTGGTGAATATTTTTTTCTGTCAACATGAGTATGAAGAGGTGAGTTATTAAGTACCGCGACTAAAAAAGTTAAATGTTGTTTCATTTTGGTGAACTCATTCTTGTGTTCTTGTTTGTGTAAATGTTACGATGGTGATGATATTTCGCGCCAAATCTTAAGGCGGGCCAAGCGTGACGTCACGGCATCGCACGGCCAAAATGATTGAGCTGTAATATGAATTTGTAAACTGGTGAATTAGGGTTAAAAAATTACGAAATAACTTGATCAAAATAAAATCCTATGCAGTGCCATGCCGTACCGTGACATCTCTGCACCGACCTTTATGCTTCTTGCATACAATAATATACAGAGTGTAACCATCAAATGATTAAGTGTGGGAAAGCCTGAAACTATTAGACATACGAAGATCAGCTTCAAGCTTAAAACGCACTGGTCCTTAACATACGACGTATGCCACGTGGGAAACAGTGACACACTGGTCCTACGTCTTACGACGTCTGACGTTTACGTTATCTACGTGCTATGACACTTTAAACGTGTATGACAGATGACAGCGTCGTACGCGTGGGATAGCATGGGAACACGCGAGTCTGGCGCGGTGACGCGTAAGACAGCGTGGTGAGACCAGTGTGTTCGTTACCATACAAATTGTATAGGCCAGATCCTGTTCAGTAGTCGTAATGCCGTAAAATTGCCCGTCACTTCATTCTTTATTTTTTTTTAATCTCTGAATGCTGTTGTTATTTTTACTAAAATCGATGACATGGTTCCTAGGAAAAGATCTTCGAATGACCTATCTGAATGTTGCACCCGGTGTAATCATGCATATAGCCTGGACAGGGCAAACGTGTATTACCAACAATGTTTCTGGCAAAGAAGAGAGTTTATACGTGGTACTGTATACCTACATATCTACCCACCCTGTCTGGGTAGCTGGTACTCGTACCTATAACTAGCCTACCTACCTAGCCTAACTACCTAGGTATTGTTTAATTGCATTGCCCGGGTCGAATCAAATATTTGTGTGATCCACAAATGTTTGTTTCGGAGTTTGGGTGTTTTCTATATATATTATTACTAGGTATGCAATGCATTCTGCTGTTGCAATAATTGAGCTGAGTTTGTCGATCCGGGTCGAACTCCTAAACGACTGGACCGATCTTTATGAATTCAGATATATGCACTTACGGTGATGGTCACTGTGACCGTGCCAAATTTCAAAAAGATCGGTCCAGTCGTTTAGTAGAAGTTCGATCCCAAACGAAATACACGAGTCGCCTAAGAGAGAGCTTCGTAAACTCCGCTCAATTATGTATGTATTTAGAAATATATAAGTAAGTTTATCAGTTGTCTAGATCCCATAGCACAAGCTTATAGCTTAGTTTGGGCTAGATGACGTTGTGTGAGTACCTATGTTCTAAAATATTAAAAAAAAATACGTTAAAACAATGTCATGGATTTTTGCCAAGTAACGCCTGTTTCTATCCAATAATTAAAAAATACGTTGTCCAAAAAACTGCAGAGAGTCTATTTAGTGGTAGGTACCTATGTAACATCTGTGCTAACTGTTGGAATTTTTGGTTTAAATTATAGAGAGGTTATGGATTTGTATAGAGCACGGCAATGGGCTTGCCTCAGTTGTTAAGTGGTAACAAAACTACTGGAAAACCGTGTTTGTTATGTACCTCTGCCTACCCCTTGAGAATATAATCATGACGATATTATGTATGTACGTTTCTGTATTATTTTTGAATAATTTACATGAAAACAAATTCATTTCGTGAATGTCTTTAGCGGTTTCCACTTCGCTGGTTGCGTTCAATCGATGTCAAATAAATATTATGTGAATCAGTGATTTGAAATTTTGTCTCTAAATAAATACACCATGTTTTAAAATACTTGTAATGAAATATCAGTTTATGAGACTATTGAATAAACAAGATTATTAGAACACGAGTGGATTTTAAAGAAACGATTCGAGGCTTGGCGAGTTTGTTTATATATTTTACTAGCTGATCGCCGCAGCTCTAGATTTAGATTACTCGTTCCCGGTTCCCGTGGGAACACATAGAAAGTAGCCTATGTTACTCAGGGTGAATGTAACTTTCCAATGGAGAAATAATTTTGGAAATCGGCTTAGTAGTTTTTGAGTTTATTCATTACAAACATACACACAAAAATACAAATCTTTCCTGTTTATAATAGTAGCGTAGAAGTGTAGATTATCCTACGAATGGAATAATACCTAGTTGTGTGCAGTTTCATACACTAATTTGTCTAATCTCATACCTTAAGGTTTTTTTTGTTATCGACAGTATGGAGGCAAACCCCAACAAGGCGATATGGTCGACAGACTTTAGACAGTTATTGCTAGTAAAACTGTCTCTAAGCTATACTATACTGTTCATGACTGTACTATAATGATTAAAAAGTTACTTTATCTTACAGATTTGTAGAAAATCTCTGCATCTTGTATAGGTAATATTTTATGTCAACTTTTGAAATCATAATTAGAGTTTTTCGACATGAGAGTAGATAAATACCCATCAACGGAAAAGTACCGAGCAACTTTTTTTTCAACCGATTTCAAAAAAAGGAGGAGGTTCTCAATTTGACTGTATGTTTTTTTATGTTTGTTACCTCATATCTTTGGACTGAGTGAACTGGTCCCATATCAAATTGGTCCCATTTCGGTAATTTGACAATTGTCAATTGTCAATTGACAATTAGTGTCAATTTTTGATGTGTATTTTTTTAACAACAGCTTATGGTTTGGTTCTAGAGACCGAACTGCTTAACGCGGTTGAATCAGATTTTCTCTAGGTAAAATTATTATTGCATACCTACTTACTTAAAAAACGTGCCTCTGTCTACCCCACCAGGGATAAATACGTGACTTTATTTGTATATGCATTGCTACGTATGCATTGCTACGTAACCCTTTAACTTCCAACTCATAAACAAGAAGTTATCAACTTGGTGTTTTTTTAATGTGAGATTCTCAAGCTGCGACCTCCAGGTGACACCTTCGTTTCACATCATTTATAATTCATTGAAAAAAGAAACTATATTATAACTAGTTGGTGTCCACGGCTCTGCTTGCGTGATTTAGTTTTGAGCTTGCAAATTTCTGCACTGTGTCTGGCTTCAAGAAGAGAGTGAACATTATCTCGCTTCATTACCTTAATTACTCTACGTCTATGTATGTTTATAGACCTGCGCACACTATGGTCTCCTCTTAGGCCCATTTGGAAGAGATCTCTTTAGAGATAAGTGGCGCCATTGTATACATGTTTAGTATAAATCCATTTACTGTTAAAAAAGCTTTCTAATGCTGAAAGAATGGTTAAAATCGTTTAAATAATTTCAGTGTTTGTAAACCAACAAATCTTGACTCATTTGAATATCATATCTGATACAAATTCCTCTTAAATTTTTAGTAGAAATGGCAATGAATTAGAGATATTTACTAATTTACTTTACTTTTTTTTATATACTTTTTTTTATACTCACCCGGTTATCCTTGTTATTATAGAATTAAACCTGCGCCGGAAAAAAATATTGTGTGAGCAGAAAGGAAATATAATAAAAAAATCTTTTTTATTCTACACACGAATTAACAATTCAAACTATGATTTTTGTCATAAAGTTTATTCTACTTTAGTCTACACTTCTTCCATACTTCTTCTTTCATTGTCATAAAACCAGAAATAAACACAAAATAGCTGTCCATAAACTAAGACTAGCCAAGTCCAGTGATCATTCGTTTCTAGGACACTATGTCCGATTTTAGAATAAAATACCTAAATCTATATTAGATCTTACCGACGGAAAAGTTTAAAACTACAATTAAAAAGTATCTAATGAATAAAGCGTATTATTCAATTAAAGATTATATAGATGACAGAGATGCCTGGAAATAATATAGGTAATATTCTTCATATAAATTTAAATGTATGTAATAATTAATAATATAAGTACTATGTAATATTAAAGAAAATGTTTACCCCGCTGAGTTTCTTGCCCTTCTTCTCGGTGTGTGGTGTATTAACTGCTCCTATTTTTAATAAAACTCTCATATTAACGAGGTCAGCAAGAAGGTCCACTTCACCTTTCATACACTTAAATGTCTCCAGAGTTTCTTGCCCCACGATACTAAAATCTCGCTGGCCCAAACACTAATCGTGCCGATCTTGGACTACGCGGACGCTTGCTGCGTGGATGCTACAGAGGAGCTCTTAAACAAACTTGAGCGGTTGCAAAACTTAGGTATCCGATTTATTTTTAACTTACGTAAGTATGATCACGTCTCAAAATTTCGCAAGGAACTCAAGTGGCTCCCAATCCGCCTTCGTAGAAATACTCGGTTATTATGTCTCCTCTTCAATGTCCTACACAATCCCTCATATCCTTCCTACCTGCGGGAGCGGTTCACACTGATGCGTGCATCAGATGAATCGTGCCGGCCTCACCTCTCCTACCGCCTCAATTGTCCTTCCCACAAATCTGACTTCTTCTCCTACTCTTTCTCCGTTCATGCCGTCAGACTGTGGAACGCTCTTCCAACCGATGTAAGGAACTGCAGAACTGTGTCTGGCTTCAAGAAGAGAGTCAAGGAACACTATCTCGCTTCCTTACCTTAATTATTGTACGTCTATGTATGTTTATATATCTTTTTATGTATGTATTTGTGTATTTATGTAAATATAGTTTATGTAAGTTTATTAACCTGCACACACATCAGGACCTGTTTGCATCACGATCTCCTCTCTTAGGCCCACTGGAAGAGATCTCTTTAGAGATAAGTGGCACCATTGTATACATGTTTAGTTTGTATCCATTTACTGTTTTATTTACTGTGTGTGTACAAAAAAAATAAATAAAATAAAATAAATAAATAAAAATATTTTGATTTGATTTTGATTTGATTCCAAGAACTTCTTAGTGTAATTAAATTTACAAAAGTTTCGTCAAAGGCTTGAGTTCTTAATTGTCACAACTTTGACGAACAGTCTGGAATTTAAAACCTCATTTTATATGACAATGAATAATTAGTGACTAAGAATAGGATCTTTTACCCTAATTTCTCTTGTGTCAAAGGAGATATTTTGCTATCGCCTTTTCCGCCCAGTTCAAGTAATTAAATACATAATCATGACAAATATATATAGTCAAAGTCAAAGTCAAATATATTTACTAGGTATGCAATGCATGCTGCTAATTGCAAATGTTGAGCGGAGCAAATGTTTTTATTACAGAATCAGAATCGAACACTTAAATTAATTAATCGAATGAAAAATAAAACTATTATCATTGTTGACGCACGTGTTTCCATTGCAACCATTTAATCATCTGGTTTTTCGGTGATGTCCAGGACATTTTCGGTGATTATTCCTCCGTGATCAGCTCTATTTTCATGATTTCAGAGATATGCACTCCTGGGTACGATGTCGACCAGCATGCCAAATTTGGTCAAAATCGGTAGAGCCGTTTCGGAAGAGTTGGCACACAAACTATTTACACTTGTCGTCTAAGATTGAGCTACGCTTCACTGTTATAAGATAACGCTTAAATGGGTGGAGCCGTGAGAACAGAACCTGGCAATGAAAACTCGGCTACTCTCCCGCCCCCCAAACACGGACTGAACCCTGGTTAACACTATTAGTACTAGTGATGTAGTAGGAGCATCAACCCAAAAGAGGATAAAAAAAACCGGCCAAGTGAGTGTCTGGCCACGCATAATATAGTTTTCCGTAGTTACCCATTATAGGCTCTAACTCCTAAACTGACAAAGTTATCTGGTCCACTATAGTTTTCCTTCAAAGTTCATTTATGCACTACAACCACGAAATTTTTCAGATTCTTCAAACAAGCCGTTTATATTTTAGCTTTAAAGTTGAATATCTCGCAAACGGACACCTAAATCAAAAAATTGTTTTAGCAACCTCCCAATATTTTAAGAATACCCACGCGATGGGGTAGACGCCAAAAAAAATATAATCCCCACTTTGTAGGGGAGTTGTAGGGGAGGCGTAGTAAATATACATATCCTTGCAAAGTTCCATGTTTCTAGCTCTAACCGTTTGGGAGGAAAGCCAAGGAGAGACGGACATGATGAAACTATAAGGGAGTAAGCAGGGAGTAAGCAGAGGTGCATTAAACACCCATATAGCCAGTAGTTCTGTTGGCGCACGTAATAGGGGGCAAACCTATGCCATTATCGAACCCTGTACATAAAAACGCATTCTGTAATCTTATAGGCGATCTATTTTCGTAAGTACAGAAAAGTTTTGATTTTAATTTACCGGTACCTAACATAACCTCGAACTACCGACTTGTATTTTCTAAATTGCGTTTAATTGCACTTATTTGGCGAGAATATGAATACCCGTAGCCGTAGAGCCTTATCCCGCCAGCAGGAGGAGCCCAAACTTCAGCTGGTGTTGCAGGAACTTAAATCTAAAACAGAGCTCTGTTTACAATTAGAAAAAGAAAGAGAAGAAAATGAAAACTTGTTGATAGGTGCTTTAGACGATAGTAAAAAACTAAAATCTGAACTAGCTAGGCTTCATATTAGTTATGATGAAATTGTAATGCAGCGGAACCACCTTCAATCAATAGTAGATAGGTTTCAAGAGTGCAGTGACGAGTATGAAGGGACCTTGAGGAGGACTACCTTGCTGGAACAGGAGCTACGGGATGCTGGGCATCCCGTAGCTCCTGTTCCAGCGCATCTTACACCTGGAGTCAGCTGCCGAGCAAGTCGTAGTCCAATAAACGGATAACCTTTATAACGAGCTAATGAGTGGTACTCCGCAGTTTGTTCCTTCTGCAACAGTTCCAAACCTGGACTTGTCTACTATAGATCTTACCAATGACAGTTCATACCAACTGGACAAGCCAGTTTATTTTTACAGCAGGAATAAACTAAAAAAATACCTAAAAATAAAGAAATTCATTTTAAAATCAAAGAAACAATTAAAATATCATAGAATCTTAATCAAAAAGTGTAAAAATGTTAACTCTAGTTTAAAATTAAGGGAACAAGCTAAATTATCTATGTTAGAACTTAAACAAAGTCATTTAAAATATTACACTGACACACAACGCTTAGAGTCACTAATAAACAAAATTGCAATTTGAGTTAGAGTATGTAACTAAGAAATATGAATGGTCTCTAAAAGACTTTAATAAGTGTTCATCAATTATAGATAAGGTACTCAAAACATCTAATTATAATACTGAGCGCCTTAATACCTTTATAAATAACCACTCGTATAACATCAACTGCACAAGTCCTCCTCAATCTTTGGAGCACCAGGCTTCTACTTCATTAGTGTATGAATTGTGTGACAGTGTAAAAAGTAATAGTCATACTGGTTATACTAAACAAATTTTATTTAGTGATGATATTGGAACTGATTTTGGTTCTTTTCTGATACGACAATGTAATTCAAATTGTTATTCAATTATAAATAACTGTTATCCAGGTGCATCTTTAAATGAAATTATGCAAAAGATATTAGAATATAATTTTGACACAAACAGTAAAATAATTATTTTCTGCTCAAACAGGGGTAAAATTAACAAAAATGAACTATCCCTATACTTTGACAAAATGCAAAACTTAAATGTTGAACATGTAGTAATGTTTACATTACCATATATAAAAGGTGTGCCAGACGTGGAAAATTCTCTTAGATATAAGATAAATTTACAACTCAATTTAACTAGCCAATATAATAATAAATTCCATGTAATTGACTTTAATTCTGTTTTTAAGAGAACTGTATATAAATACAATTTGTCAACTTCTGACAGTAAGTTTAACGATAACAAACATATTGTTTATGTAAACAAAGGTAGGTATTTTCTACCAAAGCATTATAAGACACAAATAGCGAGTTTGCTATTCAATTATTTTTACACTTCAGCCAAGAACTTGGCTGACAAAACTGCTTCTATTGAGCAATGTAGATTTAGTGTTAAGACTTTGGAATCTGTTCCAAGTAATTTAAATTAAGTTCTACGACAACAGAGGCAATATTACCCTTTAGCAGACATAGTCAATTAATTGAATTAAATTGAGTTACAAATATTAATTATGTTAAAAAATGCCCTCCAAATCAAACCAAATCAAAAAATGTAAATAATATCAACATAGGGCATCAAAATATTGGTTGTTTAACACATAGCAAAGAGTTAGAGTTGGAACTGTTAATGAATTCAGATAATATTGATATTTTTTGTATTACAGAACATATGCGTAAGTCGAATGAGCTCATGTTCAATTTCAGTAATCACCGGGTTGGTAGTGCATTCTGCAGGGTGACCGCAGTACGGGGGGGATCTTTGATTTTATTAAATAAAAAACTTAAATTTAAAGTACGGAAAGATATTGTGTCTCTTTCTCTAGAGTGTAAAGTCGAACTGTCTTGCGTGGAAATGGAGCAATTCATAGTAGTATGCGTGTATAAACCTGGAACCTCGCCCTTTTGCGAATTTGAGGAACTTATTGACAAAGTTCTATGTAAACTTGGAAAAACTAATAAGTACCTAATAGTTTGTGGTGATTTTAATGTCGATTTACTTGTTAATACGCCTATGAGTTATAATATTTTAAATTTATTTAAATCACACAATCTTACAAACTTATTTTTGGAGCCTACTAGATATTGTGCTACAATAGCCACTTGCCTGGATAATATATACAGCGATATGTTGCCAGAAAGTAAAAGTATTATAAAAAAGCTAGATTCAGACCATTGTGGGCAAATAGCATCTTTTAAAATCACTAAAGAAAAAGTTATAAAACGTAAAATATTATGTAGACCAATAACTGGTGACCGCTTGGAACGTATGAGGGTTGGACTTTGCAATAAAATTCCATTCTTAGACACTGGCTTAAATCCAAATGTAATGTATAAATTATTTTTTGATTCTCTTTACAACGAGTTCAACTCCATATTCAAATCTAAGGAGGTCATGATTAGTGATAGTCCTACTTTCAGTGAATGGGCCACTGAGGGTATACACAAAAGTAGACAAAAACTTTATGAACACAGCTTAATAGATCAGTTGAATTTCTAGATTATGTTAAAACTTATTCAAAAAAGTTTAAAGCAGATTGTTTAGCAGCTAAATCAAAATATATAAGTGATAAAATTCTCAATAGTGCAGACAAAGTTAAATCTACTTGGAAAATTATAAACGCGGAAAGAGGTCAATAACAATTAAATGATAATAATTTTAAACTTAATATAAATGGTAAAATAACAACATCAGACTTCGAGGTCGCTAACGAATTTGAAAATTTTTTCTCCCGAATTCCTGTAGATTTGACAAAAACCCTAGGCTCTTCAACCCCCATTGCAGAATCTTTGTTAAAAGCAAACGTTCCTTGTTGTAACGTTATATTTAAATTCAGTAAAGTTAACATAAACACTATCTTAAAAACTTTTAAATCTTTAAATATCAAGAAAACAGCTGACCTCTGGGGCATCTCTGTGTATTTAGTAAATTCTTTTATTGAAATGGTTGCTCCTGAACTAGTAATAATATTTAATAATTGTGTTGATAGTGGTGTGTTCCCTGATTTAATGAAATCTAGTAAATTAATTCCCCTGTTTAAATCGGGTAGTACTTCAGATCCGTCCAATTTCCGTCCCATTTCTGTACTACCTACATTTAGTAGAATTTTTGAAAAAATTATGCTTAATCAAATGCAAAATCACTTTAACGTTAATAAACTTTTACATACAAAACAATTCGGTTTCACTCGTGGTCGGTCCACCACTGATGCCGGAATTAAATTATTAGAGTGTATATACAGGGCCTGGGATGAGTCATATGATGCTTATGGTGTATTCTGTGACTTATCTAAGGCCTTCGATTGCGTTCAACACCAGACTTTAATTAAGAAACTTGATCATTACGGAATCCGGGGGACGGCCTTGAATTTCGTCAATTCTTACTTAAGTGATAGGGTCCAGAAAGTAGTGATCAATGGTAAACAGTCACCTGGTTCTCCTGTAGCAATGGGGGTACCGCAGGGTTCAATTTTGGGTCCTTTTCTTTTTCTAGTATATATTAATGATCTCCCTCACCTCATAAGAGACGACCACGAGGTAGTTTTGTTTGCTGATGACACTTCTTTAATATTTAAAGTTAAACGTGGACAGCGCGATTTTGACGATGTTAACATTGCCCTCTCTAGGATAGTCCACTGGTTTTGTGCTAATAATTTATTATTAAATGAAAATAAAACTAAATGTGTAAGATTCACCTTACCTAATGTAAGACTTGTTAAAACCAGTGTTAAGGTTAGGGATGATATAATAGAATTGGTCGATGACACTGTCTTTCTGGGCATAACGTTAGACTCCAAATTGCAATGGGGGCCTCATATCGGGAAAATTTCGGCCAGGCTTAGTTCAGCAGCCTATGCTGTCAAAAAGATCCGACAACTTACAGACATTAAAACGGCGCGTCTTGTCTACTTCAGCTACTTCCACAGTATCATGACATATGGCATACTACTGTGGGGCAACGCTGCCGATATTGAATGCATCTTTGTGTTGCAGAAGAGGGCTGTCCGGACTATCTATGGAATGGGGGCTCGGGAGTCATTAAGAGATAAGTTTAAGCATATTAACATCCTTACAGTGTATTCACAGTATATTTATGAAATTTTATTGTATACCCACAAGAACAAAAGCAAATTTGTGAAAAATAGTGATAATCATAATGTAAACTTAAGAAATAAGGATAAACTGGCTGTTCCTAAATTTAAGCATCATAAAGTGAGTAATTCTTTTGCGGGGAACTTTATTCGAATGTATAATACATTGACAACCGAAATAGCAAATTTATCTGTTAATAAATTTAAAAATCTAATAAAACGTAAATTGTGCCATAAAGCTTATTATAGTATTAATGATTTCTTAGATGACAAGGCTGCCTGGTTGTAACACGAATTGCTCCTTTCTAAATAACTCTGTATTAGATTTAAGATGAAATATTTTGGAAAAAAGCCGAACTGAGTTTCTTGAGGGCTCTTCTCAGTCTCGTTGCATTTTGGAACCCTCGGTAGAGTCACACCAACTTTTGACGAATCTAAATAATTTTCTAAAAATTTCAAAGATAATAAACGTTATTTTATTTTATTTTATTTTTATTTTATTTTACCCACAGAATAGGGTATAGTACTTACATACAGAACTTGCACTCCGACGTTAATTAAAGCACATTCTTTTGTTTACAGAGAACATCATTCGAACGTTAGTGTTGTCAGGAAAGTACCAGCGGAATTTGACCATGGTCAATGCCGTATCACAAACAAGAGACAACCGTTACAACTTCAAGTTGTCGCTGACGTCACGTATTTTTTTGCGATTGTTAGGCGACTGACATAGGCCTGTCTGAACGTTAATTCCAACAGACAGGACAAATGTTACACATACATCTATTCTAACATTATAAAGAGGAAACATTTCATTGTTTGTTTTTATTGATTAGGCTCCGTAACTACTGAACTAATTATGAAAATTATTTCACTAATATGTAGCTACATTATCCCTGAGTGCTATAAGCTAATTTTTTTCCCGGTAATGTGTGCTGGGAATTGGGAATGTGAATAAACTACCTATACACGACAGTTGAGGGCTCGTGGTCTAGTGGTAACCGACAATGTTAACACATTGCAAAGGTTAAGCAACATCTAGTCAGGCCAGTCTTAGGATGGGCGACCATATCTTAAGACACTGAGACACCTCCGTGCCTCGGAAAGCACGTTAAGCTGTCTCGGTCGTCATACGAACATCTATGGCAGTCGTTAAGGGTAGTTGGAGCCCTAAATCAAAAATCCGGCCGGTCTAACTACAGAACTTCAATATCGCCCATGGGTTGTGGAGGTCAGATCCAGTCGCTTCACGGAAAATATGAAAGTTCAGCCGAATCGCAGTTACACTGGAACGCCGACCCCACCTGAGTTGGGAAAAGGATCGGTGAATGAATAAACTACATATACACAAATACATAGACGCTTCAGAAAGCAACCACATCATGCAAACTCTAAAACAATTCCACACAGTTGATGAAGTGCCAAGAGGAAGTAAATTTACCACAAATTCGTGACAGCAGACTATTATATTTTGCAAATGTTCCAAAGTTTCACAAAACAATGCTATATTGTTAAATAATTGACTTGGGATAGCAACATTTTAAGTTCGTGAAATTTTTACTCAATTTTTTCGACAACACGCCAATATAAACGAATGTATACCAACCTAATAATAATTTATGTGAATGTCCATGACTTTGTTCGCGAGAGATTCTTGTATATGAGGCCGTATGTCTATCTGTTTAATCCAGTTAAGCTCGAAAGTGGCTAGACTGACTTTAACGGGATTTTCACTGGCGGATAACCGAGACACCACTAGCATTAAGCTTGAAACACACTGGTCTTTCACATACGACGTATGAGACAGCGACACACTGGTCCTACGTCTTACGACGTCTGACATCTACGTTATCTACGCGCTATGACACTTTAAACGTGTGTGACAGCGTCGTACGCATGGGATAGCATGGGAACACGCGAGTCTGGCGCGGTGACGCGTAAGACAGCGTGGTGAATAACCAATGTGTTCGTTACCATACAAATTGTATAGGCCAAATCCGGTTCAGATGTATCATGTATTATAATGCGTGGTGTAGGTACGTTGCATCTGAAGGATGAGTTTGACCGTGCCTTAAGACCTCGAAACCTGCGATAATAAATTATCAGTGTGCGATATAGTGCACTTTCCCTGTCATGCGTTTTTCCACCAGCGTGTGGATCTCACCCGCAATGCGTGTCGATGTCAACGTCAAATCTGTTTGTGACTAGCCCCGGTACCATAGCAACAACCACTTAAAACTCATTTCATTTATATGTTGTCAATTTGACATTGACATTGACACGCATTGTGGGCGAGATCCACACGCAAACTGGTGGAAAAACGCTTGATATTTACACGATATCTATCACTGAATCCAACTCATTAGCAGTAATCACGTCTCGGTCAAAACTAAGGTAAACTTATGAGTTATGGGTAAAGTTAGCTCCTAATATCTTTTGTACCTTGCTAGTAACGATGGCTTGGTACGAACATTACTGAGATGAATGTAGGTCGAATATCAATACTAGTGAAGGGTCACGACTTCGTTTGCAGAATTCTTACTTGGCCAAATCCTGAAGGGGTAATTAAATGCATTAGGCCCACATTGCATCTCTCTCTTTGGATAAAACAAATGTGATTATGTACTGGTTTCGCAATCATTTTCATTACTGCTCCGCTTGTGCTGTGGTATTTAGATATTCAACCTGACTTAACCCTTCCTTAGCAGTTCCTATGATAAGTGCGTTCAAACAATGGAATTGGTCACCCTTGTCCTTCGTATACGACGTTGCCGTGCGACGTAGGAGACAGCGACACACTAGTATATCGTATCTTATGACTTCTGACGACGTATACGTTATCTTACGCGCTATTACACTTTAAACGAGTGTGATAGCATTGTATGCGTGGGATAGCATAGGAACACGCGAGTCGCGGTGACGCTTAAGACAGCGTGGTGAATGACCAATGTGTTTGTTACCATACAAATTGTATAGGGCAGATCCTGTTCAGATGTCATTATGCGTGGTGTACGTCGCATGTGAAGGATGAGTTTGCCCGTCACTCTAGTAGTCAGTAGGTACTATTAAGTAGGTACTTAGATTGATTGTTAGGTAGGATCTTATGTTACATACAAGGTCCTCACATCATCATTTACAATGCACATTGATAATATTCACATACTCGTAACAAAAGTACCTACTGGTGCAGTCTTGCTCAGTTGATAGAAAGTTCCTCCTGAAAATGTAACAACTATTGGTTAGTCCACCCCATAACTACCGTTCTTGCGATTGTAATATAATAAACTAATAGTCGCCACAACATGGCCGTACAATAGAACTCACGAACAATAATAAAATAATTATTTGGATTTTTCCCCAAACAAAAATACTCACGACAAAAAAAATTAAAACTGGCAGCACTTGTGCCCAGTTTCGTGGAGAACGGATAAAAAATGTGGATGCTACACACATTCAGACAAATGAAAGCAAATTGTCCAGTCTCTTGTAGTATGTATAGGTATACTGCGTTCGGTCGTTCAACAATTCTCATTTAAATTCATAAATATTTAACGATTAACACTTGTGTCAACCGCCATTACCCAATAAATTATATCCCGGGAAGTAGCCTTGACATTTCAGCTGACTTTCACGTTAATATGCTGACCGTAGAACATTTCTAGTGCTTTGTTCGACAGCCACTTGTATCCTTGAGTGAGGTGCAAAATATGTATTATAAATCGGAAACAAAGCGAAAAGAGTACCTATGTAGGTATGCAATGCATGCTACTTATTGCAAATGTTGAGCGGAGCAAATTTTTTTAATTTTTTGTATGCTCTATTTTCATGATTTCAGATATAGCCTCCCGGGTATGATGTCGACCAGCATGCCATATTTGGTCAAAATCGGTAGAGCCGTTTCGGAGGAGTTGGCACACAAACGATTTACACTTGTCGTCTAAGATAAAGCTTCGCTTCGCTCCGCTCAATTAAATCTTTGGGTTGGGGTCGGTACTCTAAGACGGTATTTTGACACGAAAAAGTCATGTCTGTTGTATGGGAGCCCCTTTTATATTCGGTTTTTTTGCATAGAAGTTCTCTAACGCGGCTTACGGGTAAGTCGACTTACTGATAATCAACTCGAATTTGTCGACGATGGTCGTTAGTAAAACGAAAATTGACCCAGAAGTTCTCTAACGCGGCTTACGGGTAAGTCGACTTACTGATAATTGACTCGAATTTGTCGACGATCATCATTAGTAAAACGAAAATTGACCCAAATCCCGGTTAGGCTGCGTTGCAGTTGAGTAAAGACCTTCGTTCCTGACACGGGTCCCCGACCGCACAATTTATTTTTGTATTTATCGTTATAACAGCAACAAAAATACATCATAATAATATGTGAACGTTTCAACTGTTCAAATATCACGGTTACAGATAGTAAAAAAAAAATATATATTTTTGGACATTCTCATACAACGTCATCTAGCCCAAACTAAGCTATAGGCTTGTGTTATGTGATCTAGACAACTGATAAACATACTTATATATTTCTAAATGCGTACATAATATACTTACATCGAAAACACCCAAACATTTGTGGATCACACAAATATTTGATTCGACCCGGGAATCGAACCTTCCTGGTTCTATTCCCGGGTCGAATTCTCCGGAGTCGAAAGCCGATGCACTACCGACCACGCCACCGAAGCAGTCTCAGTTTCGAACAGCAGATTCTTAGTAATAGTATCCTTTAGATACGGAACCCTAATGGAAGCCAAATTATGGATGGATTCTAGGATGTTTGTTACCCTTTCATGGTGCTGAACGCTTTTTATCCGACTGCTTTATAGAGACATTGCTAAACGCTTAATCGATGCTTCTCAGAACCAGAAGGCTGGCTATTTTCTGGTCCAAAGAATAAGTATCGCCATCTAACGTGGCTACACAGCCAGCATTCTGGGAACCTTCCCAGTCGGCAATGAGGCGGAGGATTTTTAAAACGATATTTTGTAATGTAAATATATTTAGTATATGCATATTGTAATTCTTATTAAACTAATATAATTTAACAATTTGAAACAAAAAAACTAGTCTAGTAGTCCTGGACTCGAAACAGCGACTGTTCCATGACGGGATGGGGTAGGTTTATGTTGCCAAATATACATACTAGCTGTTGCCCGCAGCTCTGCACGCATGTAATAGTTTTAAAGTACCTATCCTATTTTCTTCTCCGTTCTCAAAACCATTCCTGTGCCAATTTTCATTCTATTCCGTCCAGTAGTTTGACAGTGAAAAGGGTACAAATAAATAAAGACACTTTCGGATTATAAAATAATAAATATTTCGGACAATTTCACACAACGTCATCTAGTCCATAGCTGCTATGGGATCTAGACAACTAATAAACATCCTACTAATATTATAAACGCGAAAGTTTGTGAGTATGTAAGTATGTATGTATGTATGTATGTATGGATGGATGGATGTTTGTTACTCTTTCACGTAAAAACTACTGAATGGATTTTAATGAAACTTTACAATAATATAGCTTATACATCAGAATAACACATAGGCTACAATTTATAAAAATGTTGTGTGAATTGTTCAAAATATGACGCGGTGCGACGGGAACGGGAAAAAATCCAAATTACCACGCGGACGAAGTCGCGGGCGACCACTAGTACTTATATATATTTCTAAATACATACATAATTTACATAGAAAACACTCAAACACCGAAACAAACAATTGTGGAACCGAGTGGATTTCGAACCCGAGACTTCGGAGTCGAAAGCCGATGCAATACCGACCACCACAACGAAGCAGATGTTGGATTCATAATATAATTATAAACGTATTTATATCTGCTTAGTGGCAACCCTATCGATATTTTATGATTTTTCATCGTTCATGATTATCATAGAAATTCACTAAGGGAGTTTCAAAGAACTGACTTCGAAGGTCACGCACTTGAATGGAATATATATACATAGTAGGAAACTATATCCAGTTTTATGGCTGTTACGTAAAACTGTATCAAAACAAGACCGTTATTGAAATTTTCGGATTTCTTGTTTGACTTTTATACTGATAAATATACGCCCTATCATCTAAATAAATAATAAATATGTTACGTTCGGATTTTTGTTTTTGGGGCTCCAACTACCCGTAACGACTGCCATAGATGTTCGTATGACAACCGGGCCCGACGCGACAACGTGCTATCCGAGGCACGGAGGAGTCTCGATATCTTACGAAATGGTCACTCATCCTAAAACCTAGATGTTGCTTAACCTTTGCAATGTGTTAAAGTACTCGGTATAATATCGTTGTTTAATACTTTCCCAAATAAATAGCAACCCTACCTCACAATTTATATCTTACCATTACTTGCCAAGATAAATGTACTTTGAGATTTCATTACAAAACTATAAATTGTATTGTGTTATGTAGTGTGCTGATTTATGTATTGTCTCATAGCAAATTGTTTGTTATATACTTGACATTATTTGTTTTTCCTTCTTGCTTACTATTCTTTGTAGTCCGAGACGCCCAGTGTGTCTAGATAGTTCCCTGACGCTACCGCTAGGGGCGCTGGTGTGAAATGTATGAGGAATACGAAAACGTATTTCGAGCAAATTAACTTAAGGAACTGGTACTACACACTCAGGACCTTAATTGGCTGTGCCATAGCGGCTGGCACGTAAGATTTTGTTGCCTTTCATCAAAATTACTATATGGCTGCTACTTTTTATTAAATTCATTCAGCCATTTTGGACATAACCCATTATATGTGTGCCCGGTGACGGCAATAGGCTTGCCCCCTATTACATGGGACTAAAAATACTGGCAAATTGTCGGTGTGCAATGCACCACTGCCTACCCCGTCGGGGATATAGGTGTGATATGTGTGTGTGTGTGTCTATTGCTTTCATCTGTCTATGTGTGTTCTAGGCTAGCGGTCACATTTTTAATCCGATCCCTATAAAACTTGCCACAAGTTCATTAATTTTTTTTTTCTTCGTGAGATTTATGATTGGGGGGGAAATATGGATTAAACGCCCAATTAATGTTTTCAATATTCGCAAGATTTACTGTTTGAACATGTGAACGAACTTTTTGGCGAGTAACTATTCGCTTTGAACTTCACAAAAATATCTCCAGATCAAAATTAGCCAAATTCGTCCAGCCATGCCAGAGTTTTAGTAAGGCAAACGACCAAATGAAAGAAAACTATTATCATAACTTCTTTGTTTATTAATGGATTTTTTTGCAAATTTTGTCAGTAGATTCAGTTTTTTGTGCTGTACATTTTGTATTTAATATAAATTAATGAAAGTCAATCAATTAAGAAAAACGTGGCGTTTCATGTATATGACATTTTGAGTAAGCAGGGAAAAACACTTCATAGGCCTTCAAAAAAGAAACTTGAAAGGACAAAGTAATTCATTCACCATATCTCCGTAAAAATAGGAGGGAAAAATTATTATAAATACCAAACCAAATTAAAAACATAGAAGGATAAATGCTTCAATTCGCTTCGATGAAAAGAAAGATACTTGTAGGTACGATGTCTGTTATATTTTTAGATCGCTAAAATAATTTATAGATCTTATGCGATTATGAAAATTAAGGGAAAGGGATTTAGGTAAGTAATTGATCTTGTTTATTTCGATAGATATCTCCTTCATAAAAATGGTTGAAGATTTGTTGAAGATTGTGTCAGTGTACCTACATAATGAATTAAAGGACTTATAGCCTTATTTATTACTCAGTAAATGATTAATTAATCAGTAGTAACCGATACGACATTCTTATTAAAAAGTAGGAAGGGAATAACAACTGAAACGCCATGACTGGTACTTTACTGTCGAGGAACAATACGTGTTACGACACGTTAAGACATAACTTATCGGGGAAAAAGCATTGAGAGACCAAATTAAAAATTAATTTGGAAGGGTAAATTGCATGATGTGGGATCTTTGTAGAAAAATAGGTTCGGTCATTAACTTAAAAGTCATTTACAATATTTTAAAATTAATTTATTGACATTGTTAAAAAAATATATCATAAAACGATCGTTTAAAGGGAGGGTATTTTTAAAATACCCCCTTTTGTATGTACTTTAAATGAAACGCCAAAAAGTGCTTCCGATTGACTTCTAACCTAGACAGATCGATAGAGAATTTAAAACTATCGAACTGCATATAAAACTCATTTTCAACCAAAGTGGCGTTTCATAATGTCTCAATATTTTTTAGTGTGACTTCAATCTCGTTTGTTTATACGTATAAAAGCATGTCAAACGAATACATGATATAACTCGAAATGTGACTATACGTAGGCCTATGTCACTCGCCTAATAATCGCAAAAAATACTTGACGTCAGCGACAACTTGAAGTTGTAAGTCAGTAAGGGTTGTCTCTTTTTTGTGATACGGCATTGACCATAGAGTTGATATTGAGGCATTAACGTCATAATTATTGGTCAAATTATGCTGGTACTTTCCTGACAACCCTAACGTTTGAATTATGTTCTCTGTAAACAAAAGAATGTGCTTTAATTACGTCGGAGTGCAAGTTCTGTATGTAAGTAATATTCCCTAGTCTGTGCTATATGTCTGTATAATATAGGTAGAATGCTTGTTAGGGCGACATCTGTCGGGAACAAATCGAGTTACGCTTGGGAGGCTCTGTTAGAGTGTGTAATTATATTGAAATAGAACATCTCTATTTATGGTGCAAAGGTTTGATACTGTTTTTATCTATATACGTACTATTATACACGAATGGTTCTGTGAACCGTAGACTTCGGGAGCGGCTTTGTTTAGAAAATTTCTGCTTCAATTTTCTTTATTACTCTTTCATTTGTCATCCAATTCAAAAAATATTATTCAAATGTTATTCATTGTAAGCAAGGAGTGTGTGTGTGTAAAGTTTCATGCAAATCGGTTGATAATACGACCTCAAGCATGATCTGACAGAACCCGTAGATGGGTACAGACGAAAGAAATTCTGGGGAGAATTTCTTTCTGCAAGTTTAAACGGAGCCTTCGGTCGCTTCGCTCCCTCAGTCTTATAATTACGCCTGATTCGTCGAAAAGGTAAGCAGAGGCATATTATTAGCCTACTTTTCGCCAGTGTCTTGAAACAATCAACCGAATACTCTTTTTGTACACAAAATGGAGAACATTCACTTAAAGAGTAAAAATTGTGATCTTATCGCTAAAGCGACCCCTTTCACACAATTATTTGGATGGATAGCGAGTTAAAAAATGTAAAAACAGACATTTCTTAATTTTTCAACCGACGTCCAAAAAAGGAGGAGGTTCTTAATTCTACTGTATGTTTCTCTTTATGTTTGGTCCCATCACGACAATTATTTAGTCCCATTAAATAATTTGAAGACGAAGGTTGTTGTGTAAATTTTTGAAATTCCTTTTTTTTTCTATGCTTGTCCCACGTAGTAATTGAAGGCATACCTATTGTCGTTTACCGGGCACTTTTATGACAAGAAGAGCGCCGTGTGCAAGCCAAAATGGGCCTTCGAGTTGTTGATACACACCGTTTTTAAAAGACGGTCAATACAATTCACCAAAGGTTATAAATACGAATATAACACCAGTTCACTTCACCTTCGCCCTTTTCCCCATTAACTTGATGTAACGTGATACTCATACTAACTTTCCAATCTCATAAATCCCTAAGGGTCGACTTATGTTCCTTTCACACTTGTCCGCGCGAGCCTTACGCTATCGCAGCGTTTTATCTGCAGGATTTTGAATGTTTGCTTCGACATGAACCACCTTCAATCAATAGTAGATAGGTTTCAAGAGTGCAGTGACGAGTATGAAGGGATTTTGAGGAGGACTACCTTGCTGGAACAGGAGCTACGGGATGCCCAGGAGCACATCTTACACCTGGAGTCAGCTGCCGAGCAAGTCGTAGTCCAACAAACGGATAACCTTTATAACGAGCTAATGAGTGGTACTCCGCAGTTTGTTCCTTCTGCAACAGTTCCAAACCTAGACTTGTCTACTATAGATCTTACCAATGACAGTTCATACCAACTGGACAAGCCAGTTTATTTTTGCAGCAGGAATAAACTAAAAAAATACTTAAAAATAAAGAAATTCATTTTAAAATCAAAGAAACAATTAAAATATCATAGAATCTTAATCAAAAAGTGTAAAAATGTTAACTCTAGTTTAAAATTAAGAGAACAAGCTAAATTATCTACGTTAGAACTTAAACAAAGTCATTTAAAATATTACGACACACAACGCTTAGAGTCACAAATAAAAAAATTGCAATTTGAATTAGAGTATGTAACTAAAAAATATGAATGGTATCTAAAAGACTTTAATAAGTGTTCATCAAGTATAGATAAGGTACTCAAAACATCTAATTATAATACTGAGCGCCTTAATACATTTATAAATAACCACTCGTGCAACATCAACTGCACAAGTCCTCCTCAATCTTTGGAGCACCTTCCCTTACAACTTGCTCCCCTTCTACTTCATTAGTGTATGAATTGTGTGACAGTGTAAAAAGTAATAGTCGTACTGGTTATACTTAACTAATTTTATTTAGTGATGATATTGGAACTGATTTTGGTTCTTTTCTGATACAACAATTTAATTCAAATTGTTATTCAATTATTGATACCTGTTATCCAGGTGCATCTTTAAATAAAATTATGCAAAAGATATTAGAATATAATTTTGACTCAAACAGTAAAATAATTATTTTCTGCTCAAACAGGGGTAAAATTAACAAAAATGAACTATCCCTATACTTTGACAAAATGCAAAACTTAAATGTTGAACATGTAGTAATGTTTACATTACCATATATAAAAGGTGTGCCAGACGTGGAAAATTCTCTTAGATATAAGATAAATTTACAACTCAATTTAACTAGCCAATATAATAATAAATTCCATGTAATTGACTTTAATTCTGTTTTTAAGAGAACTGTATATAAATACAATTTGTCAACTTCTGACAGTAAGTTTAACGATAACAAACATATTGTTTATGTAAACAAAGGTAGGTATTTTCGACCAAAGCATTATAAGAGACAAATAGCAAGTTTGCTATTCAATTATTTTTACACTTCAGCCAAGAACTTGGCTGACAAAACTGCTTTTATTGAGCAATGTAGATTTAGTGTTAAGACTTTGGAATCTGTTCCAAGTAATTTAAATTAAGTTCTACGACAACAGAGGCAATATTACCCTTTAGCAGACATAGTCAATTAATTGAATTAAATTTAGTTACAAATATTAATTATGTTAAAAAATGCCCTCCAAATCAAACCAAATCAAAAAATGTAAATTATATCAACATAGGGCATCAAAATATTGGTTGTTTAACACATGGCAAAGAGTTAGAGTTGGAACTGTTAATGAATTCAGATAATATTGATATTTTTTGTATTACAGAACATATGCGTAAGTCGAATGAGCTCATGTTCAATTTTAGTAATCACCGGGTTGGTAGTGCATTCTGCAGGGTGACCACAGTACGGGGGGGATCTTTGATTTTATTAAATAAAAAACTTAAATTTAAAGAACGGAAAGATATTGTGTCTCTTTCTCTAGAGTGTAAAGTCGAACTGTCTTGCGTGGAAATGGAGCAATTCATAGTAGTATGCGTGTATAAACCTGGAACCTCGCCCTTTTGCGAATTTGAGGAACTTATTGACAAAGTTCTATGTAAACTTGGAAAAACTAATAAGTACCTAATAGTTTGTGGTGATTTTAATGTCGATTTACTTGTTAATACGCCTATGAGTTATAATATTTTAAATTTATTTAAATCACACAATCTTACAAACTTATTTTTGGAGCCTACCAGATATTGTGCTACAATAGCCACTTGCCTGGATAATATATACAGCGATATGTTGCCAGAAAGTAAAAGTATCATAAAAAAGCTAGATTCAGACCATTGTGGGCAAATAGCATCTTTTAAAATCACTAAAGAAAAAGTTATAAAACGTAAAATATTATGTAGATTTTGGGTGCAAAGGGGCTCTACCAACATCTTAAGGGCCCCAGCGACCTCACCTGCTAGTGGCGCACCTGCTGATAAACAGACGAGGCTCGTTAATTTACGGTACCTATGGAGTGGCTTCGGCCCCTACGTGGGTACCAGGTGGTACAACAGTGTTGGTCCGGGGGGGTACCACCGTGCAGCTGTGCTAAAGCCCCCCAAGTAACCCAGCCCAGGCTGGGTTGCGTTAGGGGTTCAGCAGCTGCACCGCCGGGCCCGGGGCGATGTATGGTGCAGCAGGCATGGGACCAGTGGGGGCGAAACGGAGTCTAGTGTGGGTGGTGTGGGTCGATTCGCCGGCCAGGGAGACCCTTAGCAACGGCGTTGCCGCGGCCGCCCGCAACACAGTCATGGGGCCCGCCTGGGGCCAACCACCCCAGGAGGCTGCCCCACATGTTGCGCATAATCCTGATGTGGGATCGCCGCTCCGGGTGGTAACCGGTGTGGGGTAGCGGCGGCCTTTCATCAGGGGGGTTTGGGAGCACTTCCGTCCGGCGAGTCGGCTCCGACCTAACCACACGGTTCTAGACAAAGCTAGCCCCTGCGCTTTGTCACTTACTGCTGCACCAAATGTCGCCCTGTCTTCACGCTTCTTTTTCAAAATCTACAATGGCAGTGCAACAAAAAAGAAATAACGTTACACAGCGGCCCTAGGAAACCCCACAAGTTCACATTTCGAGGTGGAGTTCACTAACGTCCGTGGACTCCATGCGAACCTCGATACCGTCCACCACCACCTTGAGACGGCACGGCCCGCTGTGATGTTCCTCACGGAGACACAAATACGCCGCCCTGACGACACGTCTTACCTGTGTTACCCCGGCTATGTCATCGAGGAACAATTTCGAGACAAAGCCGGGGTGTGCGTGTTCGTTAGGGCGGATGTTTGCTGCCGCCGGTTGCGCTGCCTAGAGAACCCCTCCAATTCCGTCCTTTTGCTGCACGTAGACCATGGCTCTATGAGCCAGATCTACGTGTGCGTCTACCGATCCCACACAGGGGATTCTGAGACAACAAAGCTCTTCCAGTACCTCAGCGAGACGGCTGATGAAGCGCAGGTGCGGTTCCCGAACGCTGACCTAGTATTTCTGGGGGACTTCAATGGCCATCACATTGAATGGCTGGGGTCCCTCAAGACTGATCATGCGGGTAGAGTCGCCCATGCGTTCGCTCTCTCCCACGGTCTGACCCAGATGGTATGCGGGATCACCCGGATACCAGACAGGTCAGATCACGCGCCCGCTCTGCTGGATCTACTGCTGACGAGTCGCCCAGCCCAGTACAGTGTTTTGGTAGGAGCCCCACTGGGTAGTTCCGACCACTGTGTTGTTCACGATGGCATGAAGGTGTCACCTCCTGCACGTCCTGTACAAACGTCACGACGACTATGGCACTACTCGTCAGCGGATTGGGACGGTCTACGCGATTATTATGCGTCCGTCCCCTGGAGCCAGCGCTGCTTTGTAGGAAAGGCTCCTTCGGATAGTGCTTCTGCTATTGCTGGCGAGATCAGTTTAGGGATGGATTATTACATCCCTTTCACTGATGTCGCCAGTATCCGCTGAGCCCGTCCCTGTTTCGGGCGAGATTGTGCCAAAGCTGTTCGACAAAAACAGTCGGCATATCGCGCCTGGATCAGGGCCCGGGCTGTGCGCCACCCAAACGTGGGCCACCTCAAAGCAGCGTACAACCGGGCCACAAAATCGAGTAAGAGGGCCTTTAAGAGAGCGGAGCCCAGCGCGTCGCGCGGCTTGGTCAGGAGCTCACTTCCCATCCCACGGGCAGCCGTGGATTCTGGCAACTGGCCAAAGCCGTGCAATCTAACTTTTGTCAGCCCTCGCTGCCACCGCTGCGTTACCCAGATGGAACACTGGCTCACAAAGCCCAAGAGAAAGCGGATATGCTCGCAGACCTCTTTGCGGCTAATTCCCGGGTCGACGACCGTGGCCTGCAGCCCCCCGCCATCGCCACACAATGCCTGATATTGTTATCAGGCAATGTGATGTACGGGCAGTGCTGCGGTCACTCGACACGCGGAAAGCCAGTGGCCCTGACGGCATTCCGGCGGTGGTGCTACGAAAATGTGCAGCTGAGTTGTCTCCAGTATTAACGCGTCTGTACCGCCTGTCATACTCTTCAGGGCTCGTGCCGGAGGTCTGGAAGGAGGCGAACGTACAACCGATCCCCAAGAAAGGGGATCGGTCCGATCCAGGCAACTATCGACCCATAGCTGTCACCTCAGTCATTTGCAAGGTGCTTGAGCTCCTTATAAATAAGCAGCTCATGCAATTCCTAGAGGATCACTCGCTAATCAATGATCGACAATACGGCTTCAGGCCAAAGCGATCAACGGGTGATCTTCTGGCATTCGTAACGCATGTCTGGGGTGGGGCTATGGAAAGGCACGGCGAGTCCTTGGCTATTAGCCTGGACATCGCCAAAGCCTTCGATAGGGTCTGGCATGCTTCGCTCCTTTCCAAGCTTCCGGCATATGGTCTACCTCCTCAACTGTGCAGCTGGATTGCCAGCTTTTTAAACGAGCGCCGAGTGCGGGTCCTCTGCGATGGCCAGGCTTCTCGCTTCTTGCAAGTGAATGCCGGGGTACCGCAGGGGTCCGTACTATCACCAACTCTCTTTCTTCTGCATATCAATGATATGCTATCCCTCGGGAACATTCATTGCTATGCAGATGACAGCACACTACACGGGAGTTACTCGGTTCGTCCGACGGCGGGGCGATCTGAGATTGAGGAGGAGAGACGACGACTCGTGGCTGATCTCGACCGTTACCTCGACAGTATCTCTCAATGGGGTACCGAGAACCTGGTCGAGTTCAATGCCCGCAAAACACAGGCGTGTGCATTTACTGCGAAGAAATCCCCTTTCCTTCCCCTACCCTCTCTTCAGAATGCATTATTACCAATGAAGGACAACCTTGATATCCTTGGCATAGACGTTCGTCGAGAGCTCAATAATAAAAACTACATCGAAAGATGTATAGGGCTAGCTTCGCGGAAACTAGGAATACTGAATAAGGTAAAAAGATTCTTTACACCGGACCAGAGGTGTCTGCTGTACAAGACGCAGATTAGACCCTGCGTCGAATACTGCTCTCACCTCTGGGACGGCTCCGCGAAGTATCTGCTGGACGCTCTCGACGCTATGCAGCGACGGGCTATCCGTATTATAGATTGTCCGGAGGTAACGGGAAGCCTTGAGCCGCTAGTTCAGCGCCGAACAATAGCTTCCTTGGCCGCATTCTACCGTATTTACCACGGCGAGTGTTCTGAAGAGCTCTTCAATCTGATCCCACCCTCTTCCTTCCGATCCCGAACGACTCGTGCCGGGCAGAGATGCCACCCCCACACAGTGGATAGCATGTTCGCGAGTACCGAACGTTTTAAACGTTCGTTTCTCTGCCGAACGATAGTGGCCTGGAACGCCCTGCCTGTGCACGTGTTTCCTCCCACATATAATCCTGGGTTCTTTAAGCGGAGCGTGAAGAGGCACATCAGTAGGTCGTCAAGTTGAGGGCCACTCTCAATAGTAATGTGTGCTGTGAGAGTGGCCCACAATCGCTAGACGTCGTCACGACTTACCACCAGGCGGGCGGCGTCAATTTGGCGAACCAAATAAAAAAAAAAAAAAAAAAAAAAAAAAAAAAAAAAAGACCAATAACTGTTGACCGCTTGGAACGTATGAGGGTTGGACTTTGCAATAAAATTCCATTCTTAGACACTGGCTTAGATCCAAATGTAATGTATAAATTATTTTTTGATTCTTTTTACAACGAGTTCAACTCCATATTCAAGTCTAAGGAGGTCATGATATCACTAGATAGTCCTACTTTCAGTGAATGGGCCACTGAGGGTATACACAAAAGTAGACAAAAACTTTATGAACTATACTCAGAAAGACGGCTTAATAGATCAGTTGAATTTCTAGATTATGTTTAAAACTTATTCAAAAAAGTTTAAAGCAGATTGTTTAGCAGCTAAATCAAAATATATAAGTGATAAAATTCTAAATAGTGCAGACAAAGTTAAATCTACTCGGAAAATTATAAACGCGGAAAGAGGTCAACAAAAATTAAATGATTATAATTTTAAACTTAATATAAATGGTAAAATAAGAACATCAGACTTCGAGGTCGCTAACGAATTTGAAATTTTTTTCTCCCGAATTCCTGTAGATTTGAAAAAACCTGACAAAAAATTTGTTAAAAGCAAACGTTCCTTGTTGTAACGTTATATTTAAATTCAGTAAAGTTAACATAAACACCATCTTAAAAACTTTTAAATCTTTAAATATCAAGAAAACAGCTGACCTCTGGGGCATCTCTGTGTATTTAGTAAATTCTTTTGTTGGAATGGTTGCTCCTGAACTAGTAATAATATTTAATAATTGTGTTGATAGTGGTGTGTTCCCTGATTTAATGAAATCTAGTAAATTAATTCCCTTGTTTAAATCGGGTAGTACTTCAGATCCGTCCAATTTCCGTCACATTTCTGTACCACCTACATTTTGTAAAATTTTTGAAAAAATTATGCTTAATCAAATGCAAAATCACTTTAACGTTAATAAACTGTTACATACAAAACAATTCGGTTTCACTCGTGGTCGGTCCACCACTGATGCCGGAATTAAATTATTAGAGTGTATATACAGGGCCTGGGATGAGTCATATGATGCTTATGGTGTATTCTGTGACTTATCTAAGGCCTTAGATTGCGTTCAGCACCAGACTTTAATTAAGAAACTTGATCATTACGGAATCCGGGGGATGGCCTTGAATTTCATCAATTCTTACTTAAGTGATAGGGTCCAGAAAGTAGTGATCAATGGTAAACAGTCACCTGGTTCTCCTGTAGCAATGGGGGTACCGCAGGGTTCAATTTTGGGACCTTTTCTTGTTCTAGTATATATTAATGATCTCCCTCACCTCATAAGAGACGACCACGAGGTAGTTTTGTTTGCTGATGACACTTCTTTAATATTTACAGTTAAACGTGGACAGCGCGAACTTGACGATGTAAACATTGCCCTCTCTAGGATAGTCCACTGGTTTTGTGCTAATAATTTATTATTAAATGAAAATAAAACTAAATGTGTAAGATTCACCTTACCTAATGTAAGACTTGTTAAAACCAGTGTTAAGGTTAGGGATGATATAATAGAATTGGTCGATGACACTCTCTTTCTGGGCATAACGTTAGACTCCAAATTGCAATGGGGGCCTCATATCGGGAAAATTTCGGCCAGGCTTAGTTCAGCAGCCTATGCTGTCAAAAAGATCCGACAACTTACAGACATTAAAACGGAACGTCTTGTCTACTTCAGCTACTTCCACAGTATCATGACATATGGCATACTACTGTGGGGTAACGCTGCGGATATTTAATGCATCTTTGTGTTGCAGAAGAGGGCTGTCCGGACTATCTATGGAATGGGGTCTCGGGAGTCATTAAGAGATAAGTTTAAGCATATTAACATCCTTACAGTGTATTCACAGTATATTTATGAAATTTTATTGTATACCCACAAGAACAAAAGTAAATTTGTGAAAAATAGTGATAATCTAAACTTAAGAAATAAGGATAAACTGGCTGTTCCTAAATTTAGGCTTCATTAAATGAGTAATTCTTTTGCGGGGAACTTTATTCGAATGTACAATACATTGCCAACCAAAATAGCAAATTTATCTGTTAATAAATTTAAAAAACTAATAAAACGTAAATTGTGCCATAAAGCTTATTAATTCTTAGATGACAAGTATTATATATATATGTATATATATATATATATATATATATATATATATGTATATATATATATATATATATATATATATATGTATATATATATATATATATATATATATATATCTATATATATATATATATATATATAAGTATTATATATATAGTACAAGTATTAATGATTTCTTAGATGACAAGGCTGCCTGGTTGTAACACGTATTGCTCCTTTCTAAATAACTCTGTATTAGATTTAAGATGAAATATTTTGGAAAAAAGCCGAATTGAGTTTCTTGAGGGCTCTTCTCAGTCTCGTTGCATTTTGGAACCCTCGGTAGAGTCACACCAACTTTTGACGAATCTAAATAATTTTCTAAAAATTTCAAAGATAATAAACGTTATTTTATTTTATTTTATTTTTACATGTTAAACAGTCACACAGACAGTCTTGACTAGTAACGAAATGTCACACTAACGGCTCAAAAATATTCTTACTCAGATGTTTCAGTGCGTTCTGGTATATTACCTTCTTGACCTTTAATACAACCTAATCAGCTTCATTTAAATGAAACCAGTGTGGTTGTTTAAACTTTAGTGAAGTTTTCGAACAGTACAAATGGCTTTGTGAATGAGTTAACATAAATTAACGCCTCCGCCCCGTGGACGTTCAATAAAATATTTTACTCCAAAAATGTAGGCGTTCTGAGACCCATCCACGCCCTCACATTCTGATGTGGGATAGAACGCAACTCCAGAAGATCTGAGATGGCACTGGACCTCTTTGGAGAGGCAGCAAAGATAGCTAAAGTGTGCAGGGGGGGGGGGGGGTTATAATAAATATATAAATAATAAATATGTTAGGACAATCCACACAACGCCATCTAGTCTCAAACTAAGCAGAGCTTGTGATATGAGTACTAGATAAACTGATATAAATACTTATATACATTTTTTTTTGTAAATACATACATATTATACATAGGAAACATCCAGACTTCGGTACAAACGTATGTGTCATCACACAAAGTTTGTCCCGACCGGGAATCGAACCCGAGACTCCGGCGTCGAAAGCGGATACACTACCGACCACGCCACCGAAGCAATCAATTAATTAATTAATTAAAAATTATCCTTCCAAGGAGGGTGTACCTGGGGTATCAAGCTGACATTAAGCGTTACGTATAAAATAAAAACGCTGAAAATGCAAGAGTGTAGTCCCTCTTATTCATTTCAGTAACTGTAGCCTCATATTCAGATAGAAACGGCTCGCAGAAGGTACTGCAATTTACTAATTGGACTGTTTTGGCTTTCGACTAAATAGTCTATTAATTTATAATATGTAATTTGTATAAAATTATATTAATTACCTACTCAGTGTTACTGTTTCTCGGAAGATATAGGCAGATAATATAAACCCACGTTTCGATATTAACTTTTTTGGTCCCATGTAATAGGGTTTTTTTGCTGTTTTATGTATTAGTGGTCTTCTAACCCGGAACTTCTATTTTGACCAGATCCTCACACGTCCCCTAGGGTTACTCTTACGAGGGCGTACCCGGGACGCCCAGCAAGGGATGATAGCTCAGCATTTAAATAGTTTAGTCAAAAAGAAACTGACGTCAAAGGTTTTACCAAGGATGCTGTTGTCGGAACTGGACCAAATTAAAATGGGACCAAACAGAAAATACCAGTATTCAAATACAAAAAAAAAACATTAAAATTGGTTCACCCATTCAAAAGTTATGACTTTATGAGATAACAAGAATAAAAAAGCCATCGAATTGAGAACTTCCTCCATTATTAACCCGACTTCCAAAAAAAGAGTTTCTCAATCCACCTTTATTTTTTTATGTTTCGACTGGGTGAGTTTACCGGAGGTGCTCGGCAATGGACGAAGGTGCGAACGCGGCCAAGGCCGCGAAATACTTATTGCTTTGCGAATCTGGCAGATATAGAAGCAATGGTATTTTATATTTTAAGTACTTAAGCCTAGTTCGCATTAGGCTAGTAATTTAGAAGAGTAGCGAGTAATTTAGTAGCTAAATATGTGCGAACTACAAAGTTTTGTCGAGTAATTTAGTTTAGTCTTTAATTTAAGTTTTGATTTAGTCGAGTCAATCCATTTTACTCTATTTTTTCGGGCGAGTAGCGCCTCCGCCACGCATCCGTGCTCACTGGTTCACCGGCTAAACAAGTCCGAACCTGTTGATTTGTGGCCGCCACCACTTGTGTACTGTACTAAACCGTAATGCGAACGATTTCTGTGTAGTAGCGAGTAGTTTAGCCACTAAATTACACGCTACGATTTTTATTTTTTTTATTGAAAGTTATTGCTTCCCGATTGGTCCCATTTCTATTTGGTCCCATTCCGGAAATTTTAAATCAGTTTTCTGTGAATGTTTGACGTGTTTTATTAGACCTTATTACAATACAATACAATATAATAAAACTTTATTATACACCAATATAAAATGCATAACAAACATAAACAGGTTTTAAAATGTACAACTGCCGGCCTTATCACTAAAAAGTGATTTCTTACAGGCAACCTTTGGATGGACAAAGTAAAAGGAACAGAATTTAAGAAAGAGGGGGTAGGCATTGGTGAAGAAATATATATAAAACACTTTCTTGGGAAAAATGTACTAAGTACCTACTTACTTATTCATATTTACTTGTCATTTGAGTCATTATTATTCACCGCGAAAATTATACCACGCAGGCGGTGTCACGGGCATCAACGTAGTAGTAGCTTAAACGTGTTAGTCCTATTGTGATTTAAATGACCGCTAAAATATCACGAAATTGTTGAATAGCTACAAAAATGCTGTGTCAGTAATAGCTTCTATTCATATATAAAATGGTTCGGACAGACATCAATCTTACTGGTATAAACGCAAAAGTTTTGATATTATGGATGTTTGTTGCTAATGCCACATAATAGGGAATAGTACTTACATCAGGCCTATGTCACTCCCCTAACAACCGCAAAAAATACGTGACGTCAGCGACGACTTGAAGTTCAACTCTATGATCAATGCCGTGTCACAAACAAGAGACAACCCTTACTGATTTACAACTTCAAGTTGTCGTTGACGTCACGTATTTTTGCGGTTGTTAGGCGAGTGATGTAGGCCTGCTAATGCCTAGTAAAACTAGAGCTGCGATGCAAACAGACCCGCATGTATATTCAATATAATATAACGAGTATAACAAACAAACGCATGAGGTATCTTGTCTCACAGTCGAGGTATGGACTTAGGTATACATCGGTGTCCTAACTTCTGTAAACGTAGGGACAGTCTTGAAACTGCAGAAGAAGGAATTGATTAAGAAGAAATATGTTAAAGTATGAAAATGGGACAGTAAAATACTTGTAGGACTTGCCGGTGAAAAACATTGAAAATCTTAACAATTTTGCTGTGGATCATATATTATGTGATCCGCGATAGCCGACACAATTTTTATTCGACCCCCACGAAACTTGGCATAAGAGTTCCTTTATGGATTTTTTTATGTTTGCGAGGTCTATCTTAGTCCGAGACACCCAGGACATAACGGCTGGCACGTACGATTTTGTTACCTTTCATCAACATTTCATCGCAAGGCAACGAATTTTAAATTTTTTCTCAAAATTACAATATAGCTGCTATTTTTTAATAAATTTATTCAACCATTTTGGACACCGGGTTTGTCTAATGGGTTATCCATTAGACAAACCCGGTGACGGAAATAGGCTTGCCGCCTATTACGTGGGACTAAAAATATTGGCAAATTGTGGGTGTGCCTCTGCCTACCTCTTCGGGATATAGGCGTGATATGTGTGTGTCTATCTTAGACCATATTATGGGCAACTGTAACCACTAGAGATAGGTAGATAGGTAATTCTTTAAACTTATCTTTGACGCAGGATGAAACCCGACCCTCAAAGATATGAAACCCCACCTTCACAGAGGTTGCATAGGTGGCCAAAGTCCGTAAGGGTGTCCTGAGGGTATCCTTCCTACTCGGCAATAGACGTTAATGGTGACTGCACACTTATCCGAGCCGAAAACGCCGTAATAGTCGAACGAAACGAATTTAGAATTCTGTATAATATGAAATTTCATGCAACCTTGCACACTTATCCGCGTCTAATAATCCGAATCTGAAAGAAGCTAAGGCAGACATTAAGATTAAAACTGACTCTACGTATGAACAGCCCTATTCCCTTGAAAAAGATGAGGTATCTGTACTAATAAACTATTCTTTTGTTTGTGGCCAAATACAATCAAACCTGGTCAACCTGCTCGTTACGAATCATACCCTGGAAGGTCAGGCACGTTGTTAATCTAAAATTTACTTCGTTAGCTGGTTCTATCTTCAATTACTCATTCAAGAGTTTCAAAGGTCCACTACAAAATAATGACATGCTTACTCTCGAGAAATTGAAGCTGATTCTGATAAAATGAAGTCCGTACGTCCCTATGAATGCTTATCCTTAAAACTACGCAACGGATTTTGATGCGGATTTTGCCAAAGATAGAGTGGTTTTTGATAAAGGTTTCAGTATTTAATTTGTAAAGCGAGCGAAGCCGCTTGCATTTGCTAGCTCTGTATAAATTAAAGATAATGTCTTGGACAATAATTTTGTGCAGTGCAAGTTGAGGACGTTAAGGGTACATGGAGAAGACGCTTCAAAAAGATTTTTTTGTAGTACAAGCTCCGGTAAAGTACCTACCTACTGATCGTCCTATACTAGGGGGGAGCCCTGACCCTTTCTGTGAGTCACACTTTAGTGTTCTCTTCTCTTCTCTACTTTGTTTCCTTGTTTTTTTTTATTGTATTATTAGTGGCAGGATGTAGTTTTTTTTGGGGCACTGTACTTTGACACTGTGCGTCGCCGAATACATGGGTAGTATATGCAAACAGTATTCGTTGTGCGCGTCGGCGCCGCCACTCGCAATTGTAGACATAATTCTTATAATATGCACATGACACGATGAAACACGACACAGCATGCGTACACTACACAAATGCATATTTTTATTACGAATGGTCGACTGGTTTACTGGCTGCAACATAGGCTGAATTTTCAAAAAGCCCGGACATAAACGGATTTCAAAATATCCGTGTCGAGCGAGCGCGTCATGTCCTATACATTTTATAAATAAGTGTCATTCATTCGATTCGATCATTCACTAAATGAAAGCGAAGGGAAGGGCGAATGTTCTCTTCATGAGTAGTGTAACGCATTTGTTGTGTTGACATGGATGTACTTACCATAATTGTTTGTAAGTTTTAAATGTTCTTATTGTGATTGTAATTTGCTTTTTTCTTCTCATTTGTTTTTCTCTTTGTTTAATTTAGTTCACGTGACGTTTAATTTCGATATATTATTATATTTATGTAAACAACTATCCGGCCGTCGCGTCCCTGAAAACCAGCGCTGTCTGACTTGCACAACCACGCAGACAGCATTACGCTGAGGGACGGCTGTTTATTCCACGTTATTTATAAGTGTACATAGGCCAATTTTTTTTTTTTTTTTAATTTTTTAGCTTTTGTTTTTTCTTCCTTTGTAACCTGTGTAAGTCTCTTGTTTTCTTGTTTGTGGAATAATAAATCTTTCTTTCTTTCTAGTATCCTGTATCTATCCCAAGAGCTTACTGAAACGTCACGTCAAAGTGCCAATGGAACACAATTTTTGTTTAAATAATATAATAAATATAAATAGTGCGAGACGCCCAGGATTGTAATTAGCTGTGCCATAGCAGCTGGCACGTAAGATTTTGTTGCCTTCCATCAGCATTTCATCGCAAGGCAACGGGTTTAATTTTTTTCCAAAATTACAATACAGCTGCTACTTTTTATTAAATTCATTCGGCCATTTAGGATATAACCCATCATATATGTGCCCGGTGACGGCAATAGGCTTGCCCCATGTTACGTTGGACTAAAAATACTGGCAAATTGTGGGTGTGTAATGCACCTCTGCCTACCCCATCGGAGATATAGGCGTGATATGTGTGTGTAATATAATAAAATTTACTATTTTATAGTTCTTAAGTTTCGAAAAGTACTTAACTGCTAAAGTATTCGACGTCAAATTCATACATTCTCGAATGTATTCCAGTATGCCAGTATGATATACCTACGTTAGTGCGAAAGCTTATAAAGGGTACATTTGCTAATTACTTTACACAGCGATTTTTACTGTAAATCGCCGAATCGATGATTTGTAAAAAAAATTGGTTACCGTAATGCATCAGAACCGACTTCTAATTACCGGGATAGGACCAAATTAAAATGGGGTCACTAGTGAAGCATTAAATTCAATAAAAAACAAAAAAAATTCTAGTCGAAAGATATGAGATAGGTAACAAAATTAAAAAAGAATACAGTCGAATTATTATTGTAAACCTCCTTCTATATTTTTGGAGACGGTTAATAAAATAGAAACTTATCAGTTTGTACACATACAAACACACATATCACGCCTATATCCCCGAAGTGGTAGGCAGAGATGCATTGCCAGTATTTTAGTCCCACGTAATAGGGGGCAAGCCTATTACCGTCCCCGGGCACGTGGTCTAGTGGTAACCGACAATGTTAAAACATTGCAAAGGTTAAGTAACATCGAGTCAGGCCGGTCTAAGGATGGTTGACCTTTTCTTAAGACATTGAGACCCCTCCGTGCCTCGGAAAGCACGTTAAGTCGTCGGTCCCGGTTGTCATACAAACATCTATTGCAGTCGTTAGGGGTAGTTGGAGCTAAATCAAAAATCCGACCGGTCTAACTACAGAACTTCGATATCACCCATGGTTTGTGGAGGACAGATGGCAGTCGCTTCACGGAAAATATCGAAGTTCAGCCGAATTGCTGTTTGATAGGGAAAGCCGACCCCAACTGAGTTGGAAAACAGAATCTTACGTGCCAGCCACTATGGCACAGACAATTAAAGTCCTGGGCGTCTCGGACTATACAGCAATAAACCTACTTTTACTTTAACATTACAAATAAAGGGTAACATCTATACTACTACGAGTATTTATAAAGAGGAAAGATTTGTATTTTTGTTTGTAATGAATAAACTCAAAAACCACTGTGCCATCGTGAGGTCACACCCCGGTATCAACACTGCGAGGTTTCCGACGACGACACCGCACTCCACACGTTGGTGGAGTGCTCAGCGTGGGCGAGTCAGCGCCGGGACCTCGTAGTGCATGGGTCTGGGCGTGGATACCCTCTCGCTGGGGACCATGCTTCAAGCCATGGTATCCAGCGGGAGTAAGTTGAACGCGGCCGTGTCCTTCTGCGAGCAAGTCATGCTCGCGAAGGAGGCGGCCGGGAGGGAGAGGGAGTGTACCCTCCCCGCCGAGTTCTGTAGTCGGCGGCCAAGCCGCCTCAGACTACGCGACTACGCCCAAGACTATCGTCCTCCATGATCGGGGCCTGAGGACGGCGGGATCGCCACCCACCGTCCTTACAGAAGCAGGCTAGAAGGGTTGCGTGCTGCGGGGCCTTTGCCCCATATCACGCAACCAGATTCACTCACTGACGCGGGATAAAACCCGACCTCAATAACGCGGGATTCTCGTCCCGACCAAACACCCGCAGAGACCACAGAGGTGGTCAAAGTCCGCCGGGCGCCACTGGACATACCCTCTGCTAGTAACCAGAGACAGAGGCAACGGACGTTAGAGCGGCGGAATTAAAAAAAAAAAAAAAAAAACCACTGTCGATTTCAAAAATTATTTCACCATTGGAAAGCTACATTCATCCTGAGTAACATAGGCTACTTTTTATTCCGCTAATATGTTTCCACGGGAACGAGAAAACTATATCACGCGGGCGAAGCTGCGGCGATCAACTAGTCAGTTATAAAGGGTAATAGGGGTAAATTATGAGATAGAGTACAGTTTGACAAAGTCCCTGTATTGTTGGATTTGTTTAAATTAACTGCGTGTACTAAACGAGGCGTGCTTCAACATATATAAATGTATCATTATTTGTGATTCTTGATCTATGGTGTAAGTCATAAGCTGTAACAATTTCATGAATCAAAATTGTACTTACTTATTAAGTAAAAAGCTATTTTCTAATATCTATCTGTGCTTAATACCGTGGCAGCGTGTTATTAAGGTAGCATATTTGACGTGTTTACATAGGTACACATGTTACAATAGCTTAAATGTATAATGAGTATCGCTGCCCGAACCACAGCCCGAACTTCGATGTTTGACATTATGTAAATAGTAGAATAAATGAGATAGTTTCTTTTCTCAACAATATTTTGAACGTTATCAAGGTATGTTTGACAAATTCTTTACCATTAAACAAGTATAATAATAAATAAATAAATATTTTTGGACATTCTCATACAACGTCGCGCGTCGTTAGCCTAAATTAAATTTAACTAATTATTATAAACTTGTGCTATGGTATCTAGACCACTGATGAACATATTTTTATTAAACGTAGGTCACACTATAAGTTTTGCGTAACTTAAAAAAAACAACATGTTAAAACCAAAATATTATGTTTATTGATTTTTAAAATACTCTCCTTTACATTTTAAACATGTTTTCATGCATTCGAACTATTTTTTAAAACAGGAGGACCACAGATCTGAAGGCATGTTTTCTACGTGCTGATTGAACGCTATCACTGCCTCTTCGGAGTTGGTAAAAGTGAAACCTCTCATCAAATCTTTGATTTTGGGGAAAATACAGAAATCACAGGGCATTCGCAGGATGGGTGACGAGTTGTACTTTTTCAGAAGCTAAAAATGACTTTATTTTGTTGGCCGTGTGTGAAGAAGCGTTGTCATCATGACAACGCTTCTTCACACAGGAGAACGCGGCTTTTGTGTCGTCTTTAGCGAACTTTTTCTTACACCCTGGGTAAACAAATGGTGGAATACCACTCGGCATTAACACTCTTTTGATCTTCATGTGGAATTGTACAGATGGGACCCGTAGCTGAGAAAAAAAACGTGATCATTTTTACCAACGTTTCTCGCCTGCCTCCCTTTTGTTGGCTTGTTCTCATTTTCAAACACCCATTCAGAAGATTGCTGTTTTTTTTCGGGTTCAAAACAATAAATCCACGTTTCGTCTCCTGTGACAATGTCATAAACAGCATTAGAATGTCCGTGGTCGTACTTCAGTAGCATCTGTGAGCACCATTCGACGCGAGCCCACTTCTGCTCCGCTGTCAGTTCATGAGGGATCCAACGACAACAAAGTTTCCGAACTTTTTGCCGGTTGCATGTTTAAAAAAATATAACATTCGAAATTCAAATAGTTCCGATTAGCTAGAAGTGCAAAACTTTTAGTGTGCCCCATGTATTTCTAAAAAGGTACATCAATCAATACATAATATAATAAAATTGTAAGTGATCGATGTCTGTACAACGAAAATATAATAGAAAAACTGTTGTAGGGCTTTATGAACGCAATAGCATCCAAAACAATGGTTTTTAGAATTTTTGTCTGTTTGTCTGAATGTTCGAACACGCTTATCTCAGAAACGACTTAACCGATTTTAATGCCGTTTTCAATAATGCGTTGTGGTTCATAACTAAAAAAGCGATGTCAATCTAAAGTAACACGCAGGCGGAGCAGCGGGCAACAGCTATACATATTAAATCAGTAACTGGTGATCAAGAAAACTATTACAACAGCTAGAACTTAATCTATATATAGAAATGGGTAATGTCTCCCTTTGCTCTCAAGAACTGCTTATGCTCCAATGATGGTTGACCCCTCTACGGATAGCCCTCGATCTGAAGGCAAGCCGAATTTGACCTAGCTAAAGCTAAATCTTTGATTTAACCCGGAAACCTGGGACATCGGGATGGTAGTCGCATACTCTTACCACTACGCAGCGAGGCAGTGATTTTCAAGTGTTTTGTCATAATGTATTTTCTTTATTTTCTCTCTGTCTATCTCTTGTCTGATCTCCAAGTTTTCTGTGAAATATTTATCACGGTATTCTATACCTTGTACCACCACCTATAAGCTAATACGGCTGGGTTCTGCACCATCTGGCACAGACGGTGCTTAACTACGGAACATTCTGGCTTTGTTTGTACATGGGAATTTTATTGTGGGATTTAATAAATAATATAATTCGATATAACAATGATATTGTATTGGAAACTAGAATACTAGGCTAGATATAGGTCGCCCAGGAACATCGACCTCCATGATCGGGGCCTGAGGACGATGGATTAGCAACCCACCGTCCTTACAGGAGCAGGCTAGAAGGGCTGCCTTTACTCACCGACGCGGGATAATACCCGACCCCAAAGGTGCGGTGTAACACCCGCCCCCACGCAGCGGCCACACAAGGGGCCAAGGTCCGCCGGGCGCCACTGGGAATTCTCTCGGTACTTACCGGAGGTGCTCGGCAATGGACGTAGGGGCGGACGCGGCCCGAGGGCTAGGATTTAATAAAAAAAAACTAGAAATAGGAATAGGTATATTTGAACGCGCACTTTTCGGAATTTACCCGCCTTCTATCTCGAAAACAATTTAACGTATGAAAAAGTTTCAAAACAAAAATTGTAGGGAATTTAATCCTCTTCTATTATGAAATAAATACAAATTGCGAAATCCTTACACAAAACAAGATATATCTAAAAACAACGTGTTTGGTATCCTTTTTCCTTGTCTCAGAACGTACATGTTGTACGTTTTGAGACAACTCTAAAAGGATGTACGATATTTTTGTTAATTTGACCATAACAAAAAAACCATAAACAAATAAAATATTAATTATTACTATAATATGTATGCATTTTGTATGTATTATATTCTTATAATATTATATACTTATACGTATATTTATTTATATCTATGTAGATAGGTATATGTATGTGTTTGTATATTCTGGCGCATTTGCCGTAGTTACATGTATTTGTATATTTGACTGATACACCTCATACACATATTCTTCCAAGCATTTCCTTCCCTTAGCCCACTGGAAGAGATTTCTTATGAAATAAGTAAGTGGTGCCTTTGTACTGTTAATCTATCCTTAGCATTCCTCTTCTCTTTTCTATAACTTCTTCATGTGTGTACATAAACGAATAAATAAATAAAAATAGACTAGTAGTTACAGACCTATAGAACTAGTGAACTAATTAGAACTATCCCCCATTCCGTCGGGGTTTAAAAACTCGTAACCTTCTACTTTCTAACGAAAAATATGATTTACTACCTAAAAGGCCCATCTATAATATCAAAAACCCCTTATTAAATTCTCCCCTACTGTTCGAAAGCGTCAAGCTGTCTTGGCTCGAGTTATCCAATAACATACGAATATTCTATGTGAAGACTATTAGCATACTGGCTGCGACGTGATAGAATTACCACGTTATCAAATGACGCTTACATTTTATTATACTAATATTATTTATTGACTCGTGGTCTAGTGGTAACCGACAATGTTAACACATTGCAAAGGTTAAGCAACATCTTGTCAGGCCGGTCTTAGGATGGGTTTCCATTTCTTAAGACACTGAGATCCCTACGTGCCTCGGAGAGCACGTTAAGCCGTCTGTCGTTCCCGGTTGTCATACGAACATCCATGGCAGTCGTTAGGGGTAGTTGGAGCCCTAAATCAAAAATCCTCGTGGTCTAACTACAGAACTTCGATATCGCCCATGAGTTGTGGAGGTCAGATGGTAGTCGCTTAACGGAAAATATCGAAGTTCAGCCGAATCGCAGTTAGACTAGAAAGCCCCCAACTGAGTTGGGAAAAGGCTCGGTGAATGATGAAGGTTACATCTAAATTCAAGTCAAAGAACTCCTCCGCCTCGTCGCCGACTGGCATTGTTCCGAGAAGGCTGGCAGCATTGCCATGTTGTCTTTGTGACAAATAGTAACCAGCCTTCTGGTCTTGAGAAGTGTTGATCATGAGTTTATATAATATTTTGAATAGGTCACGAGCACTCGGACTACAAGTTCCCAGCGTCTCTACCCCAAACGGCTCAAATGTAGTCTCCTGCTAAATAAAATTGGAGTATTGACGGCGTTTAAGGCTTTCCCCTTGAAAATAATGTACTTACCTTTAAAAAAAATCTTGCTGTTCTCACAATTAGATTTAGCTTAGCTCAGGGCAAAATGAGATGGCAGGAAAAAAATATAGTTAGCTCTGCCCTGAATTCCATAGATACGAGTATCATCATGGGTCTTTCTACATCCCAATTATTATCCTTTTTTTGGTCATCTTGCCTTGTCCATCTGTCATCTGACGCAACGCGTGCCGGTGAAGGTGACTTTGACATTTAACACCTTATTTAATAAGTACATTTTACGCAATTTACTTACCTATATAAGGTGACTACCTACCTATCACATGTTCAATCTAAAGCAATATTTAAACTAACCTTATTAGGTAAGGTTTAAACATTGCTATAGATATAAAATGTGATAGTATTTTAGCTAAACACAGACATTATAAATTAGTTATACGAGTAACATGTGAAAATTAATTAACAGGTTGTAGCAAGTAGGCAAGTAGACTACACGAAGCACCACCTCTGACGTCACATCATACGAGAAGGCAGTTATAGTTTCCTTCTTACTAGTTACCTTCTACAAGCTTCTACCAGTGTCTACCTGAGCATACGCCATAAGCCACACCTCCTTATAATTGAACTCGCCAATGAAATGCAAGCGAGACAAATAATAAGTATAAATGTATAGATATACCATACTTGTCCTTTGTTTAGACTGTTCTACTAGTGAAGTGGTAGTTGGGAGGTATTGAAACGATCTTAGTAACAGTATGTGATTGATTTTATTATCGGAATGTATTCGTATTTATATCATACTAGGTAGCAATGCATGCTACTAATAAAATTGCAAATGTTGAGCGGAGCAAATATTCTTAATCTTTTTTTTATGCTCTATTTTCATGATTTCAGAGATATGCACTCCCGGGTATGATGTCGACTAGCATGCCAAATTTGATCAAAATCGGTCGAGCCGTTTCGGTGGAGTTGGCACACAAACGATTTACACTTGTCGTCTAAGATAGAGCTTCGCTTCGCTCCGGTCAACAAGTATATCCCCGGCTTGACACAAACAGGTTTAAATGCGTCTGAATCTAAACAAAGGATGAGTATAATAAACCTATATATGTAGTACTTAGTTATAACTATCCGGCTTGTATTTAATTGGCGAGTTCAATTATAAGGAGGTGTGGCTGGTAGAAGCTTGTAGAAGGAACTAGAACTGCCTTCTCGTATGATGTAACGTCAGAGGTGGTACTTCGTTTAGTCTGCTTGCCTACTTGCCTCAATGTATTTTTATGACAGATTTTCCTTATTTATCAATGTGCTTTACAATTACAAATAACATGGCTATGTTAAACTTTATTAAATTACCTACCATATAATCATCAACCGAGCCTTTTCCCAACGCAGTTGGGGTCGGCTTTCCAGTCTAACTACGATTCGGCTGAACTACGATATTTTCCGTGAAGCGACTGCCATCTGGCCTTTACAACCCATGGGCAATATCGAAGTTCTGTAGTTAAACCACGAGGATTTTTGATTTAGGGCTCCAACTACCCCTGACCACTGATAGATGTTTGTATGACAACCGGGACCGACGGCTTAACATGCTCTCCGAGGCACGGAGGGGTCTCAATGTCTTAACGAGCCAAACAACCTACCATAATATGCGTCAAAATATTGCATACATATGTAGCCGTAGGTAAGAGGGGCGGGGCCCCAAGTGATTAGTGACTACGTCCTCGCCGTCCACCCTGGAACCCAACTTGACCACGGTAATGCAGTGGCAAGTTGGGTGACCGAACGTCCTAGTCTGTACTTGTGATTGGCCAAATTTTTGAGATTTTGTTCCTATGGATAACCCCGAAGAGACCTCCGGTCGCGACACTGCCATTTCCCGGGCAGTGTCAACCGACGACCTTATGCAAGATGAACTGATTCTGAAGCCTATCGATTTGGGGGCTCGCGCCGTGCTGCCTAGTCGCAGCACGACGTCGACGCCCCAAGGAACTGCTGCTGCTGGGACTGACGATGGGTCAGCTCCCAGGAGTGTGAAGAAGAAGGGCCGCTCCTCTTCTGCGACTAAGAAGAGGACCCTCGAGAAGGGGGGGCCGCCGCGCGACCGAAGCACTAGCTGCTCCGGGTGGGGGTCCCTCCTCTCCAGCGATTCGGAGGAGGAGGTGCCGGTCAAGACGGTGTGTACGCACCTCGACGCGTACAGAAGGCGGCCGCCAACTCCTCCTCCGTCCTCTGTCCAACTGTCCCGGCAAAGTCGCAGGGAAATCGGTGGGCCACCCGCGCGAGAGCTGATGAGCGTTTTTGCCCGCATGAACGCTGCCATGCGGGGCAACAGGAACGTGGCGGGGAGGAAGAAGATTGTGGCTTCACTGGTAGGTGAAGCCCAATCTTCCCTCGACAAGGTTCTCGCGCAGAGCGTCACCAAGGAGGAGGCGAGGCTCCGGAAGCAGGTGACGAGCCTGGAGGTGGGGCTCGCTGCTTCCCGGAAGCAGATGGACGACCTGCGTCGGGAGGTCGCTGACTTGACCAAGGTGGTCAAGGCGCCTCCCGGTCCCATGCTGCCGCCTCCTCCTCCAACGGCTGTACCAGCGCCGAAGACGGCGTCCACCAAGGCGCCCACCACGGCGCCCACCACGGAGCCACCAAGGCGCCCACCACTGCGCCCACCACGGCACCCGGATCGCCGCCACAGCTTGTGCCGACAATGGTACAGGTCTTGACGGCGATCGAGAGGCGCCTCGCGGTCCTGGAGGACTGGGCGTACCGCCCTCCGCTAGCACGTCCCGCGTTCTCATACGCGGCGGCTGTTGGCGGTTCTCCCGCTCCAGGACCAAGCGGCACACCCGCTGTCCGCCGCCCCGCTCCGCCCCAGTCCGCTCCAGCGTACCGGTTGCCGGCCGAAACCGCGGCCCAGGCGCGGAAGGCGAAGGGGCGCGGCAAGAAGAGCGGCACGCCTGCCACCGCCTCTTCTTCCTCTAACGCTCCCGCTGCTTCTTTACATCCCTCCGGACGGGAGGGATGGGAGGTAGTGGGGGCCAAGAAGAGGAAGACGAAGGCCGCCAGGAAAGCGGCCAAGAAAGTGGCCAAAGCCGCCGTGGCGAAGGCGCCGAAGAGGCACCGCGCTCCTCGCTCCACAGCCGTCGTCCTTACGGTGACGACGGAGGGTGTGGAGAGGGGTGTGGGGTACGCTGATGTCCTGAGGACCGTGAAGTCCTCAGTCAAGCTCTCAGCCCTCGATATCCAGGGGGGTCTCCGGTGCAAGACGACACGCACCGGAGCTCGCCTCCTCGAGGTCTCCAGCGGCCCTAAAGCTGACGCCCTAGCAGCGCAGCTTAGGGACGCGCTGGACGCAGAAGCCGTCCGCGTCACCAGACCCACCAAATGCGTTGCATTGCGCATCACGGGTCTGGATGACGCGGCCACGACGGAGGAAGTAATCTCCGCCGTCGTGGAGGCGGGCGGCTGCCCCCGTGACCAGGTGAAGGCTGGAGACATCTCCTTCGGCTCCACTGGTCATGGGATGACAGTCGTCCAGTGCCCCGTCGCGGCGGCACTGAAAGTGACGGACGGACGAAGCCTCCTCGTAGGGGGCTTCCTAAAGGCGCAGGTGCACCTCTTTCGTGCCCGGGAAACCAGATGTTTCCGGTGCATGGTGGTGGGGCACGTCGGAGTGCAGTGCACAGCGGAAGTCACCGTGGGCGATCGGTGCTTCCGCTGCAGCCGGCCCGGTCACAAGGCAAGTGCCTGTGACGCCCCGCCTCGCTGCTTTAGATGCGAGGCGGAGGGCAAAACTGCGGACCACCGGGTCGGCAGCACAACCTACGCCGCCTCGAGGCCAAAGCCTCGTCCGTCCGCTGAGAGTGGTGGGGGTGCCGCTACTGCACGGCCAGATATTTCTCGGCGGGATGCTGATGTGGACGTCCATTAATGTCTGACGCCCATATCCGCATCCTGCAAGTGAATTTGAACCGCTGCCGCGCTGCTCAGGATCTTCTGTACCAGAGCATCCGGCAGTGGTCCATAAACTTGGCCGTGGTCGCCGAGCCGTACTACGTCCACCCGGGAAGCCCGGTGGACGGGGACGACTCGGCCTGTTTTATCTTCGGGGGATCCGCCGCAGACAACTCGCGCCTTGCTATCATTGCAAGGGGCCGCGGGTGTGTTGCGGCGGAATATGATGGGTTGGTAGTCGTAGCCACCTACATCTCGCCGACACTGGACGAGACTCAGTTTGAGCTATGGCTCACTGAGCTCGACATCATCTTCGCTGCGTCCCGTCCTCGCCCTGTCCTGCTCCTGGGAGACTTCAACGCCTGGAGTGAGGCGTGGGGCTCCCGGGAAACCAGGGACAAGGGGAGGCTTCTTGAGGACTGGACCAGAACACGTGGTCTGGAGGTCCTCAACCGGGGGAATGTCGCCACCTTCTGGCGGCGGGGGACCAGCTCGGTCGTGGACGTATCGTTCGCGACCTCTGCCCTCGCCGCCCGTATTACTGGCTAGCACGTGGAGGAGGGTGAGGAGACGCAGTCGGACCATCGGTACATCCGATTCGATGTCGTCGTCCCACCTGACCTCCCGCAGCCGGTAGAAAATCCGCCGGATCCGCGTTGGGCACTTCACCATCTGGATCGGGAGGCTCTCCTGGAGGCATCCATCGTGCAGGCCTGGATTCCGGCACCGGACCGGCCTGCCGATGTGGATGCTGAGGCGGAGTGGTTCAGGAGAGCCATGTCGCAAATCTGTGATGCGGCGATGCCTAGGGTTACACCCAGACCGGCAAGGAAGCAGGTGTACTGGTGGTCGCCGGAGATTGCACAGCTCCGCGCAGCATGCATCTCCGCCCGCCGCCAGTACACCAGGTTTCGCCGGAGGCATCGCCGCCCAAACGAACGGCAACCCGAGAGGCGGAGCTTTATCAGGCTTACAGGGAGGCTAAAGGTAATCTCCAGGAGACAATAAAGCGGGCCAAGACGGCGGCCCGCGAGGAGCTCCTGAAGACCCTGCAGCAGAACCCATGGGGGCGCCCGTACCTACAGGTCAGGGAGAAACTCCGACCTAGGGCGCCCCCACTGACCCAGAGTCTCCAGCCGCAGCAGCTGGAGCGGGTCATGGGCTCCCTGTTTCCGACGAGCGCGGAGGAGCACGTCCCTCCGCGCATGGCTCCGTCTCTGCCCGACGCGGATAGCATCAGTGAAGACGACGTACCCGAAGTCAGGGTGGGGAGTTAGGTGCGGCAGTACTCCGGCTTAAACGCCGGAAAATCACTGCCCCCGGACCCGACGGCATTCCTGGCCGTGCATGGGTCCTGGCCCTCGAAGAACTCGGGCCTCGACTGATGGGGCTCTTTAGCGCATGCCTCGAAAGGGGCCAGTTTCCCAAGGTGTGGAGGACTGGGAAACTGGTCCTGATTCGTAAGGCGGGGCGGCCAGTGGACTCACCGTCCGGATACCGGCCGATCGTGTTGCTCGACGAGGTGTGTAAGCTCTTTGAGCAAATTATCGCGGAACGCCTCGTCGAGCATCTCTCGACGGTGGGGCCAGACCTGGCGGACAACCAGTACGGTTTCCGTCGGGGACGCTCCACCGTGAGCGCGATCATGTGCGTGAAGAGCCTGACGGAGGAAGCAGTCTCGCAGGGCAAGGTGGTGGTGGCGGTGTCTCTTGACATCGCCAACGCGTTCAACACCTTGCCATGGAGCTGCGTTAGGGAGGCCCTCGTGTATCACGAAACGCCTCTCTACCTCCGTCGTATTGTCGGGGCCTATCTCTCGGACAGGGCCATAGCTTTCCCCAGCTGGCTCGGGCCAGCTCGGCGAGATGTGTCGTGCGGTGTTCCGCAGGGGTCGGTCCTGGGGCTGCTTCTGTGGAACATCGGCTACGACTGGGTGCTGCGGGGTGCGTTGCCTGAGGGCGTCGGCGTAATGTGCTACGCCGACGATACCCTCGTCACGGCGCGGGGTGCAACGTACCAGGAGGCAGCACTCAATGTCACGACGGGTGTTGCTCAAGTCGTGGGTCGGATACGGCGGCTGGGACTGGAGGTGGCCTTGCACAAGTCCGAGGTTCTGTGTTTTCACAGACCTCGGAACGGTCCACCTGAAGGTTCCAGCATAAATGTGGGAGGCGTTAGCATCGGCATCAAGCCATCGATGAAGTATCTAGGGACGTACTTGATAGCCGATGGAACTTCGGACCACATTTCCGAAGTTTGGTCCCCAAGGTGACACAGGCATCGGTCGCGCTTTCGCGACTGATGCCCAACCTAAAGGGACTCAACACTTCCTGCAGGAGACTGTACCTGGGGATCGTGCGGAGTATGGCCCTATACGGGGCTCCCGTATGGGCGGCGCGGTTGACGGCCAACAACGCTCCTTAACAGACCGTTGAGGACCTTGGCCGTCAAAACAATAAGGGGCTACCGCACGATCTCCGGAGAGGCTGCATGTCTCCTAGCCGGGACCCCTCCATGGGACCTGGAAGCGAGAGCCCTTGCGTCATTGTTCCAATGGCGCAAGGAGGCGCTGGAGCGGGACCACAGGCCTGCGTCTCGAGAAATCGATGACCGGCGGTCCCAACTCCGACAGGATCTCATGGAGTCATGGAGGGTGCGACTTGAGCAACCCAAGTGGGGTGCCACCATCATCGCGGCGGTGAGACCGATCATGGACGATTGGCTGCAGAGGCAGCATGGTGACCTCACGTATCGTGCGACGCAGATCGTTACCGGGCATGGATGCTTCGGTAGCTATCTGTTTCGCATCCATCGTGAGGTCACACCCCGGTCTCAACACTGCGAGGTTTCCGACGACGACACCGCACTCCACGCGTTGGTGGAGTGCTCAGCGTGGGCGAGACAGCGCCGGGACCTCGTAGTGGGTCTGGGCGTGGACACCCTCTCGCTGGAGACCATGCTTCAAGACATGGTCTCCAGCGGGAGTAGGTGGAACGCGGCCGTGTCCTTCTGCGAGCAAGTCGTGTTCGCGAAGTAGGCGGCCGAGAGGGAGAGGGAGCGTACCCTTCCCGCCGAGTTCCGTAGTCAGCGGCGAGGGCGCCGCAGACTCATCTACGCCCAAGACCACCGACCTCCATGATCGGGGCCTGAGGATGGCGGGATCGCCACCCGTCGTCCTTACAGAAGCAGGCTAGAAGGGTGCCCCATAGCACACAACCAGATTCACTCACTGACGCGGGATAAAACCCTACCCCGGCAACGGACGTTAGAGCGGCCGCGGACTTGGTCGCAGAACTAAAAAAAAAAAAAAAAAGAGCCGTAGGTAAGAACGGCATCATCAGCTAAAGATTACGATCGTAAATTTTATTAGTTTATGAATTACAATATACATAATTATGTAAGTACTAAAAATAATTACCAACTACAAATTATCATTGCTGACTGGTAAGGTTCCCAGAATGCTGGCTGTGTTGCCACGTTGGATGGCGATACTCATTTTTCCTAAGATGAATCGATTAAGCATTTAGCAATGTCTCTATAAAGACCGAAATAGTCCGAGACGCCCAGAACTTTAATTGGCTGTGCCTTAGCGACTGGCACGTAAGATTTTGTTGCCTTTCATTATATTTCATCGCAAGGCAACGGGTTTCAAATTAGTTTTTCAAAATTACAATATAGCTGCTACTTTTTATTAAATTAATTCGGCCATTATGGACATAACCCATTAGAAATGAGCCTAGTGACGGCAATAGGCTTGCCCCCTATTACATGGGACTTATAATAGTGGCAAATTGTGGGTGTGTCATGCACTTCTGCCTACCACTTCGGGGATATAGGCGTGAAATGTGTGTGTGTGTGTCTATAAAGGCGGCGAGCGGTAGAGCCCCATGGCCCCAGTGTCTCAACCCCTAACGGCTCAAATATGTAATCACCAATAATTTGTTGCAGGTATAAAATAACTATCAATTCTACAATGTTGTAACTACCTATGCAGAAGAGCAAAGATTATAATATTATATAAGATTATTTCTTATAAGAAATAAGCTTACAATATCAAATTGCCTTTGACTTGGATATTCCAATAGCTTACTACCGAATATTATGGTAACACCACTATTAGTATACTGCCAATGACGTGACTGAATTTAACACGTTGTTCGTGAAATTCTGACGCAAAATTACTATGCTTTAATTGCGTCGTTTGCATGTAACTCAGAGAGACATTTATATGGAAAAATAGTGTAATTGCTTGTGATTTGTAGTTTTATGTTAAAACTAACGGACGCCCGCTTAAAATAGTTTTGTAATACGCAATTCTTATGGGAAAAATTTCCGGGATGAAAGGTAGCTTTAAGTTACTCCTTATAACATAAGCTATCTGTCATTATTTATTTATTTATTTAATAAGTACATATTAGTGCTTATAATTTAATACTATGTCCCAATAAACTGTTTTTACAGTTTGTCAGTTTGTGGGAACGTGTTGTTACAAAAAATTAATACTCTAAAAGTCTCTTTAAAATCGGTCAAGCCGTTCCAGAAATTAGCCAAAACAAACAGACAAACACACTAAACATTTTTTAGTCTGTCTGTGAAGCAAGTTCCATCAAGTGCTGATGGCACGAATTGATGGAACTTGTAATATATTTATACAGACAAATAAAATTTAAGTGTCTGTATATAATAATACCATAGCTTACCCTAGCTGGCTCGGGCCAGCTCGGCGAAATGTGTAGTGCGGATACCATAGCTTACCCGGCGAGATGTGTCGTGCGGTGTTCCGCAGGGGTCGGTTATGGGACCGCTTCTGTGGAACATCGTGTTTGTCTACCATTTTCGACAAAAACGTTTCTTTGAATATACTTTCTTTTATAACAACACTAAAACCTAGTAACTTGATCGGCGTTATTTGTGAAAAGGAATAAATGCTTCTGTTGTATACGTTGTGACCTTCATATTTAATGGGGCTATTACCTCCCCACTCCCTCCTTTTAAGGGTTCCGTATCCAAAGGGTAAAACGGGAACCCAATGACTGAGACTTCGCTGTCCGTCTGTCCGTCTGTCCGTCTGTCTTGGGCTGTATATCATAAACCGTGATAATTATAAAGTTGTTCACAAATGATTTATTTCTGTTGTTGATCTCCGTTTCAACTTGCAGACTGGGGAGAATTTCTTTCGTCTGTACACATCTACGGGTTCTGTCAGATCATGTTTGAGGCCGTATTTATCAACCGATTTGCATGAAACTTTACACACACACTCCTTGCTTACAATGAATAACATTTGAATGATATTTTTTGGATTGGTTGACAAATGAAAGAGTAATAAAGAAAATTGAAGAAGAAAAAGAATAAACAAAGCCGCTCCCGAAGTCTACGGTACACAGAACCACTAGTCTCTATAACAACATTAATACAAAAAAAAAGAATACAAGAAATACAGGGGGCTTCCATACAACAAACGTGATATTTTTGCCGTTTTGGTACGGAATCATTTGTGCGCGAGCCCGACTCGCACTGGGCCGATTTTACATTGAATGCGTGGATACAAAACCCATTAGAATGTCTTTACCAAACCCATCATTCTGTTTGATGGGGCACGCTTTAATTCATATTCATAAACGTTTTAAGTTTAGACTGTGACTGGTTAGATTGGACAAACAAGACATACATAGGTACCCATTTTGACGTCCACTGCTGGGTATACCCAAAGAGGGGGGGAATTCAGCCTACATGTGCTTGCCACGTATTTCCTGCCACACATACGTAATACGTAACTCATAAGTGTCAACTAAACCACACCGGTGTTGTGACAGTTTGACACGACCGTGTCACTTACTTCAATTTTACGTCTGTGGCCGTTGTGATAAGTTATATTTTTCTTTGTGTAGCGTTGATTGTTAAGTTGTGATGCAACAATAAAAATATTCTTTCTTTCTTTCTTGTAATAAAAATAAATAAATGTAGACGATCACTCGACTGGAATCTTGCTGGATTACTAGCCTGTGTGTCTAGTACCAGTTCCTTACGTTAATTTGCTCGAAATTAATACAAAATTCCCATACATTTCACACCAGCACCCCTAGCGGTAACGTCAGGGAACTGTATGGAGGAATACTAGACACACTGGTGTAATGTAAACCGAGCATAAGTTTAGTACCACGCCATCTGTGATTTGCATTAGAGACTAAACGCTCAACGCTTTCGTCTATGTAGTGTGTGAGTCAGTGTGAGGGCTTGCGGGCTTGAATTAGTTGCAAATGAGTTACATAGATGGCAGTATTATTAAAACAGTTTTGGAGTTTTATTTGTATTTTTTTATTGCGTATTTTTAAAATCCTGATGCTTTTGTGCGAAGTGATTATTGCTTGAAAATGTTTAAATATACAGGACATTTTTACGGGTACACTACATAAATACGAATAACTTTAATCCGTCAGTCACAAATACGAATTTCAAAATACCGATTTTCATAATTCCGACTGGTTCAAAATTCCGAATATACCAACTCCGATTGATCATTATTTCTATTTTTATAATTCCTAAATTTCAATATTCCTAACGTTTATAATTACTACTTTCAAAATACCGAGCTTCAATGGCTCGAATAACAAAAAGTCCGACTTAATGATATTTCGAAACATCAACAATACGAATTCTAATTATTAAAATACCTTAATAGCAAGACACATAAACACATAATTGCTCATCAGAGAGAAGTAGGTATAATATTATATTTAGTATGAGGAGGTAGAATTAAAAAACTAATGACAGATGCGTTGTCCTTTTTGTTTCCCTGGTCACTTGCCAAAGTATGTTTCCCAATTTTTTTATACAATACAGATCAATTCCGGGAATTAAAAAAAAAAGCAGGAGCGTATCACAGAATGAGTAATAAAATGTTTTCTAGCATTTCAAATGATATTAATATTAGGAAACAATTTTTTTAGTATAGAGTTATGATAATGTATATCTTGTGTTTGTAATTAATTAGGGAGATATGGTATTACTGAATTTTGATTTGAAAAGATGACGACGTAACAAGGTCATAGCGACCTGTGGTTGAGCTGTCATACGTAACTTTAGGAAATCGGCTCTACTGAGTAGTCAACCGTACACTTCAGGAGCTTTGTTTAGAAAATTTCTTTTTCAATTTTCTTTATTACTCTTTCATTTTTCGTCCTATCCAAAAAAATATCATTCACATGTTATTCTTTGTAAGCAAGGAGTGTGTGTGTAAAGTTTCATGAAAATCGGATGATAAATACGGCCGCAAACATGATCTGACAGAACCCGTAATGTAGAGATGCAGAGTGGTGTACAGACGAAAGAAATTCTCCCCAGTCTGCAAGTTGAAACGGACACTTCGGTCGCTTCGCTCCTTCAGTCAACAAAGTCTCGAAGTCTACGGTTCACAAAACCACTAGTATTAGAATATATAGAAATGGTGAATGTGATTTTTGTCCCCCATTAGCTCTCGAGAACTTCTTATGCTCCAATGATGGTTGACCCCTCTATGGATAGCCCTCGATCTGGAGGCAAGCCAAAAAATCGAAAATTTGACCTAGCCCTAAGGGGTCAAAAGTTATAGTCCAAAACCTATGGCGTGGTGCGGCGCGAAGCACCACGCAAGACACCGTACTAGTAATCTTAGAGTTAATAAATAATTTATTGATTTATACTTTTCTTTTGTCCCCAGAGCTGATCAGTCTTCGGATGGTGGAAGAGAGAAGCCCATCAGTAGATTAAATGGATTTCTTAATCTGAAAACTCCATTAATCAGTACAAAAGCGCTGGGGTAAGTTGATTTAGTTAGTTCGTCTTTTAGTTGCCTAGATTGATAGGTACTAACTGACCATGTCACACACTGTAAGTCCCTAAAGTATTAGTACCTAGAATGCGTCTTCACTTCTTTTGGCTTATTAACAGAAAATTGTTCACTGTGTCACAGATATAAAAATACTATACTATACTATACTATACTATACTATACTATACTATACTATACTATACTATACTATACTATACTATACTATACTATACTATACTATACTATACTATACTATACTATACTATACTATACTATACTATACTATACTATACTATACTATACTATACTATACTATACTATACTATACTATACTATACTATACTATACTATACTATACTATACTATACTATACTATACTATACTATACTATACTATACTATACTATACTATACTATACTATACTATACTACTGACTGTATGTTAATTTTGATTATGACAACTTTTTATTAGTGCAATCAATTTCTTACAGAAGTAACGCGAAGACAAGTCTTGGCGTTACTTCTTCATGAAATGTCTTTGGTAGGATTAAGTTCCTACAGTTATTATAGTTGCCTTCGGGATTACAAATAGAACTCGGATTCACAAACTCCACTTACCGAAAAAAGGAGGCATAACTCATTGTTACTCAAAAACAGTAACAATGAGTTTCATCATACACCGAGCCTTTCCAAATACCCATAACGACTGCCATAGATATTCGTATAACAACCGGGTCAAAGGCACAACGTGCATTCCGAGGCACTCATAAACACATATGTGTTTCTAAATACATACTAAATATACAAAGAAAATATTTATAATCGAAAGCCGATGCACTACCGAGCACGGCACCAGCAGTTGAGTTATGAACGCTTTTTTCGGTAAGTGGAGTTTATCGCCATCTATGAACACACATTGAAACTAATATAACTAGGAGCTCACTTTGGATGGTACGACATTAGTTATTTTCATAAAGAGATTGTAGATGGCCCGGTGCGCAATTTTCAGTTCAACAGTATTTTGAATTCGTCAACATTTTTTGAAGCTCCTAAACTCGAGTAAGAAGTATTTACAGCGTACATATAGTTGAACCAACCCGGAGAACGAACGAAGAGGGAGCTATTAAAATCTCATCATCTACCTGCCCTTATCCCAATTATTTGGGGTCGGCGCAATATGTTTTCATTTTCCATACATCCTTGTCACACGTCATCTCCTCAGTCACTCCTTTCCTGGTCATATCCTCTTTCAGGTATTCCATCCATCTTTTCTTGGGCCTACGTTGACTCCTCAAGCCTTCCACATTCATACTTTGCACCTTTCTTACCACATTACTTTCCTCTCTTCTCATAACATGTCTATATCATGATAGCCGTTCGCTTCTCACTTTTTCATTTACTGGGGCAACTAGCTATTAACGTCTCACGCAGCGTAGGGAGGTGAGGAGCGATAGCCCCGCAGTCCTCTTCCACCTCAAATAGGGTTGTAACATTGTATGTATACATATAAGGTTGTATCATTATATAAAATAAAATAAAAAATAAAATAAAATAACGTTTATTATCTTTGAAATTTTTAGAAAATTATTTAGATTCGTCAAAAGTTGGTGTGACTCTACCGAGGGTTCCAAAATGCAACGAGACTGAGAAGAGCCCTCAAGAAACTCAGTTCGGCTTTTTTCCAAAATATTTCATCTTAAATCTAATACAGAGTTATTTAGAAAGGAGCAATTCGTGTTACAACCAGGCAGCCTTGTCATCTAAGAAATCATTAATACTATAATAAGCTTTATGGTACAATTTACGTTTTATTAGTTTTTAAATTTATTAACAGATAAATTTGCTATTTTGGTTGGCAATGTATTACTATTTACTACGCAAAAGAATTACTCACTTTATGAAGCCTAAATTTAGGAACAGCCAGTTTATCCTTATTTCTTAAGTTTAGATTATGATTATCACTATTTTTCACAAATTTACTTTTGTTCTTGTGGGTATACAATAAAATTTCATAAATATACTTAAACTTATCTCTTAATGACTCCCAAGACCCCATTCCATAGATAGTCCGGATAGCCCTCTTCTGCAACACAAAGATGCATTCAATATCGGCAGCGTTACCCCACAGTAGTATGCCATATGTCATGATACTGTGGAAGTAGCTGAAGTAGACAAGACGCGCCTTTTTAATGTATGTAAGTTGTCGGATCTTTTTGACAGCATAGGCTGCTGAACTAAGCCTGGCCGAAATTTTCCCGATATGAGGCCCCCATTGCAATTTGGAGTCTAACGTTATGCCCAGAAAGACAGTGTCATCGACCAATTCTATTATATCATCCCTAACCTTAACACTGATTTTAACAAGTCTTACATTAGGTAAGGTGAATCTTACACATTTAGTTTTATTTTCATTTAATAATAAATTATTAGCACAAAACCAGTGGACTATCCTAGAGAGGGCAATGTTTACATCGTCAAGTTCGCGCTGTCCACGTTTAACTTTAAATATTAAAGAAGTGTCATCAGCAAACAAAACTACCTCGTTGTCGTCTCATATGAGGTGAGGGAGATCATTAATATATACTAGAAAAAGAAAAGGTCCCAAAATTTAACCCTGCGTTACCCCCATTGCTACAGGAGAACCAGGCGACTGTTTACCATTGATCACTACTTTCTGGACCCTATCACTTAGGTAAGAATTGACGAAATTCAAGGCCGTCCCCCAGATTCCGTACTGATCAAGTTTCTTAATTAAAGTCTGGTGCTGAACGCAATCGAAGGCCTTAGATAAGTCACAGAATACACCATAAGCATCATATGACTCATCCCAGGCCCTGTAAATACACTCTAATAATTTAATTCCGGCATCAGTGGTGGACCGACCACGAGTGAAACCGAATTGTTTTGTATGTAATAGTTTATTAACGTTAAAGTGATTTTGCATTTGATTAAGCATAATTTTTTTTAAAATTTTACTAAATGTAGGTAGTACAGAAATGGGACGGAAATTGGACGGATCTGAAGTACTACCCGATTTAAACAAGGGAATTAATTTACTAGATTTCATTAAATCAGGGAACACACCACTATCAACACAATTATTAAATATTATTACTAGTTCAGGAGCAACCATTTCAATAAAAGAATTACTAAATACACAGAGATGCCCCAGAGGTCAGCTGTTTTCTTGATATTTAAAGATTTAAAAGTTTTTAAGATGGTGTTTATGTTAACTTTACTGAATTTAAATATAACGTTACAACAAGGAACGTTTGCTTTTAACAAAGATTCTGCAATGGGGGTTGAATAGCCTAGGGTTTTTGTCAAATCTACAGGAATTCGGGAGAAAAAATTTTCAAATTCGTTAGCGACCTCGAAGTCTGATGTTGTTATTTTACCATTTATATTAAGTTTAAAATTATTATCATTTAATTTTTTTTGACCTCTTTCCGCGTTTATAATATTCCAAGTTGATTTAACTTGTCTGCACTATTGCGAATTTTATCACTTATATATTTTGATTTAGCTGCTAAACAATCTGCTTTAAACTTTTTTGAATAAGTTTTAACATAATCTAGAAATTCAACTAATCTATTAAGCTGTCTTTCTGAGTATAGTTCATAAAGTTTTTGTCTACTTTTGTGTATACCCTCAGTGGCCCATTCACTGAAAGTAGGACTATCACTAATCATGACCTCCTTAGACTTGAATATGGAGTTGAACTCGTTGTAAAAAGAATCAAAAAATAATTTATACATTACATTTGGATCTAAGCCAGTGTCTAAGAATGGAATTTTATTGCAAAGTCCAACCCTCATACGTTCCAAGCGGTCACCAGTTATTGGTCTACATAATATTTTACGTTTTATAACTTTTTATTTAGTGATTTTAAAAGATGCTATTTGCCCACAATGGTCTGAATCTAGCTTTTTTATAACACTTTTACTTTCTGGCAACATATCGCTGTATATATTATCTAGGCAAGTGGCCATTGTAGCACAATATCTAGTAGGCTCCAAAAATAAGTTTGTAAGATTGTGTGATTTAAATAAATTTAAAATATTATAACTCATAGGCGTATTAACAAGTAAATCGACATTAAAATCACCACAAACTATTAGGTACTTATTAGTTTTTCCAAGTTTACATAGAACTTTGTCAATAAGTTCCTCAAATTCGCAAAAGGGCGAGGTTCCAGGTTTATACACGCATACTACTATGAATTGCTCCATTTCCACGCAAGACAGTTCGACTTTACACTCTAGAGAAAGAGACACAATATCTTTCCGTTCTTTAAATTTAAGTTTTTTATTTAATAAAATCAAAGATCCCCCCGTACTGTGGTCACCCTGCAGAATGCACTACCAACCCGGTGATTACTGAAATTGAACATGAGCTCATTCGACTTACGCATATGTTCTGTAATACAAAAAATATCAATATTATCTGAATTCATTAACAGTTCCAACTCTAACTCTTTGCCATGTGTTAAACAACCAATATTTTGATGCCCTATGTTGATATAATTTACATTTTTTGATTTGGTTTGATTTGGAGGGCATTTTTTAACATAATTAATATTTGTAACTAAATTTAATTCAATTAATTGACTATGTCTGCTAAAGGGTAATATTGCTTCTGTTGTCGTAGAACTTAATTTAAATTACTTGGAACAGATTCCAAAGTCTTAACACTAAATCTTCATTGCTCAATAGAAGCAGTTTTGTCAGCCAAGTTCTTGGCTGAAGTGTAAAAATAATTGAATAGCAAACTCGCTATTTGTCTCTTATAATGCTTTGGTAGAAAATACCTACCTTTGTTTACATAAACAATATGTTTGTTATCGTTAAACTTACTGTCAGAAGTTGACAAATTGTAATTATATACAGTTCTCTTAAAAAAAGAATTAAAGTCAATTACATGGAATTTATTATTATATTAGCTAGTTAAATTGAGTTGTAAATTTATCTTATATCTAAGAGAATTTTCCACGTCTGGCACACCTTTTATATATGGTAATGTAAACATTACTACATGTTCAACATTTAAGTTTTGCATTTTGTCAAAGTATAGGGATAGTTCATTTTTGTTAATTTTACCCCTGTTTGAGCAGAAAATAATTATTTTACTGTTTGTGTCAAAATTATATTCTAATATCTTTTGCATAATTTCATTTAAAGATGCACCTGGATAACAGTTATTAATAATTGAATAACAATTTGAATTACATTGTTGTATCAGAAAAGAACGAAAATCAGTTCCAATATCATCACTAAATAAAATTAGTTTAGTATAACCAGTACGACTATTACTTTTTACACTGTCACACAATTCATATACTAATGAAGTTGAAGGGGAGCAAGTTGTAAGGGAAGCCTGGTGCTCCAAAGATTGAGGAGGACTTGTGCAGTTGATGTTGCACGAGTGGTTATTTATAAATGTATTAAGGCGCTCAGTATTATAATTAGATGTTTTGAGTACCTTATCTATACTTGATGAACACTTATTAAAGTCTTTTAGAGACCATTCATATTTCTTAGTTACATACTCTAACTCAAATTGCAATTTTTTTATTAGTGACTCTAAGCGTTGTGTGTCAGTGTAATATTTTAAATGACTTTGTTTAAGTTCTAACATAGATAATTTAGCTTGTTCCCTTAATTTTAAACTAGAGTTAACATTTTTACACTTTTTGATTAAGATTCTATGATATTTTAATTGTTTCTTTGATTTTAAAATGAATTTCTTTATTTTTAGGTATTTTTTATAACAATAAACCAGATATATGATCAAGCAAGCCAACAGACGCCTTTGATTTATACTCTGGACACCCTAACCTCCTTACACTCTTAAATTTTTCATTCTTTTCCGTATGTTGTCCAATCCTGAGATCGAAAAATACACGAAGCAGTTTTATTGAATAAAAAAAAATCAAAATCGGTTCATTTAGTCGCAAGTTATGAGGTATATCAACTTAACAAAATAAAGCCTGCAATCGAATTGAGAACCTCCCTTTTTAAGTTAAACATACAGTTGAAATCTTCTTTTTGATTTTCCAATTCTGGTATCGAGAATAAACTTCGATCAGCCACATTTCATTATGTAAAGCCGACAAACATCTTCCGATTTCAAATGGCGTTAGACCCGATCGCATTGTTCACAATGAATTATGGAGCACTCTATGACTTTGTAATCTTATACCATTAAACAAATCTTATCCAGTAACGATTCCAGTGTTTATCTATCGAATAAATAAATCTTATACTAGTAACTTATTTATTTACAATAAGAATTACAATATATACAAACAATATTTACATTACAAAATGTCGTTTAAAAAATCCTCCGCGTCATTGCTGCCTGGGAAAGGTTCCCAGAATGCTGGCTGTGTTGCCACGTTGGATGGCGATACTTATTCTATGCGCCAGAAAATAGCCAGCCTTCTGGTCCTGAGAAGAATCGATTAAGCATTTTTTTTTCGATTCGATTGACAATTTGAATTGAGAACCTCCTCCTTTTAGTTATAGTCTCGTCATGTCCGTCCGTCCGTCTGTTCGTCCTCGGCTTTCGTCCCAAACTACCTAGGTACTAGAAACATAAAATTTTGCTACGCCAACAAAGTGCTAAAATAAAATTTTTAAGTATTTTTTTTTTTCGGCGTAGGTACCACCCCTACACGTAAAGTAGGAATTATATTTTTTTTGTCACGTCTACCTCATCGTGTGGGGTATCATAAGATAGTTCTTTTAAATTCATCGAGAGGTTGCTAAAGTCATTTTTTTATTTAAGTATCCAATTGCGAGATATTTAGCTTAGAAGACCATATTTTTGCGAAAACAGGGCGTCCTCACCTCTGAAATCTAAACGGCTGGCGTGAAGAACCTGAAAAATTCATGATAGTAGTTCATAAACTGCAAAGGAAAACTATAACGGATGCTACGACGTTAGTTCAGGAATTATAGAGGCTTTTATGGGTAACTACGGAACCCTATCTTATTCGAGGCCCGACACGCACTTGACATGTTTTTTGAATGGTCAGTAGGTAGTTTATAATATTAGAATAACTACTCAATTGACCCACCACAGTAATTTCAATTTCGTATAATTATGACATAGATAGCTTCGAGTATCAATCGTCATAATCACTTTGAAATGGTAAAAAGTCATTCAAGGACGGGTGTCGGGGGTCAGGAAGGGTGTCAAAACGGTCAGGAAGGAAATGTCCGGAGAATAGAAAGGCTGCGATAAATTTTGCTGAAATCGACGCTGACTAAGCGCTTTCACAAGCTGAGAAAACTTTAGTTCAAGATGTAGGTCGTTATATAGGTACGAGTATTATGAGACGTAGGACATAACTAAGTTTTGAAGATCTTTATTATCACGGAACTTAAGTCCGAGACACCCAGGACTTTAATTGGCTGGCACGTAAGAAAGGCAGCAAGCCTTTCATCAGTGGAAGTGGAACTCTCTGCCGAGGTCAGTTTTTCCGGAACGCTATAATCTGGACATCTTTAAGGTCAAAGTGAACAGACACCTTCTAGGCAAACGTGTACCATCGTAGGCCTCATCTTCGCCTTCCATCAAGCGAAATTGAGGCCAAACGTAAGCCTATTTATCATTAAAAAAAAAAAAAAAAAAAAAAAAAAAACAACTTTTCATCGCAAGGCAACGGGTTTCAATTTTTATTCAAAATCACAATATAGCACCTACTTTTTATTAAATTCATTCGGCCATTGTGGACATTATCCATTATAAAGGTGCCCGGTGACGACAATACGCTTGCACTCTATTACGTGGGACTAAAAATACTGGCAAATTGTGGGTGTGTAATGCACCACTGCCTTCCCCTTAGGGGATATAGTGTGTGTGTATCTCACAATTTCACAAAGAATAAGCATTGCTATACAAGGTGGTAATGCGGCCAGCCTTCTGGCAACATTGCCAGTCGGCGACGAGGCGGAGGAGTTTTTTGACACATTTTAGAATCTGGATATAATTTTAGTACAGTTTTTTTTTAATGTAGGTGTTTAATTAGTTTCAATTGTATTTCTCTAATATCACAAAGCCATTATAAAAATGTTTACTCTGATGCACTCTGATGTCTGAGGAGCTTGTGGTCTAGTAGTAACCGACAATGTTAGCACATTGCAAAGGTTAAGCAACATCGATTCAGGCCGGTCTTAGGATCATTTCTTAAGACATTTTAAGACCCTTCTGTGCCTCGGAGAGCACGATACGTCGGTCTCGGTTGTCATACAAACATCTATGGCAGTCGTTAGGGGTAGTAGGAGCCCTAAATCAAAAATCCGACCAGTCTAACTACAGAACTTTGATATCGCCCCCGGGTTGTGGAGGTTAGATGGCAGTCGCTTTACGGAAAATATCGAAGTTAGGCCGCGAGCAGTTAGACTGGAAACTGCGTTGGGAAAGGCTCGTTGGATGATGACTCTGATGCGCTCGCTAATATCAGGTACCTACCTACCTTTCTGACCTGGCTTCAATATAAATACTTACTACTATATTTCAACTAAGGTGTTTGACACAATTACCGAGCGCAAATACCCAATAAATTGTGGCAACTCATAAAACACCTGGACATTTTCCTAGAGCGGCAAATTGTGATTCCAATGTTGCCCCACCTAATAAATAAAACTGGGTATGTGTAAACAATGTTGTTAGTGGCAACACTAACTTATAATAAATAGCCTTGTGTTAACACTTAATTGTTAGACTGGCTTTTACCCGTGGCTTCACACGAATGGAACAGTTCTTTAATTCCCAATTCTTAAACACATTTCCATGATAAAAAGTAGCTTAAGTTACTTGTTATAACATCCAGCTGTCTGCCAGTGAAAATCCTGTTAAAATTGGCCCAGCCATTTCAGAGATTAGCGGAATACACACGGGCACCCTATTACGTGAGACTAAAAAAACTACTAGCAAAGTGTGAGTGTGTAATGCACCCCACTACCGACCACGCCACCGAAGCAGTCAAAAGTTTTGTTCGTCCTAAGTAATTAATCAAGCTCAGGGCAACTATCCTTTTACTACGTATTTATAGAGCGCTGATAACAGGTGTGCACGTCAGAACAGTCAAACAGTCGAGGATAACGTAAGTCACTACAGCTTCCCAGTTTAAGTTGTTGTGTGGCAAAAAATGGAACTAATGATTGTTTGTAGTTATTGTTCTGAGATCTGGTTTTTGACGTGTTTTTTTTTATTGGGTTCGCCAAATTGACGCCGTTTGCCTGGTGTTAAGTCGTGACGACGTCTAGCGATTGTGGGCCACTCTCATAGCTTGACGACCTACTGATGTGCCTCTTCACGCTCCGCTTAAAAAACCCAGGACCATATGTGGGAGGAAACACATGCACAGGCAGGGCGTTCCAGGCCACTATCGTTCGGCAGAGAAACGAACGTTTACAACGTTCGGTTCTCGCGAACATGCTATCTACTGTGTGGGAGTGGCATCTCTGCCCGGCACGCGCTGTTCGGGATCGGAAGGAAGAGGGTGGGATCAGTTTGAAGAGCTCTTCAGAACACTCGCCGTGGTAAATACGGTAGAAGGCGAGTTTAATGTAATGTGGTGCCCCTAGTAGAACGCATACAGATATTGGGCAACCTATATCAGAGCCGCTTAGTATTCGCCACGAAGAAAACGGGTGAAACTCGCCCTCTATGTATAAACTCAATGGGATCAAGCCTTGTGCTGCTTCTCAGCATCATAAAATAAAAAATCCGTGACCATTCTGTAATTCAAACCTAAAATTCATCAGACACGACCGATGTCCCATACATTACAAACCGTGCAGTTTAGGTATTATCATGAAAAACCTTCGTACTCAGAACTCCCTTATTTATCAAGTCAGTTAGCAATAGGCCTCTTTAACGATGGGATGGGTCTCCATTCTCCTTAAACTTTAATCTTGTTATCTCAATGTTTCTGCGTCTCATTGGTATTCAAGTCGCGGTTCAAATCCGTGAGGCAGCTATAAATCAACTGAATTCACGCCCTACTAATTTTATTTAAAGACTAGTGAATCCTTCGGTTTTACAGATATATTTTTATAATAATATACATACTATAAGAGGTGGTGTCATATTGGATAAATTCAAGAACTCGCGAGATGATTTAATGCTAAGCACGGGTGTGATAAAGTGGGGAAACATTTTTTTTTATTTTTCATTTTATTATCGTTTAACAAAGTATAATATACGTATTATTAAGTAACAGCACTAAAAACCACTGACGTTTAATCGTGTGCTGTTATGATGGGTCTACTTAAGGTATTAGGTATATGTAGTTTTATTTTTAGTAAGTCTAAACTAAATTAATACAATTTCCTATCAGTTGGGGAAACATTGTTAGCCGGTCCGGCCCCCACTCTCATCATTCATACAGTCACATCATATCATATTGAACATCGCCCGCGATACTCGCATCTTTAACTAATTGTAAATTATTAAAGAACCGAAGAAATATACCGATGTACCTATAAAATACAGTCCACTTATTCATACCTCAAACCTCATGAACAATCTGTGGTTTGTCCCGTGGGAATTGAAAACTGGAAAGCTGTATCACGGAGGCGTGGTAATCACCTAGCAGCCAATAACTTTATTCCTATCTAGCGGATCTTCGTTCGCTTTACAAAATATATATTAAACCTTACTCTTGAATCATTATATCTAATAAAAGAAACGTCATCAAAATCCGTTGCGTAGTTTTAAAGATATAAACATACATAGATACGTTGTGATTTTATTTAACCAAAAAACTACCGTGTTACTAAACCTCCGTTGATCGGCAGATGTACCACTTGCAAGTTAGCTTGGGCCTCTAAGAACTAAGTAAAACCCCTATGCACCCCCACAACAACAGGAGGTTAAATTCAACCTCATTTCGTAAATACGTAACAGTTTGACCCAAATACGTATAGCATATTTGTTGCAGCGCTATTTTTGCTCAACGCTCATTAAGCACTAATTGGTTCAGACCTGTCACCGAGCAAGCATTATGTAACTGTCAACTATTATTTTGCAGCCTACATCCATAATAATTGTGCTATTATTACAAACATACAAATATCACAAAGTATAATTATGCTCATAGGTGTATATCTCAAAGGTGTAGGTAAAATCTGGACCCCAGTATGTCTTGGTTAAACAAACTCAGAAACTGCTACTTCAAATTGAAAATGTATTTTTATGTTAAATAGTCTTTTTATTGAACAAGGTTATAATATATTGCACAAAAACACATATACTTTTCCACTGTTATAATATTTTTTTTTTTTAATATGTTGTACGATATTTTTATGTGAATTAAAACTATATTTTGTATAATTCTCTGATGATACCGCGAGGTGAAACCGATAAGTGTAAATAAAGTTATAACAGTGGAAAAGTATATGTGTTTTTGTGCAATATGTGTACCAGATTCCACCAAGTGCCGTCAATCAACAGTATAAAAAAACAGGCTATAATATCTACACACGCTACAACTAATAGGATCGGTTTAAAAATGAAAAGTGGTGTAAAAACTTAAAGACCTGATTGAGATCGGATAAAAATTGTGGCCTTTAGCCTGGAAATCATACAGACAGACAGACTAAAGCAAAATTGTCCAGTCTCAATAACTAGACGCTGCACTCGCTTACTACCAATTCCAATGTGCAATCTCGATCCATATTTTGTTATCCGAGATTGATAATTCCAATCAAATCCTATCAATGTCAAATTGGGAATTGTATGAATTATCAATCTTCTTTAATTTTATTTAGTTGCAGAAAACACAATACAATCATGTAAAAATAATTCTTAAAATAATACAGATCTTTTCTGGATTTTATCGTAACTAGTTTATTATGCATACAGCTAAAACAATATCAAAAAGCAAGAAACACACCAAATTTTTTGAAGTTTAACAACAAAAGAAAGAAAATAAAAACAGGAAAAAAAATGTCATATGTAGTACATACATTAATGTTGTGTTAATTTACATTTGAGTTTGATATGCTATGGAGGATGTTCTTCAGGATATGAGCAAATCTGTTAAAGTTAGGATCAAATATGTCGAGGAGTTTGTCTATCCCGGTAGTTAGTCAAAAAGAGTAATCCGTAGCAGGGAGTTTGCTATTCCAATTAATCTTCTGCAAAGAGAAAATCCTATATTTTTTGTTAAAAAGCACGTCTATTAGTCACCCCGCTGTCTCGATAAGCCGATTAAGTCCCGCAAAATCCTAGGTATTAATGGTGACTATAATTGATTCTATTAATGGCTGGAGTGCAGCTAAGATCTGCCGGTATTAGTGTTGATAATTTTTATTAGGTACATACTGAACAAGCTGTAGAATTTGTTTGCTTGGGCACGCTAATCTAAGGAAGTACTTCTTCGAATAGGAAAATTATTTTTGCGTTGAATAGCCAATTTATCAAGGAAGGTATCAAGCTATATTGCATTACGCTACGACTATTGAGAGCGGAGCAGCATTGAAAAATGTTGCATAAAATGCAATGGACACTGCGTAATCGAATAATAATATGCAAAAACTCTCTACCAAGCAAAGTGAGGACATTCTGACGAGTCAGAACTCTCGGGTGGAGTTCTGACTCTTCAGAATTAAACGCACAATTTTTGTGAATACCCTTATCCAGAGTTTTATTCGATTCCTGGGTTGGCTTATTTGTGATGGTGTTAATCGGTACACGATGACACTTGTGTTGCAACTCGTTTCGCAATTAGTTTTGACACTAGGTTGGCTTTGTGTGGCACTTGACACAGCTGGTGTCGACACTTGTGAAACTAGTTACATTTACGCGTAGTGTCATTATGGTCTAGTTTCTAAAAATGCTGAAGCCAATCCTGCTGTGTCCGACACTGAGAACACTGACATATAGTGTCCTCAGTAATAATTGGTGTCAGTCAGTGTACATCTTGAAGCAATTACCTCTACGTTCATGGTATACACAAGTTGACACAAGTGTTTGAAACTGAATGTCTGACACTAGGTGCGATACAAGTTCAAAATAACGTCAGTTATAGAACTTTACTTTTACTACTACTACTTAATGTAAACATTTAACGGCTCATCCTACACATTAAATTACCCAAACCCCGAAACACATACGAGTATAATACATGCCACAAATTCATATGCGACAACCCTAATCTCTGAAACCAGACGCATTTCGATTGCTACTAAGCCTATTCGTGTTGATTGGCCTGTGTTCTGTCGGTTCGGCAACGATCGGCTGTCACGATGATTGCCGAGCTGAATATATGTGGAATCGTTTAACCCTAATCGGGCTGAAATGGAAATACGTCTGTTTTATTGTTGTGATCGATTCCTTGCATACTTTTAGTAGGCCTGTTTCATAAGCTTATCTGATAGTATACATAATAATATAAGTGGTCTATAGAAGTACCTATTACTTGAGCGTTATTATCTACCTATGGAAAGAAAAGCGTAGGATCCAGAAGAGTAACGTGCTGCAGGATTTCAATTCACGCACGCCCTCGCTCACCATTAAGGAACAGAACCCGAGCTCTAAAGATGCGGGATGACTGGACAACCGACCATGTTCAAAAATGGCCCAAGTTCACCGGCGTGCTATGGTTATCGCCACGAGGGTGTACCCGAGGGCGTCCTGCAACGGATGGAAGAAAGTTGATGCTACATGCAGTTTCCTCAAATTTTAAGCGGCTTAAATATGCAACCTTTAAATAACGTATTTACCTACTGTTTGCATGTTATAAATTATATGAATTAGATTCTAATCTAATATAAAAACAATAAATCACTAATCAGCTCCCTAATTAAACTAACAGTATCAGGTCTTAAGCGCTTAATCTTCATGATTCACGGTTAATCTTCGAAAGATTACAAAGGAAATGAGGCTTCCTAGGTACACCATAGCTTTAACTTGACTTTTTTATAAGAGTTTCATACTGAAAGGGTAAACCGGGATCCTATTACTAAGTTTGCGCTGTTTGTTCATCTGTCCATCTGTCACCAGGCTGTATCTCATGAACCGTGATAGTTAGACAGTTGAAATTTTCACATAAGATGTATTTCTGTCCCCGCTATAACAACAAATACTAGAAAATAGAATTAAAGAGATATTTAAGGCTCCCATACAACAAACGTGTTTTATTGCAGCGTTTAGATATTATATTGGTACGGAACTCGTTGTAAGCGAGTCCGACTCGCAGTTTGCTTATTTTTTTATTTGGACACAGTCATAACGACAGATTAAATCGCAAAAAAAGAAAAATATTTCCTAAGAATAGAATAGAATACAAATATACTTTATTGTCCACTAACATACAAATTAATATTAAATACAAACTAAATCTTAATTCAGTAGTACAAATGGCGGCCTTATCACCTAGAGTGATCTCTTACAGGCAACCTTTGGATGGACATAACTGATCGAAGTGAAATGAAAAGTGGATAGCTAAGTACTCGTAAATCAAGCCAGCGGTAGAAAAAGCTTGGTAAAATAAGTTTTATATATAATCAGGCATATACCACCGAGGTGGTAGACAAAGATGCATTAGATACCCAAATTTTGTCGGTAGATTTCTCTGTATTTTTTTGACCGAGCGAGCGAAGAGTCTACAGACAATTTTGCTTTAGTCTGTCAATCTGTCTGTCTTTCTGTACCTATGTGTGTTTCGGCCTAGCAGCCACAGCACGAGTATTATCCGATTTCCACGAGACTTAGCACAAGTATTTCTTGATTTGCCTCGTTGGCGCAGTGGTATGAGTATGCGACGGTCGTCCTAAATAATTGAATAATTGTGTGATCCACCAATATTTGTTTCGGAGTTTGAGTGTGATTCTATGTATAATATGTACTCGTATGTATTTTGAAATATATAAGTATGTTTATCAGTCGTCTAGATCCCATAACACAAGCTTGTATTAGCTTAGTTTGGGCTAGATGAACTTGTATTGATGTTTAAAAATATTTATTTATTAAATATTTATTATATATTTATTGTATATAATACATTTTTGCGATTACCTATTAATATATTATTATAATACCTATTAATATATTATTATATTATAAGCAGTATATGCTCACTTTTTCTTATATAATTTTACAATAATTGAATCAAAAAAACTTCTCTTGGGCTGGACTCGAACCAGTGGCTCGTCCCTTTCCAGCGCCCTTTCCCCTTTGGCGACGGCGACGCCGTAAGTCGCGATATTAACACAATGTGATTTATGTCTTATATTATTGAATACCTATTTTTGAATTTCGTTATCATAACTTGTAGTTTCTACCCACGTTAGTTATTGTGACAAATCCTACATCGCGCTAGCGATATTTACACAGAGGTGCAGCGCAGACGGCACACTTTTTGAAAATGTCTGCATGGCGCGCAAAAAGTCAGTCGCGGATTTTTCACAGACTCAACGCACACCACGCACATCTTCGATCATTCTGTCGGCAGAACTGTAGGGACGCTATGGAAATCGTGCAGAGATCGCGAAGTATTATTTTGTACTTTAAGTACAGAAAAAGAAGAAATAGAGAAATTTGGGCAATAGATCGCGTACGCTACGCCCACCCCTAACGAATGCAGATTGCTGACTAAAGTGTGCGCCGTCTGCGTTAGCGCGCGTTGAAGCCAACGTTAAATTTTTTTCGCACTCTTTTTGTGCGGCGCGGCGCGGCACGGTCTGTCCGAAACACGGATTTTGTGTGCGCCGGACTTTTTGCGCGTCGTGTACGTTACTGCATATAATTGCATAGGTTCTATGTTCACAGACTAAAAAGTGCGTCACGGATAGTCTTTCGTCTGCGCTGCACCTCATACTTATAAGCAAATACGTTCTGGCTTCATATTTTGCTGTTCTCTCTGAGACAGTCTTGATAATGCCTCGTTTAGAGGCGAAACAATTGTCGACGTTTTAGTGTCCTTTAATGTTGCGAAGATAATGCTATTATAATTTGAAAAGTTTTAACATCTTACTTACCATTACTTAATATAATTGATACAGATAATAATTTCCTACTCGAAGGTACAAATTCTGTCTTAAAGCGAATCTGTCGTTAACAGAATCTGTCGTAAGCAGAATCTGTCTTAAACAGAATCTGACTTAAACCGAATAAACGGAACGTTCCTCCTGAAAAGAGATCAGTCAGATCAGATTCTGATATGTGTGTTTAAAATACCTGTATTATCTGAATAGGTTAAGTTAGGTTACCTATTTAGTACCTAATATGAAACTGTACTGTAAAGTACATAAATATACCCGTAATTTCCCGAAGGTATAGAGCTGGTATAACTGCAGTATTATACTGATAGATACACATAATATTTAACGACAGTTCTAGTTTCGATATAGGTCAGCATTAAACGTTACCTATATAGAAATTGCCAAGTTCTATCAAAAATCTATAGTCATAGACTAAGCTTAATTATTTTTGTATTTTCAAAATAGGAGGAGGTTCTCAATTCGACTGTATGTTTCTTTTTATGTTTGTTACCTCATATCTTTGGACTGCGTGAACTTGTTTTTTGATCCCATTTCAATTTGGTCCCATTTCGGTAATATGAAGTCGGCTGTTGTGTCAATTTCTGACGTGTATTTTTTTAAAGCTATGAGTTTGCTTCCACTATTTCGATTTCAAAAAATATTTATACATTCTCACACAACGTCATTTAGCCCCAAACTAAGCTAAAAGCTTGTGCTATGAGATCTAGACAACTATTAACATACTTATTTATTTCTAAATACATACATAATATACATAAAACTCCGAAATAAACATTGTGGATGACACAAATATTTGAGTCGACCCGGAAATCGAAGCCGATACTCAGGAGTCAGCCAATGGTACTGCCGGCCATGCCACCTAAGCAGTAGCTATGCCCAGCAGTGCCTGCCTGCCTTATCCCTGCAGTGGGCATCAATTGGCGGGTGATGATCCCAAATTAATGCAACCGCAGCCGCGGGGATCATCTAGTATATAATATTTCTATGTAAATAAAGATGATGAAACAAAGGGCCACACGTCGCTGTGGAGATATGAATGCAAAACTTAACACTGGTGGTAGCGTCAGCAAAAGAATAGTTTGTTTTTTTAGATTTAAAGACATTTGTTTTCAAAACTGTCTAGGAAAGAGCTTGTTCCAATGCAAATAAATATGTATTGGTTGAAAATACAAGTATCCCACCAGAATATTACATACTTTTTTAAACTTTAGCGTTTTGTACTTATTATAAACTTAAGACAAACGGGTCTTTTACGCGATTATTGAGATATATACATACCATTTTATTACCCGACGTTTTGACCATGTTACAAGAGCCATGGTCACGTGTGGACTGGCTTCAGCTCATCGTCTTCGTGAAATGCGGGTTTGTTCAACTACCCTCACTTCGTCGTCAATACTCGCGTAAAAGACCCGTTTGTCTTAAGTTAATAAAGAATGCTACATGTATAGCTGAGGCCAACGAGCAGGTTGTACTGAAAAAATGTTATCAAATCTAATGGAGAGCCAAGCGCCTAACTATACACGTCCTAACCTAGCACTTTCAGCATTCTATGTCATCAGGAAGAACCTTAAAGATTTGCTGATCATTCAAAAATTCAAAATTGTTTATTGGTATTAACAAATGTTTACATAATAATATATAAGTGATGAGAGTTTCCTTTTAAGCATGAAATGCCTGTAGTAGGAGAACTCTGCTCTTCAATAGCTTGTAATTGTTAAAAATACAATGAAGCTGCGTTAACATCGAGTAGTAACCAATTCATAAGATAAGATAAATTAATTTCATCCATAAGACATAATTTATGCAAGAAATGCAATGTGTATGTGTGTGAATGTGTGTGTGTGTGTGTGTGTGTGTGTGTGTGTGTGAGTGCGTGTGTGTGTGTGTGAATGTGTGTAAGTATTTAGGTACAATAAGTATGATTCATGATCAGATAACCATGCCATCCAAGATAGTCTCTACTTCTTCGTAGGTAAGTGGTTTTAGCCAATTAATTAAAAGACGCTTACACTCGTACAATGGTCTATTCCGTAAGTTAAGCTGTTTGTTAGCTTCGTTGTATAGTTTAGCAGCACGCTTAGAGAACTGTCTGTCAGCAAATTTTGTTTTAGTTGTTGGTATGTCTACTACACGATCCTGCCGCCTTGAGTGGGCTATGACGACATTTTTTGGGAGAGATTTATGCAGTTTTAAAATTGTGCAAATTATGTATAGTTTCCTGACAGACAGAATTTCACTGATTTGATAAAGTAGTTCAGTGCTAAAGCGCATTCTTTTAAAGTACATTATTTTTAGTAACGCTCGTGGACTTCGTTCTCACACCGTTATACAATAACCCAATACAGATTGTGCCAACGCTATGTAAATTTCATTCAGGATGTTTCGTTTTTGTCCTAGTGCACTGTTAGTATTGGATGGCACTCCTTAAGGTTTTGAACACCCAGCTTAATTTTCTCATTCTTGCTGCTATATGTTCAATATGAGAATTCCACGATAGGTTTTCATCAACTACTATTCCTAAGTATTTGGTCTTAGATACTTTAGCAATTTCGGGGCAGGCACAGGTCTCCGCGATGGGTTTGTTACATGCGTGAATTTTGATTTTAAAATCTCTAGATAGTTGTGTACGTTTAGTAATGCTGAAGGAGATATAATTAGTTTTAGTTGTGTTTCAGTTTTCAGTACACAACAAAGTCCTATTATACAAACAGGTGTTAATGCCAGTATGGACTTATGGTATCCAGCTTTGGGGCTGTACCAGTAAGAGCAATCGTCAAATCATCCAACGATTCCAAAATATAGTGCTCAGGGACATAGTTAATGCACCTTGGTACATTCGCAACTGCGATCTACACCGAGACCTAGACATGGACGACGTTGATCGAGTCATACAAAAATATGCAGAAGCTCACGAAAACAGACTTCATAACCATGTGAATGTTGAGGCAATCCAGCTTCTTGATATCACTAATATAGTAAGAAGACTGAAACGAACGAAACCGTTCGAGTTAGTGCAGTGTTTTTAGTGACAAATAAATAAATGTAGTGATAAGTGCTGCGTACAAAGAACACATGAACAAAGTGTCTTCGCCTTAATAAAAAACTGAGTAAGTGTTAATGGACGCATGCTTAGTGTTATGTTGACGTAGTAAATTAGGTGAAATGTATTTACTTATTAGTCTATTTGGCTAGATTGTTATCTAAATAAAGTACTACGGTACTTTATTAGTAAAAAAAAAAAAAAAGTTGTGTTTAAGGTTAAAAGGTTATCGTTCAGCCATTCAGCAATTTTACTCATGCCATTCTCTGCACCAACCCTAACGTTAGCCCAGTTTCTGCCACTGAAGATGATTGCGGTATCGTCAGCGTATGAGATGATTTTCGCGTTTGGAACTTTGAGAGTGCAAAGGTCATTAATGTACATTAGAAATAGTGTAGGTCCCAACACGCTTCCCTGTGGTACACCGTATGATACCTCCACCTCATCACTTACAAAGTTCCCTATCTTAACCCTTTGTTTCCTGTTTGCTAGGTATTCATTGAAGAATTTGAGAGGTGTTCCTCTTATCCCGTTTGGACTCCAATTTGGACACAAGAGTTGGAACAGAGACCGTATCGAAAGCTTTTTTCATGTCCAGGAATACGGTGAGACATTTTTTTCCCTTATCTAGGTTCTCAGATACTAAAGAAGTCAGAGTTGTTACTGCGTCTTCCGTAGACAGTCCCTGTCGGAAGCCATATTGCGAGTCCGAGATTAGGTTGTATTTATTAATATAGTTTGTGAGTCTAGTATTTACTAACTTCATAAAATGATATGATAAAAAACTATGTAAATATATAGCTATAAACTTGAAACTTTGCATGTTTAATAAATACTTTACCACCATAATATCCTGAGAATTTGTACTTTCTACATAGTTCTATCCAGACCGAATCTACAAGGTTACAAAAATACGACGAAACGCTTCGAGAAAACGTAGGTAGGTAGTGTTTTGCTGTCTTGTTGGCGGGTCCACTAACGTGATCCCAGATACATAGTTTAGCAGTTTCGTGGTACAATTACAATAAAAGCAAAATGTCCAATAAGAAACAAGACTTTACAATTAAATTCCTTTCTAATTCACGTCGGAGTTGTGGAACTTAGCTTGTTGAATTACAAATCGCTGCTTTGTCTTGAAGTTAGTGTCCTGGAAAGAGTTGGTACAAGTATACCTTTTTTTTTAGTTTTCATTAGTCTTTGTATAAAGATTTAAGAGATCTAACCGGATATTAGAAAAAATTTAAGTATATATAGTTTTCTCGTGTCCAATTCCCAGGAGTAGCTTATCCACTGATCATCATTCATTAAGAGCGCTTTTCCTGTCAAGCGTTTTTCTACCAGCGTGCGGATCTCGCCCGCAATGCGTGTCGATGTCAACGTCAAATTTCATACAATAATACATGAATAATAAGATTTGCGTTTTATGTCGACTGAGCCGCCGACGCGGCGGTTGCTATGGTAATAGGGCTAGCCCTCGTCGTCGATGTCGAGACGCATTGCGGGCCAGATGCGCACGCCGCTAGTAAAAAAACGCATAACAGGAACAGCAAAGCAATGGTAAGTATTAGAATAGAAATGAACAAACGATAAATAATAATAATAAATAAATAATAAATATGTTAGGACAATTCACACAACGCCATCTAGTCTCAAACAAAGCAGAGCTTGTGATATGAGTCCTAGATAAACTGATATAAATACTTATATACATTTTTTTTGTATATACATACATATTATACATAGGAAACACCCAGACTTCGGTACAAACGTTTGTATCATCACACAAAGTTTGTCCCGACCGGGAATCGAACCCGAGACTCCGGCGTCGAAAGCGGATGCACTACCGACCACGCCAACGAAGCAGTCAGCAGTATGATGTTCAAACTTTTTTTTTTTCAAATTATAGCATTATTTTCGCTAAAATAGAGGAGGCACGTTTGTGACGGTTGTAATATGCAGTATGAGGGTCAGACTGGCAGGTCCTTTGAAGTCAGATACAGGGAACATTTGTCGGCCTTCCGTAACGAGGCGCTCGTGTATCACGAAACGCCTCTCTACCTCCGTCGTATTGTCGGGGCCTATCTCTCGGAGAGGGCCATAGCTTTCCCCAGCTGGCTCGGGCCAGCTCGGCGAGAAGTGTCGTGCGGTGTTCCGCAGGGGTCGGTCCTGGGTCCGCTTCTGTGGAACATCGGCTACGACTGGGTGCTGCGGGGTGCGTTGCCTAGGGGTGTCGGCGTAACGTGCTACGCCGACGATACCCTCGTCACGGCGCGGGGTGCAACGTACCAGACCTCGGAACGGTCCACCCGAAGGTTCCAGCATAAATGTGGGAGGCGTTAGCATCGGCATCAAGCCCTCGATGAAGTACCTAGGGATCGTACTTGATAGCCGATGGAACTTCGGACCACATTTCCGAAGTTTGGTCCCCAAGGTGACGCAGGCATTGGTCGCGCTTTCGCGACCTAAAGGGACCCAACGCCTCCTGCAGGAGACTGTACCTGGGGATCGTGCGGAGTATGGCCCTATACGGGGCTCCCGTATGGGCGGATAGGTTGGCGGTCAAGGGGAACGTGAATCTGTTAAACAGACCACTTAGAACCTTGGCCGTCAGAACCATACGGGGGTACCGCACGATCTCCGGAGAGGCTGCATGTCTCCTAGCCGGGACCCCTCCATGGGACCTGGAAGCGAGAGCCCTTGCGTCATTGTTCCAATGGCGCAAGGAGGCGCTGGAGTGGGACCACAGGCCTGCGTCTCGAGAAATCGAGGACCAGCGGTCCCAACTCCGCCAGGATCTCATGGAGTCATGGAGGGTGCGACTTGAGCAACCCAAGGGGGGTGCCATCTTCATCGCGGCGGTGAGACCGATCATGGACGATTGCAGCATGGGCCTCTGCAGCAGCATGGTGACCTCACGTACCGTGCGACGCAGATCGTTGCCGGGCATGGATGCTTCGGTAGCTATCTGTTTCGCATGCATCGTGAGGTCACACCCCGGTGTCAACACTGCGAGGTTTCCGACGACGACACCGCACTCCACACGTTGGTGGAGTGCTCAGCGTGGGCGAGTCAGCGCCGGGACCTCGTAGTGGGTCTGGGCGTGGATATCCTCTCGCTGGGGACCATGCTTCAAGCCATGGTATCCAGCGGGAGTAGGTGGAACGCGGCCGTGTCCTTCTGCGAGCAAGTCATGCTGATGATGCGAAGGAGGCGGCCGGGAGGGAGAGGGAGCGTACCCTCCCCGCCGAGTTCCGTAGTCGGCGGCCAGGCCGCCCCAGACTACGCGACTACGCCCAAGACTATCGTCCTCCATGATCGGGGCCTGAGGACGGCGGGATCGCCACCCACCGTCCTTACAGAAGCAGGCTAGAAGGGTTGCGTGCAGCGGGGCCTTTGCCCCATAGCACGCAACCAGATTCACTCACTGACGCGGGATAAAACCCGACCCCAATGACGCGGGATTCTCGTCCCGACCAAACACCCGCAGAGACCACAGAGGTGGTCAAAGTCCGCCGGGCGCCACTGGATATACCCTCTGCTAGTAACCAGAGACGCCCGGCAACGGACGTTAGAGCGGCCGCGGCCTTGGGCCGCGGAATTAAAAAAAAAAAAAAAAAAAAAAAATTAAAGTCCTGGGCGTCTGACTATATAACTATCCATCCTCATAGATAAATAAAATTAAAGTGTATGTATGTAATTTCGAAGCTTTTCACTAACTGCATAAGAAAGTAAATAAGGTACTAACATAAAAAATAAACAATTTTTGTGTCTGTCTTTGTTCCCGTTAATCTCTAAAACGACTGAACCGATTTTAACCTGACCGGCAAATAACTGCTGTAATAAGGTACGAGTATAACATAGGCTTCTATTTATCCCGGGAATTTTCAGGGAAATCAGGAGCTTTCGAGAAAATGCTTCAAAAATTAAAAATTAAATCACAAAATAACCATCCATGAATTTTGCATGCCGACCGTCAATCTATGACGTCATGCCTAGTGTCTCAGTTTATTCCGGCTGAATATTTCAGACCGTAATTACAGCCTCTTTTCATGCATTCGCGGCTGTGGCCTGCCCTTAATTTGAGACCATGGCCCACAGTGCAAAGAATACAGTAACTAGTACAAAATTATAAGTCCCTTTGTGTAAAGAAATTCAGTAGTAGGCACAAAATGATGAGATCCTTTGTGTAAAAATATTTAAATACAGAAGGGTAATTAGTGAAATTATTTTTATTGGAATGATACTGGCCGTCTCTTTGTTTTTCATTTGTAGTCGTATTTATTCGTTAATCGCCGCCGTAGCTATTAGAAGTTAGGCCGCGTTCCCACTTTGTCTTGACAATAAATAGTATTGTCGTTAGATTTTGACAAACATTTATTTTATTTTATTTTTATTTATTTATATCCAATAAATTTACAATGTCATCACAGGATTATCCTAATACAAGACTGCAAGTAAAATACAAGTAAACTAGGTATGCAATGCATGCTACTAATTGCAAATGTTGAGCGGAGCAAATTTTCTTGATTTTTTTATGCTCTATTTTCATGATTTCAGAGATATGCACTCCCGAGTATGATGTCGACCAGCATGCCAAATTTGGTCAAAATCGGTCGAGCCGTTTCGGAGGAGTTGGCACACAAAACGATTTACACTTGTAGATAAGATAGAGCTTCGCATCGCTCGGCTCAATTAATAGAAGCTAATAAAAATAATAATGAATAAGTAGTCTGTAGGTCATAAATAATATAATAATTAACAAAATTCATAAAATTAATGGACGTCTGAATATCGGTTATTGACTGCCAAAGAATGAATGTCTGATTAATGCAGAAACATCTAAAGACGATATCTATAAAATAACACTACAATAAAAATGCGCTCTTTTCTATCAGTTTTCATAGATAGCGCTTCCACATACAATAGAAGTTACTTACTTAATAATAAGCAACATAGTCGATTGAGACGTCAAACAATTTATGGAAACACAAGGCAACTAGAATCAATTTATGTTTTGCATATTACATTGCCGGAAAAATTGATCTGTAATGTTCACTACTGATCTATTCGTGTTATTGCCCTAAAAATTGCTCATGTACGCGCACTTTTGGCTTATCTTATCGAGCTTTACGTAGCCTCACGTAACATTTTTTTGAAACCTTAATATTAATAATATAGTAACAGATTTATGTTCGTAACTTTATCCTAACCCTAATAGAACCTTATTTAATTTTTTTGTGTGTATACTTTTATACATTCGTTATCTTAGATGTAAAATGCGACAACTAGGAAATGGATGGCACAAATTTAGAAGTACCTATGTAAACTGTTTGTTTTCCAATAAAGAATAAAAAAAGCATTGTAGGCTTTGATACATCAGGATTGGGAGGCTGGAAAAACAGTATCGTAAATAATAGTCATCCATATGGGGTGACACTGAAATAGGAAATGTGCTCGTATCAGTACAATACGCTGAGTGTCATCCCATATTGTGCGTCGCAATTTTTAAGTTGCTGTACGTGGGTACGTGTGAGTGGATTTATTTAGGCCAATTTAGGCAATAAATGTAAACAATTATAAATAATATGTTGTAAAAACGCGGCACGTGCTTGCCACGTATTTCCTGCCACACATATGTCACTCATAAGTGTCAAACCAAACCACACTGTCAGTTATTGTCACACGACCGTATCACTTAAGTCAATTTTACGTCTGTGGCCGTTGTGACCACAAATAAGTTATATTTTTCTTTGTGTAACGTTGAGTGTAAAATTGTGATGCAACAATAAAAAAAAATTCTTTCTTTCTTTCTTTCCATCCGCGTGGAAACTTGGTTTTTCCAAATTTTTTCATGGCTACGATCCTATTGATCGTAGCGTTATAAAAGTGAAAGCATTTTTGAAATCAGCCTCACCCTCAAAACTACTGCATTGATTTGAAAAATTCTGCAAAAAAACGAACATATCTTTTCTATTTGGAATTCTGGATTTTTTTAAGCAGTGAAGTATGCTAACTTTTTTTTATATAATTTTACAATATGAATCACGTTAACTAGTGGTTCTGTGAACCGTAGACTTCGGGAGCTTTGTTTAGAAAATTTATTTTTCAATTTTCTTTATTACTCTTTCATTTTTCATCCAATCCAAAAAATATCATTCACATGTTCAGTCCTATTTCTAATATAAGACGGAGCAGCAAGCATTAACTAGTGGTATAAATTGACAAAGTTCGATTACAGAGTGATCTAAAGACGTGAATTGCCAATCAAGACCTCAGTGTCCCTTAAATTGACCTCCTTGCTCGGGTCTGTGAATCGATAAGACCCTTCTTACTCGAGAATAATTCCTTTGAAATTATATTCGGAAAGGTCCTTGTTATATCGATGAATTGAATGCGTAAAATTCCAGTTTTTCAACCGACTTCCAAAAAGGAGAGGTTCTTATTTCGACTATATGTCTTTTTTATGTTTGTTACTTCAAATCTTTGGATTTGTGAACCGATAATATTTTTTTTAATGAAAGCTACTACTTCCCAAGTCGTCTCATTTCAATTTGGTCCCATTCCAACAATTAATTGGTTCCATTTCGGTAATTTGAAGTCGGTTGTTGTGTCAAATGATGACGTGTATTTTTATATAGAGATGTTCCCGATTCAATTTATTTGTATAAATCGTTGTTATATCTGTATGTTTATGGTATTACTTCTATGATGGAAGCGTACGAATGATCTTGTTATGTATATCTGCTTAGAAAACTTGGCAAAAACAACAAAAATATCACGTTACGCCCGAGGGGATGGATAGAGACATCCATATGAAAGAAAGAAAGTAAAAGAAAGAGTGTTTTATTTGTGCATCGACACTTTTATTATTTAACATACATACTTAATTCAAGTTCCACATTTATTTACTGTGGTAAAAACGCCAAACGCAAAGTTTGACGTGACGAGTGACAAGTGTGCTGGTGACGTGTGACGTATGACAGACATGGCAGGACAGGGAATACATGGTAAACATGGTAAGCACGTGCTGCATTCTAGATTCTACGAGTCTCGTAGTTTGTAATTTGCAATAGTGTAGTCAATAGTCCAATTACGCAATTTGCTAGTCATTGTTGTCCCACGTAATAAGTGAGGAGCCTTTTGCGGTTTTCTGGCTCTAAGTGTTTCCACCACGGCCTCTTCCATATATCAGCAGGGGCACTGCATGTAGGGGGGAATGACTTAGGCTCTGGAGACAATTATTTGGTTCCATTTCGGTCATTTGAAGTCGATTGATGTGTCAATTTTTGACGTATATTTTTCTCACTGACAAACATATTTATATAAATAAATGAACAAGTTTACCAAAATATGAACATAACCAACATTAAATGAACAAACAAATTCTATGGATAAGTATATACTGAGAAGTTATGAAACTGCGAGACGTTTTAACATTGCCAAAAAACGTTAGTTAAAAATAACGACTTCAGATTGTCAGAACCGACATGGGATCAAATTGACATGGGACCACAGGAAAGCACCAGTTTTCAAAAATAATTAAAAAAACAAACAAAATCCACTCAGTCGAAAATTCGATTGTGATAACAAACAATCGAATTGAGAACTCCTTTATTGAAGTAGGTTAACATAGAACATAATAACACAGAAATTCAATGGCATAGGCAGGGTTGGTGGTTTAGCTGAGATAGCGTTCTCGAAAAAAATATCATCCCCATTTTACGTGTAAAGGAGTTCCATACCTCAAACATGTATATTTAAAAATTTTTGTTTAGCACTTTGTTGGCGTAGTAAATATAAACTAGTTATCACGGCGAACTTTGTATCGTCTCAAACACAAAAAAAAAAAATATATATAAAAAATAAAAAAAATTTTATTTTATTATTTCATGCAAATGTATGTAAAGTGAAAAACGCGACGGACGGACAGACAGACAAATTGTCGTATTAAATATATAGATATTCATGCAAAGTTTCATGTTTCTAGCACCAACCGTTTGGGAGGTACCCAAGCCGAGGACAGACGGACATGACTAAACTATAAGGGTTCCAAGACTTTAACTGGGGAACCCTGAAAATTGTGAACAAACAAAGGTCAAATAATATGTATTTCGTGAACGAGAAATATTCTAGTCAGAAAATTATGAATAAAACACAACACCAGCCACAATGGTATTACACAAATGTAAGGGTAAATTTATCTCCCCTCGATGCTGAAAAAGCTTGAGTATGTCGTATGTATGCAATCTTATACTAGACGCCGGATAAGTCTTTCATTTCTTATTCCCATGAATACTTTTTACATGCATAGAAAGAAGAGATAATATATGTGTATCGTATGTATCTATGTATTTCAACCCATCTACGCAGACATTAACTTTATTCTACCTAGCATTTCCATCCCCTGGCCCACTGGAAGAGATTTCGTTTGAAATAAGTGGTGCCCTTGTGCTAATGATATTTCGGTATTGTATTCTCTCTCGCTCTTATACAGTTATGTGTGTACATAAATAAATAAAGAGAAGACAATATGTTTAATTTACAGACAGACATGGCAATAACAATATACACAAGGACATAGTAGAAGTAGGTATAAGGACAGCAAAATCCTAGAATTGCCACATGTGCGGTTTTTTTTTTCTTTTTTAATCCGCGGTCCGAGGTCGCGGCCGCACCTACATACATAGCCGAGCACCTCCGGTAGAGACTGAGAGAATTCCTGGTAGCGCCCGGCGGACCTTAGCCACCTGGGTGGTGGTCGGGTGTTACCCCGCATCTTTGGGGTCGGGTTTTATCCCGCGTCGGTGGGTGAAGGCGTGCGTGGGGTGCAGCCCCACATCACGGAGCCCTTCTAGCCTGCTTCTGTGAGGACGGTGGGTTGCTAATCCATCGTCCTCAGGCCCCGATCATGGAGGTCGATGGTCCTGGGCGTAGTCACGTCGGCGGCACCCTCACCGCACACTTCGGAACTCAGCGGGGAGGGTACGCTCCCTCACCCTACCGGCCGCCTCCTTCACGAGCATTACCTGCTCGCAGAAGGAAACGACCGCGTTCCACTGTCTCCCGCTAGAGACCATGGCTCGTAGCATGGTCTTCAGCGAGAGCGTATCTACGCCCAGGCCCACAACGAGGTCCCAGCGCTGACTCGCCCAGGCTGAGCATTCCACCAACGTGTGGAAGGCCGTATCTACGCCGGAAGCCTCGCAGTGTTGACACGCGGGTGTGACCTCACGCTGCATGCGAAACAGATACTCACCGAAGTTTCCGTGCCCGGTGACGATCTGTGTCGCACGGTACGTGAGGCCACCGTGCTGCCTCAGCAGTCACTCCTCCATGATCGGTCTCACCGCCGCGAGGGTGGTGGTTCCCCACTTTGGTTGCTGAAGTCACACATTCCATGTCTCCATGAGATCCTGGCGGAGTTGGGACCGCTGAGATTAGATTAGATTAAATTAGATTATACTTTATTGTACACCAATACAAAAATACAAATGAAACAGAAACTTAATATTTAAATAGTATGTACAAATGGCGGCCTTATCACCTATATCCCCGAAGGGGTAGGCAGAGATGCATTACACACCCACAATATGCCAGTATTTTTAGTCCCACGTAATAGAGGGCAAGTCTTTTGCTGTCACCGGGCACTCTAGAAAGTGGGTTATGTCCAATATGGCCGAATTAATTTGATAAAATAAGCAGCTTTATAATAATTTTGAAAACTAAATTGATACCCGTTGCCTTGCGATGAAATGTTGATGAAAGGCAACAAAATCTTAGGTGACAGCCACTGCGGCACAGACAATTAAAGTCCTTGGCATCTCGGACTCACGTTGACATCTCATCTCATCTTATGTTGACGTGTGCAGTACATACGTACATGACATAGTTAATTGACAAAATATGTGAAACATAAATTTATTTATGTTTTACCAACACTTCATGTACCATATTTCTGCGAATAAATATGTTTGTATATACGTAGTCGGCGTGTTTAGTCCCGGAGGGGGGTTACACGCCCACAATTTGTGGGCGTGTAACCGTGGGGCCACTGCAAATTTTCCCCGTGTGGTCACCAGAGACGCTCGGCAATGGACGTGGGAGAGGCTGCAGATTGGGCCACATAATTAAAACAAAAGTGCCATAGTTGCCAGCCGCAATGGCACAGCTAATTAAAGCCCTGGGCGTCTCCGGCTATTTTACCCGACCCGGGGATTATAGCCTAGTAAAGGAATAACTTGTGGATGGAAAAGTCGACAGCAGAAACTTTGACTGAGGAACTTTGTTTGGACTAGTTAGGAGATAAACATACTAAAAGTCCTCCCCTCCGAGGAGAGCCCGAGGGGGGGGGATGGTCACAACAAAGGTCCCGTTTTTTGTTTTTTTGCTTACTTTTCGAAAACAGTGCTTTGTACGACATAATAAAAGTTAATTAAATTCTCTACAACTTTGTCTTTTGCACTTTGCATCTATCTCCAATAATTGCCTAGCTATGAGCTTCTAAAGGTGGTCAATTATCCATTTGAAATAAGAAATATTAAACCCGGGACTTCTGAGATAGCAGGTTCAACCGACTACACTACCGAGTTAGTGAAATAGAAATAACAATATAGTAAGAAAGTTATATTATTATAGCGTCATGAACTTCCCTCTTTATATCCAAAATGGCGTCGAAACTCGGAAGTCATGTCTATAGATAAGACTTTCTAAAATCCTTTCGTAATATTCTCTGTCACATAAACATGAAATATATCAAATATTTTCCAAGTATTCAGTTTTGAACCGACTTCAATAAAGGAGGTTCTCAATTCGACTATATGTTTTTTTTAGTCCGAGACGCCCAGGACTTTAATTGGCTGTGTCTTAGCGGCTGGCACGTAAGATTTTGTTGCCTTTCATCAACATTTTCATCGCAAGGCAACGGGTTTCAAATTAGCTTTTCAAAATTACAATCGGTATGGCTGCTACTTTTTATTAGATTAATTCGGCCATTTTGGACATAACCCATTATGAATGTGACGGCAATAGGCTTGCCCCCTATTACTTGGCACTAAAAATACTGGCAAATTGTGGGTATGTAAGGCACCTCTGCCTAACCCTTCGGGGATATAGGCGTGATTTGTGTGTGTGTGTGTGTGTTTTTTATGTTTGTTACCTCATATCTTTGGACTTAGGGAAACTCGACACAATACTATATACCTGTCTGGCCAGCGTGGTATAGATAATATAGGTTAAATTCTTGGATAGAATCAGGCGTTACTTGGCGAAAATCCATGACAAAGCAATGGTAAGTAAAATGTTTTTAAAAAAAAATTGTTTTTTTTAAACTCTTTAAACTTGTAATAGCATTGTTTTCCAAATAGCATTAAAATAGCATTGTTGTAATTTTTTTTTAAAAACATTTTACTTACCATTGCTTTTTTAGGTTAAATTCTTGTGACAAATGGGCTTTGATAATGATGATATAATTTTTTTTAATATTTAGGTCGACAAATTGACACCACCCGCCTGATGGTAAACTGTGGCGACGTCTGGCGATTGTGGACCACTCTCATAGTACACAAGAATACTATAGAGAGTGGCCCTCAACTTGACGACCCATTAATGTGCCTCTTCACGCTTCGCTTAAAGAACCCAGGTTTATATGTTGGAGGAAACACGTGCGCAGGCAGGGCGTTCCAAGCCACTATCGTTCGGCAGAGAAACGAACGTTTAAAACGCGCGGTTCTCGCGAAGACGGTTTCCACGGTATGAGAGTGACATCTCTGCCCGGCACGCGTTGTTCGGGATCGGAAGGGATTTCAACAGGTGAAATAGTTTTGTTTTATTTTTAAAATGAAAACTATCGCTTTCTGAGTCCTTTTATATCATCAATCATCATCATCATCAAAATCAAGTCAAATCTCAATTCAATTCAGTTCTTTATTATTTTTTCTTTTTATTTTTTTGCGAAATACAGGTATGTACAGAGGTATTATACAGTTTTTAGTTCCACCATATTTCCGCCAACTGGCATGCAAAATTAGCAAGCATTATGAAGTAAGTAATATACAAAATCTATCTGAATTACTTACAATGTCTGATTAAGGAGCACAAACAAAATTATTTTCGATAGTCAATATTATGATTAATTAATTTGTAATAAGCATGTCAGTATAATTCGAATAAAACAAAATTTTAATGTCAGATAAGCAGACATCATAATTATGTGCACACAACAAAATAAAACTAAATTACAATGTCAAATTAGGGTTGTACATAAAAATTATTTTGGATGGTCAAAACTGTGTTTATGATAAAATATAGGACTTAAAGCACTTAAATCAGTAGGTATATGTAATATAAATAAAATAAAATAAAATTTGTATGTCAATGTAGGACTCACACCTTCTCCTCCACCTTCTCCTTATTTTCCTTCTCCTTCATCTTCTGCATATTTTTATTAAAAGTCAAAACGGTAAGGCTCGTAGAAATTTGCATAAAATAGAAGTCTATGACGTCACATTTATTTACTGTCAAATCAGTAACTATGTATTTCAATTGATGATTAAAATAATAATTTTAAACAAAAAAACTCGACTTTAACAGTAAATTGGGATGTAATGTTCTCTTCGATATAAATTAATCAAACCCAAACACAACGTAACTGCTGTAAATCGTTGATGAGTTCCCTCGACTGACTTTCGGCTCCCACATCAGATTGACTCCAAACCTTCATTAAATGGTAGTCCTTTATATAATACATAATGAAAAAATTCACAAACGCACTTGTCGCCCTGACAATTTTTTAAGGTTCCCCTCGATTTCTCCGGGATCCGATCATCAGATCCTGATTTCCTTATAAAGGGACCATCTTGAAAATATCTCCTTTCCAACAAAAAAAAGGAATTAAAATCGGTTCAAAATCGACAAAGTTATCCGTCGACAAACAAAAAAATATATGTACAGTCGAATTGAGAAACCTCATTTTTAAGTCGATTACTAAATACAAGAAAGTTAATTTGATTGAATATATTATTTAAATCTCTTTTGAATTTTTTTGTTGAACAAAATACATTTAAATTATTTATTTTAGACGTAGGCATTTTCCCTGTTGCTCTCAAGTTCAGCCCATCGGTAGGAACACCCCAGGACGCCCGGCGGAAAATGTATTTAAATACCTTAGGTATTTTCCTTTCGTCAAAGCTCCAGTTTATACAAATTACATGTGTTATTTTCTTAATAACAACAAAACAAGAACAAACTAAAACAACAAGAATCAAGTCGGTAATATTTGTCAGAAACACACAAAATAATATGACGGTAATTTACCGTAAGCAGTAATATCGTTGTGGGGAATTTTACTGTATGTATTTTACTGAGTATTGTAACGATGGCTCTCGAAAACAATGGTTTACTTACTTCATAAAATGAGGGGTTTTTACAACTGTATATTGCTGCCTCTATACAATTGCTAAGGATGAAGAAAGAAAGAAAAGAAAGACAAACGTAAATATATATAAATACCCCGAAACAGCAATAGCCACTCGCCACCTATTACGTGGGGGTTAAAGAATTGGCGAAAAGTGGTCGTAATAAGCGCCTCTGTCTGCCCCTTCGCGGATAACAAAAGGTTTTATGTTTGTCTGTCTATACAAAAAGGCAATGGTCATAATACGTTCGTTGACGATTATAGGCCATTGCAGACGATTAGATATAACATAACATAACATAAATATTCTTTATTGTACACCACAGTTTGGAAAAAACATTAAAAACATACTTATAACTAACTACATGTACAAGGGCGGCCTTATCGCTAAAAACGATCTCTTCCAGGCAACCTTAGGATGGAAGGGATCGTAAAACAAGATAAAAAACCTTAATAATATACAGGTAGTGTACCTACATTATTATAAATAACAGCAATCATTTGCGAATGTGAAGCAAATTAACAGAATGCACCAATTGCATTCGGAGCAACCATGAGCTCTGCAGTGTTACCTATAATTTAAACAACCAGCGATAAATAATGGTCCTTCACCAGGGATTTGAAGGACGTCAGTGACTGTGCGCGTTTTATATGTACTGGCAGTGCATTCCACAAACGTGCAGCCTCAACAGTGAAAGAACTATCATAGAACTTTAGATATACCTCTACGATACACATTCGTGATCGCCTACGTTGGCCCATCACTGGCGATTGTATAGGCTTCCATGCAATCGCCAGTGATGGCTTTATAATATGGCTTTAGAATGTTGTAGTAATCATTTAGTTCTGAGCTAGAAGTTCTGCTTGATTGAGATTAAATAACGTTATGTTCAATGCTCTACAATTATTATGCTATAATTGAATTGGAATTGTACGCGTTGTGACTAGTAAGAACTCGTTACTAAAGGCAAGGGGCGTTTTCAAATTGCACGATAACGACACACGATATCGTGACGATATCGTTAGTAGCAGCAGTAACTTTAGGGTAAGAATGTAAAATATCGTGGACGATATCGTCACGATATCGTGCAATGTGAAAACGCCCATTAGTTAGAACTGTTCTTAAAATTGTCAGTTAAAACTTTTATTGCCGCATTAAAAAAAATAAACCATAACCTAAAATGCGTTTTGTCGAGTGATAACTAGTTACAACTCGTTCTTAATAGTTACAACGTGTTATTTCAATTCAAAGGCGTTTTAATACAACGCTTTCTTATTCATTAGAGGGGCTCGTGGTCTAGTGGTAACCGACAATATTAACACATTGCAAAGGTTAAGCAACATCTAGTCAGGCCGGTCTTAGGATAGGTAACCATTTCTTAAGATATTGATACCCCTCCGTGCCTCAGAGAGCACGTTAAGCCGTCGGTCCCAGTTGTCATACGAACATCTATGGCAGTCGTTAGGGGTAGTTGGAACCCTTAATCAAAATTCCGACCGGTCTAACTACAGAACTTCGATATCGCCCATGGGTTGTGGAGGTCAGATGGCAGTCGCTTCATGGAAAATATTGAAGTTCAGCCGAATCGCAGTTAGACTGGAAAGCCGACCCTAACAAAGTTGGGAAAAGGCTCGGTGAATGATGCTTTCTTATTAGTTACAACGCGTTGAGTCAAAGATCTTTAGTTTCCACGCGTTTTTCCTAGTTACAATGCATTGTAACTAAAAACGGGTGTAAGAACCCGTTTTTAGTTGCATTACTGATACTTTGATTTTTTTTGTTGCAGGTAAGTTTCAAATCCAGCAAATTAGTTTAACTTTTTTAGTTTGGAGTTGGTTGCAGATGATTATTTATTACGACTTAAAGGTAAGATCTAACGCAAATTTCAGCACCAGAGTTTTCAACAAAATTAGGAATATTTTAATATTATAATAAGTTAATAGCATAAAAAAACACCTTTGATAATGCCGTAAGGCGGAACAGGTCAGGTTTTGTAGTAATTTTATTGGAAAAAGTTAGTTTGTATCATATTTTAGAAGTTTATTTAGTACGAAAATTTAAATAGCTTTATTTCAACAATGTTTAATGAACCACAAGTTAATAATTCTATTTTATTTAATTTTTTATTTATTTATATATTATGTACATCGAAGAAAACAAACATCACATTAATATATTTATAACATGCACAATGGCGTACTTAAGTCAAAAAACTTCTCTTCCAGCAGACCTTATACGAGTAGTTTACAGGATAAATCATACATAGGAAAGAAGAGAAGTTACACAAATCAAAGCATAAGGTAGAAAATATTTTCTATTTTTGACATTGAAAAGTTTTTCTCTGACGTTATACTTAACTATTCGTCAGTACTAATGGGCTATTTGTATTTTCGGTCCAGTTTCTCTCTCGCGTAGTGGCTCATGGTCGTTAGCGCCCGCATGCGGGATGCGGGAGATTTTTAAAACGCATGCCATAGCGTCCGCATGCGGGTAACCGTATACATTGGTTGCCCTTGCATTCAAGTTGCGGGCTATCGACCAAATCAACGTACTTAGTCGTTACAACGCATGCCCGCAATTGTCCTTAGCGCGTAACTTGCGGGCTTATCACTACGTTAAGTATATTAGTCGCTACTTTACACGTATGCGGCATATCGACAATTTGAAATAAGCCCTTGGTCGTTACATTGCATGCATCCGATTCCCTGCATGTTGGCATGTTTTGGAACCATGTTAATGAGCTATAAATTGTCAAAGTAGAAAGAGAAAGTTCTACAAGTTTATTCATTTGGAGCAATGCCCAAACCGAAAGGTTCGCGGTATTATCAAATGGTTATGCCAAATCTCTGAGACATACTATGGCTAGCCACCTGGTGATATTTATGAAGTTCAATGAACTTATCTTATTTTTCTCTCGTTTTATCATTTAGAACTTGTTGTTTAAAATTTACTGGCTACAATGAAATGCTCTATAAGTAACTTTATTGAGATTTCTGTGTTTTAAATAATGTTTTTTGGAAATTCTCACGCAATATCATCTAGCCCAAATTAAGCTAATATGCGCTTGTGTTATGGGATCTAGACAACTGATAAACATACTTATATATTTCTAAATACATACATATTATACATAGAAAACACCCAAACTCCGGAACAAACATTTGTGGAACACACAAATAATTTGACTCTACCCGGAATCGAACCTGGGACCTCCGCCGAGGCAGCAGTGTTAGTTAGATAAGATTAGATTAAAATAAAGTTTATTGTACACCAATTGAAATGATAAAATGGATGCAAATAAATTGTGGGTTCCCCTCAGATTTTATTAGATGCGGACACCCTACCAATACGCAGGTTTTAAAATAACTCTTAGGTTAGCAAAATACAAATTTACACGAGTTTATATCTGGGTTTCAAATTTATGAGTTTTTGATAATTTTGACTGGATTTAAGCATTTTTTTTTTCAAAATAACGTATAGTTTTAAGATTTTTATAAGTGTAAATATTTATTGTAAATAAGACACTCTTATTGGGTATCATGTAATTGGATTCGAGATGAGTTCTATCATATACAGGGTGTTACATAAGGGTTATATCAACCCGAAAACACCGCTATCAGCTAGTCGACCAGAACCCGTTTCGATATGTGTCGACCGCCAAACAAGAAAAAAAAAACATCCAAAAAAAACGTTATTACCGAATAAAATAGTCTTGTTTGAACAACACTAGCTAAAATCAGCTGATTCGGTCATCGACATCAAGTAGGTACCTAGTACAACTAATGCTCGCCTGTGAAAAACCTCCCTCTCCTGGTAGGAACATTTTGCCTCTGTTCCGCATCAAGGTCTGAACTTTTTTTTCTTGTTAGGCGGTCGACACATATCGAAAGGCGTTCTGGGCGACCAGCTGATGGGGGTGTCTTCAGGTTGATATAACCCTTATGTAACACCTTGTAGATTGACGTTTAATATTTACCCTACCTATATAAAAATCCATTTATGAATAAAATACTGGTAAATGAAATATATTTTCCGTTTATATAGTGGATTTAACAAACATCTCTGGTCTTGACACTTTAATTGTGAAAAAGATCTTACCGAGAATAATATATTCGGAGCCACGAAACCCTCCTTTGCATAATCGCAAAGAAAAACGCAAAACATTATTACATTTAATTCCCTTAACAAAGTTACCAGAGAAATAGAAATACTTAATTTGATTTTATTTTTAGAGAACCTTAAACTTTTTCTTTGTATGGATAAGGTTTGTTTTAATGCAATGAGTATAAAAAAAACTTTCAAAATATTTCAAAGAAAATAGTTACATACTTCGGGATAGGCAGAGTTGCATTAAATACCCACGTTTACATTTCAGTACTTGTATTTTGAACATTTTATGATGTAGCAATGGTAAGTAAAATGTATAAAAAAAAAAAAACATTTTAAATTTGTAATAGCATTGTTTTCCGCAGAGTTAAAAAAGACAACAAAACGTTGACAATTGTTTCGCCTCTAAACGAGGCATTATCAAGACTGTCTCAGAGAGAACAGCAAAATTTGTAGTTAGAACCAAATTTTTTTTTTTTAAACATTTTACTTATCATTGCTTTGCAATATTTTATGATGTGATTGATAATAATATGCTAAGATTATGTATCCAGAAATTGTGCTCTCGATTGAGCCACCTACTAAAATTACATGCCTAGTATTATTGTAAAATATGGTGAATCTATAAATTACTGCTGTAACATCTGATGTAACTTATGTTTGCAATATAAAAAAAAAGTATTTGGGCGGTATGAAAATATAATCAAGGACTGTTCTTGAGTCTTTTATCAGGTTTTGAAAGCTGCCATAGTTTGATTATTGACTCGGGAGTTGTAGATTGACTTTCCTTTTGTACACTACCCCTATGACATTTACTGTCAATTCTATCTATCCTAAGGTTGCCTGGAAGAGATCGCTCTATGCGATAACGCCGACATATTTTTTTTATTTGGCTAAGTTTGTGCTTGAGATGTACAATAAAGAATATTAATGTTATGTTAATGAAACACAAAAAAGTTTGTTTTTATTGAGTCTGTTTGTATTTATACGTTAATCTCTGAAAATACTAGTTTAAAGGGTTTTTGGTGGTTTTCACCTCAAACATTGCTAACGTGAAACATACCGGTTTTACTTCTTCATAATCAGATAAATATCGTTATTTATAAACTATTTTTACAGCATTATAGTCGGTTTATTAAGACACCAGGTGTCTCAATATCTTAATGACAAACATCACATTAATATATTTATAGCATGCACAATGGCGTACTTAAGTCAAAAATGACTTCTCTTCCAGCAGACCTTATACGAGTAGTTTACAGGATAAATCATACATAGGAAAGAAGAGAAGTTACACAAATCAAAGCATAGGGTAGAAAATATTTTCTATTTTTGACATTGAAAAGTTTTTCTCTGACGTTATACTTAACTATTCGTCAGTACTAATGGGCTATTTATATTTTCAATAAAAAAAAGACTTTAAGTTACTGGAATGGAGTCAAATAATTGCAAAAATGAGACCAATTGGACCACACGGGAAGTGGCAGCTTTCAATATCAAAAACAATAATATGGTAATCTGATCAGTTACCACTTAGTCCCAAGTCCTACTTGCCAAGTTAATAGTATCATATAATATCAAAATAACTTAAACTTAATCGATTGTTCTTTCAATAGTAATCAATCCACGTCGAGCAAACCAAAGTGCAGTCACAGAGTAGAATAAACGAAACAGAGTGTCAACTTGAGCGAAATCATTGCAATTATCTAAAAATTCAATATCATATTTTCCATTGTTTTATCATGGACTTTCACCAGGTAACGTCTGACTCCATTCAGTATTTTAGAGTGTCAACTTCCTAACAACGAGCGAAATTGCGCACAAACTTGAGTCGCACTAAGGGCACTTTTCCTGTCATTTATCACCAGCTTGGGGATCTCGTCCACAACGCGTGTCGATGTCAACGTCAAATTAGTTCGCGAGTAGCCCTGTCACTATAGCAGCCATCGTGAATTAGACATTGACATCCACTGGCTGTGCGCGTGTCTGTGTTAGGGTGCCTTTTGAGCAGAGATGTGCTATGTAGGTGTTCTACGAGGATGAGCTTGAGGACCAATGCAATTTATTGTGCTATGACGTGCTCAGTGAGCAAATTAATATGATTGGTGAAAGTCATACCGTCAATCGTGGCATCTTTACTTTCCGTGAGCATCTTTACCTAAGCATACCCTGTACTAGTTTACATTAAATATTTTTTTATATGTGTCAGTTAGCACAATTTTACACTTATTGGTAGATTCTATGATAAATTGTGGTATCCCAAAAAGTTTTTCAAGCTGGCAACTTCGTCAACTATCAAAGTAGTGTGCTTTTTCATTGCATGTGGTCAATTGTATTTGCTGTGTCACCGCATAAAGATTGGTTTTTCTTGCAGAAAATAAAGTGCAGGTCACTGGATTATATAAATTATTATAGGAAATATTGTTACTATGGTGTATCACGATTATTCAATCTTATAAAACTTCTATTTCTGGAGTTATTGGAAAAGGTAATGTTGTTCGAGGTTAGGTAAAGTTACCTAACTTGGCAAAAAGGCAACTTTACCTATGACTAGGGTTGTCACATTTCGTTCAGTTATTCAGAACAATAACTTTAATAATAGATAGGTAGGTACCTATAATTTTATTGCTATTTGTTTATGTTAGATTTTAGAGTGCAAGAAATATATAATTAGGCAGGTGTTAAATTTTCCTAATAAGGTGCCTACTTATTTCAGATATAATCTACTTAGTCAAGATTTTTTTCTTATACCTACCTATATATTATATACTTATATTATACCTACTATATTTGTATGTTAAATAGGTAAGTAGGTATTTATTTGTTTATTGTTTTGGAGGATTATTTTGTAGATGATGTTGAAGAATTATAGACAAATAAACAATTTTACTTTTTGAAGGAATGATGATATAAGAAGTTCAACTGATAGGTGCCAATAATAATAAGATAACAAGAGACTGAATTACTTTTATAGAGGTTGTTTATTTTGTTTATTCTGATTATAAACTAAAGAAAGAATAGTTTTAGATGTTTTAATTTTGGACACATTTTTTTTTAATTATGTAGGTACCTACGGAAATAAGGTAACGTATATTTTTTATTATAATTATCTACATGAACTACGTATTTCATTGTTTATAATTTTGGAGGACTTTTATGTCCCTATTGCGTGGTTCAATAATAAATTAGGTAGGTATTAAAAAAAGTTTTATTATTTTTGACAACCCTGATGACCTGATTCACCCATTTCTATGAAATTTGAGAAATTCTTGGGGCAACTTTGCCTATGTATTGGTATTACCAATTTAAACGAAGATGGCTGCTTCAAAAATACATACATCGCTTTTTTAGCGCCAGGACTATTAGTAACTTTACGTCGCGTGCACTCTGGGGCACACATTCTATGTGAACTAAAGGCTAGGTAAAGTTGCCAAAAATGTGTCAATTTTACCCCGCTCATACTTTCAATTATAACAGCGATTCTATGTTGTTTTTTGTAGAATTCAATAATTCAACCAAAAGACACTGTTCTTTTGTCGAAAGGCAGCCTAAATGTTTCCAGATTGGCGCGTATCTCACAAGCGGCAAATGTAGTAATGCGATCGATTTCAGCGTTTGTTCTTAGCTAAATCTCTGTTCTGTTTGTATTCTACTCTGTGGCACAGTGTTCACAAGATCGTATCAAGTAATTAATTTAGCCAAAATCACTGTATTACTGATTAATTACAGTTTGCTGTGTCTGTTACAGCAGATGGACGAGTCTACTGAAATTATTAATATTATTATGATTTTCTTGATCTAGACTTTAATAAAATACTAGAAATCTTAACTGCTTCGGTGGCGTGGTCGGTAGGGCATCGGTTTTCGACTCCAGAGTCTCGGGTTCGATTCCCGGGTCGAATCAAATATTTGTGTGATCCACAAATGCTTGTTTAGAGTTTGGTTGTTTCCTATGTATATGTTTAGAAATATATAAGTATATTTATCAGTTGTCTAGATCCCATAGCACAAGCTTATAGCTTAGTTTGGGCTAGAGGCCGTCGTGTGAGAATGTCCAACAATATTAAATTAACAAATTAAAACGTACTTATGTGCGTTAGTAAAATAAATTAAAATTAAAACCAGCGAAATGCGTGTCGGGCTACGCATAAGAAAGGGTTCCGTAGTTACCCATAAAAGCCTCTATAACTCCTGAATTAACAGAGTTATACCATCCGTTATAGTTTTACTGAAAGTTCATTACATGGACTACCATTATGATTTTTTTTCAGATTGTTAAAGCCAGCCGTTTAGATTTTAGATGTGAGGACCCCCTGTTTTCTCAAAAATATGCTCTTTAAACCTAAATATCTCGCAAACGGATACTTAAATCAAAAAATCATTGTAGCAACCTCGCTATAATTTAAAAAAACCTATCTAATAATACCCCACACGATGGTAGACGTGAGAAAAAAATATCATCCCCAATTTACATGTAAGTTCTCCAAATAAAAAATATTTATCAACATTTTATTGTAGCACTTTGTCAGCGTAGTAAATATACATATTTATCCAAAGTTTCATGTTTCAAGCACTAACCGTTTAGGAGGACGGACGGACGGACATGACGAAACTATAAGGGTTCCGAGACTTTTAATACGGAACCCTAAAAACACGTCAAACATTGACACAAAAATTTGAGAAGTAGAAGCTTCTAATTATAAAAAAAAATCAAAACCTGTTCACCCAGTCCGAAGACATGAGACAACAAAAATAAAAAAACATACTGTCTAATTGAGTAAATTATCCAGTTTCGAATTAAAGACGCTATTTCGCTCTGTCAAAAAGGAATGATCAATTTAAAAAACTGCAGAGCTGAATAATGTTGAAAAAAAAAAGTTGAATTTTTTTTTGTTAGTCCGTGTGTAGTTGTGTTCTAATATTCTAAAGTTAACATTTAAGCTTTGAATTTTTTCATTTTAATGAAATACCAGGAAAAGATAAGCTATTCTATGCGACTACCGTCCCAGGTTCGATACCGGGTCGAATCAAATAACCAATAAAATATAATATATACTCGTATATTCTACACGGACGGTAAAGTATCAGTCTTCAAATAAACAAAAACAATTACAGAACGAGTAATATTATTTACACAATGAAATAATACAAAACAACAAATACAAAATCAACATTAAACAAAATAAAAAATAAACATGCAAAAACAACAAATAAAACCGTAGCGGGGCTACGAATTCCGTAGCAGCCTCGTAGCGAGCGCTACGCGCATCTACGGTTCTCAGTGATATTTTGAGAGCGGTACAGACCGGCTGTCCGAGTTCTTCTCTCGCATTTCCAACTATCTCTTGTGAATAACTCTTTCTCTATTAGCCTTGAAGCTTTTAAAAAAAAAAATTTCAGTGCCCTCTATGTTATTTTCAATATTTAATTCTTTTTAAACAGTTTGGATCTTACTTCGCGGGTTATGTAATAGGTTTGTATATAAATTTATGTATATAAATATTTATAACTTTAGAATTTATATAATACTCAGGTATATAAGTTCTAAATTATATCAATATTTCTGGTTTAAATTTGTGTACAATTGTTTAAAAAATTAATTTAAATTTAGAACGTCTAAGTGCTTGCTTTGAAATGATTCTAAATTTAAACAAATCTAATTCATAAGAATTAGATTTGTGTGTTCAAATGAACTTTAAATATAAATTTAAAGTTCATTTGAAACGAGTTATTTAGCAAAATTTAAATGTAATTTAGAGAAATAATTATTATATTTATATTTAGAATACTTTTTACACCAATTTAATAGGAATTAGACTCTGAATTCATCGAAATATTTCTTTTCACTTTCTTCTTTAATCTTTAATTCTTTGATTAAACATGATGATAACTGGAAGATAAACTAGTAGTCCTATTGTCGTAACTTTACCTATTACACTACATTGCTGGCATACATCACGACTAAATCCCGAAGGGGTAGACAGAGCTGCATTACACACCCACACATTGGCAGTATTTTTTTTGTTTGTTGCGAACCTTCTTTGTAACCAAATTTACAACAGCCAGGACAGTTGTTACATACCACTAAATAGCATCTCTGCAGTCCGCGTGTTTTAATGGACTCATCTTCTATTATATGGTACCAACAAAGCGGCCGTAAAAAACATCTCTATCGACCCCATCGGAGATTAATACGTCATTATATGTTTCCTCTAATACGTAGGTCACACTATAAGTTTTGCGTAACTTAAAAAAACAACATGTTAAAACCAAAATATTATGTTTATTGCTTTTCAAAATGAGAGTATTTTGAAAAGCAATAAACATAATATTTTTAACTTTACGTTTTAACCATTTTTTCATGCGATCGAACCATTTTTTAAATCAGGAGGATCACAGATCTGAAGGCATTTTTTCTACGTGCTGATTGAACACTATCACTGCCTCTTCGGAGTTGGTAAAAGTGAAAGCTCTCATCAAATCTTTGATTTTGGGGAAAATACAGAAATCACAGGGTGCTAGGTCGGGGCTATGCGCAGGATGGGTGACGAGTTGTACTTTTTCGGAAGCTAAAAATGACTTTGTTTTGTTGGCCGTGTGTGAAGGAGCGTTGTCATGATGTAGGAGAACGCGGCTTTTGGATCGTTTTTCACGAACTTTTACTAACACCCTGGGTAAACAAATGGTAGGCTGTCCGTGGTCGTACTTCAGTAGCATCTGTGAGCACCATTCCACGCGAGCCCGCTTCTGCTCCGCTGTCAGTTCATGAGGGATCCAACGACAACAAAGTTTCCGAACTTTCAATTTTCGTGTAAAATTTTCTGGATTTGGCTCATACCAATCCCCAATAGTCCTCGAATTGTCTCATAGGTAATCCGGGGGTTTTCTTCAATTAACCGCTTAACAGTAGCCACATTATTTTCGTTGACGGCAGTTGAAGGCCACCCTTCACGAAATTCGTCATGTAAAGAAACTTGACCTCTCTCAAATTCAGCAAATCATCGCCTCACGGTGCTCAAACAAGGTGCTTCTCTCCCAAAAGCATTTTGAAGACGAGCGGCATAGTCTTGCGGAGAGAGAGAACTTTTAAAATCATAAAAAATCATCGCTCTAAAATCTTTTCGACTTAATTCCATGTTCGTTGCATATGTAGTACTTTGATATGTGATAAAAAACAATTGACAAATGATTTCCCGCCAATTGTTTTCTTTATTACTAAGAAGGTTGCAACGTTTACAAAAATATAACATTCGAAATTCAAATAGTTCCGATTAGCTAGAAGTGCAAAACTTTTAGTGTGCCCCATGTATTATGAAGAGTAAAAGATTTCATTGGTTTTTTTTTTGAATAAGCTGGGTAACTACTGAACTGATTTTGAAAATTCTTTCACTGATATGTAGCTACATTACCCCTGGGCTACTATCACGGTAATGTATTCCCACGGGAATTGGCTGGATACAGCCGTTTATGCTGCAAATTTTCGACACTATTATGGGATTCAAAACCTTCAAAGTAGGTATTTCCCGTAAACTCATTACTCGAAATTTGGTAAGAAGCAACGTCTTATAGCACAGATAAAGGAAAAATTGCAAAGTGCATATATTTTTAGGTTTGTACAGAACCTTCGGTTCGCGAATGCGACTCGCACTTGGCCAGTTTTCTTTTGTAAGTACCAAAAGTTTTGTGGTGATTCGAAGTTTTTTATTTTTTTTCTCAATTACGCGAAACCGCGGCCGCTAACATGTCCATTGCTGCGGGCGTCCGTGGTGACACTGGAAGGCATTTCCAGTGGCACCCGGCGGACTTTGGCCACCTGCGTGGCATCTTCGGGTGATTCGAAGTTTGTCTCGACCTGAAATCTAATCCGAAACACTGCTACAAAAGTGGATGCACTACCGACCAATCCATTGAAGCAGTTAGTGAATATTGCGAGCCAATGAAACAATTGAGATTGTATTTGGTAATGAACCTATACTCGTAATATCTGACTGATTGACTGAACTTATATTAGTATTATATCTACTTATATTAGTATTATATCTACTTATATTAGTATTATATATACTCGTATATTACTTGCAAACAAAGGGAGATGTAAATATGAGAGGAGGGCTCACAGAATAGGGAACAGTACTTACATACAGAACTTGCACTCCGACGTTAATTAAAGCACATTCTTTTGTTTACAGAGAACATCATTCGAACATTAGAGTTGACAGGAAAGTGCCAGCATAATTCGACCAATAATTTATGACGTTAATGCATCAATATCAACTCTATGGTCAATGCCGTGTCACAAACAAGAGACAACCCTTACCGACTTACAACTTCAAGTTGTCGCTGACGTCACGTGTTTTTTGCGAGTGTTAGGCGAGTGACATGGGCCTGGTGGGGTGAACATAACAGTAATTATTAGGACAGAGCCGGGGACAAACGCAAATAACAAATTAAGTTATAATAACATCTCAAATGATCCCGAAAAGCAATTCTATTGTGCATTCAAAATGAGTGTACTTATATAATTCTGGGAACGTAATTAATTGTCTTTATAATGGACTGTTTGATAAATTGAACAAGTCCAAAAGCTATTAATTTTGTCTTCACTTCATTATTATACTTCTGTATCCTCAAAGGGCTAGGCAGAAGTCCATTACACACTATATTACTAGTTGTCTTTATTAAATTCATTACTTTTTATTAAATTCATTCGGCCATTTTGGACATAACCCATTATAAATGTACCCGGTGACGGCAATAGCCTTGCCCCCTATTACGTGGGACTAAAAATACTGGCAAATTGTGGGTGTGTAATGTACCCTACCCTTTCGGGGATATAGGCGTGATATGTGTGTGTTAATTAATATTTTTGAGTTGAGTTGAATCATAAAAATCGGTTGAGTCGTTTCGGAGGAGTATTAACTTTAAGCCTATTGCCGTCACCGGATACACATATGGGCTATGCCCAAAATGGCCGAATGAATGTAATAAAAAGTAACAGCTATATAGTAATTTTGAAGAAAAAATTGAAATCCGTTGCCTTGCGATGAAAGGCATCATAATTTTACGTGCTTGCCGCTATGGCACAGCCAATTAAAGTCCTAAGCGTCTCGGACCATTAATTAATATAGGTTATAAAATAACACTTATTAACGTCGGCACATAAGATTTTACATTTGAAGCCAGATTCGCAAAGCAACGGGTGGAAAGAGAAAAGAACCTGGCAATAAAAACTCCCGGCTTTTCCAATCATCAGTAATTACATTCATCACACAAGGATAACAAGAGGGCAAGGACACTACGTGACGAGGCATGGACCAAGTCATTTTTTTTTAATTCCGCGAGATCGCGGCCTCTCTTATGTCCATTGCCGCACCAAACGCACCAAAAGGTATTTCCAGAAACGCCCGGCAGACCTTGGCCACCCGTGTGGCCTTTGCGTTGGGACCAAGCCTAGAAAGAAAATATGTAAAATAAAAATTACATCAGTAGTGCTGTGCTTTAGATACAGGCCACCAAGTAACTGTCTCAAAGTACCCAATTGAACATAATGATGAATATACATATTCAGTGGGTCTGAGAATAGACTACTATCTATTTTTCATACTCATATTAAGGGATAAGGGTTGTTCACCCTTCTATTACTAATCCCTATTTTTTAATAGTCCCTATTGCCCTTGGTAGCGAAAGTTTTTATGAAAAAAACGTTTTACGAAGTTCTTCGGGACAGTTAGTCTTATATAATATTCTGGTTATGTTTGAAAGTTTATGCTAATATGCACAGCATACACGTGGTTTAAATAAAACATGTCAGACACCTTGTTTACAAAGTAGGTTAATAACATTGTTTTATTAAACATATGCAAACACTGGTTTTGAAGTAAATCAACTGGGTCCCCTACTATCGATTCTCGAATTCAACTCGAGGGAGTGATTATTTCATCGAGAACATCGTGTTGGTAAATAAAATCGAGTTTCTATAATCACTATGCAGCTATGATTTTGGACACAACATTCGTCTAGCCTAAACTAAGCTATAAGTCCACTTTTAATGTATTTATATTATTGTAAGTTCCACCAAGTGCCGACATTCGAAAGCACAAATATTTGATTTGACCCGGGAATCGAGACTCTGGAGACGAAAGCCGATGCACTACCGACCACGCCACCGAAGCAGTTTAAACTATGGATTTTTACTTACTAAAATATTTATTTTTCTTCTTAACTTTCAAAAGTATTTTAGTGTTAATTGGTAATAATTTGGCGAAAGGTAACTTATAAAATGTCATGACAACAAATTTGTTTTTATTAATTTTGCAATGTGAATCGAACTCGAAAAGTATGTTTTTAATTTCAAATCTTGAAATCTCGAACCAAAATGTTACGTCAAAATGCAATAGAGTTACTATAGTAATCTACCTGCTTTGTATACGAATATGCATGAAGACCGTAACTTTGACAACTTAAGACAGAGAGACATGCGTCACTAGACACCATTAGCATTTAAAATTTAAATGTTTAGGAGTTTAAGTTAAGGGTTAAATAAAGTTCGTTCAGGCAGAAAATGACAGTCGTGTCATGTGCCTGGAAGTCTTCGAAATGAGTTTGAATATAAGCTGTGGGCTTCTACAACAGAAATATATATACCTATATATAATTTTATTCAGTGTTTTGGTTATATTTACTTATAACTTATTGCTACGATCGTAACAAATAAATTACGGCTTTATGAAGGTGAGCGTTGACTTTTCGCATGGCCGCTCTAAATCTACAACTGAGTCGCAAGTCTCAGTCGCCTGCGATGTATTCCTCAATTTATCATCCCCATGCTTAGTGTTAGATCTCTCACGATAGGTCCGAACCTTATTGGTATGAAACAAGAAAAACCCCTCCTTATACTATTTAGTGTAACCTTAGATCAAAAATACCTAGATTACCGATCAATGCTTTAAAAACGGCACCACTTCACCACGGTCATTGCACACCTGCGCGCTTCACCGCGCGCCGTACTAAGTTCCTATTGCGCTTGTTGACTCTCAAGGGATGCGACAACGGCGCTGTACATTGATGCTTTTGTATTAATTATTACGAATTATTTCTATGTCAACCATCAATGTACAATCTTGTTTATTTTATAGACGGTATTTGTAATAATTACCTATATAGTATTCGAGTGCCAAGATTCCGCGTTGTATTTGTACTGAATCCAATATCTATAGTATTTTTGATCTAAGAGTGTAACAAAAGAAAGTAAAAGTCTTGGACTAAGCTGCTAAGCTCGCACAAGCAACTGTTCCCCCTCCAGGACGAACGTTCTACCAACTGCCCAAGACTCTCTTTATCTAGGATCTTTAATATAACGATCATGTCGTGCAGCAGTATCTAAGATACAACACGCCTATATCCCAAAGCGTGTTACAAACCCACACTTTGCCAGTAATTTTGTTGATCCCACGTAATAGTAGGCAAGCTATTGCCGTTACCGGGCTCATTAAAACAAGTTAAAAATATGGCAAAAATTTTGAGTTGAGTTTTCGAAAGTTTTTTTCATAAAATCAAAAAAAATGTAACATGACATGAAGTTCAACATCATTTTAGTGGTCTTTGACCATGCTTAGTTGATTGCAGCTGGTCTTGAGTCTAACTATTACTGTTCTCGATTTGACCTTGACCTTGAGATCAGAGGTCAAAGGTCAAGTTAATTTTAGAGGTCTTTGACCATGCTGAGTTTATTGCAGCTGGTCTTGAGTCTCTAACTATTACCGTTCTCGATTTGACCTCGTTTTGACCTTGACCTTGAGATCAGAGGTCAAAGGTCAAGTTCATTTTGAAGGGTTTTCGACTATGCTATGTCGACTGGCGTTTACACTGAGTCTCCAGCTCTTACCGTTCTCGAGTTGAAAGTTGTTCACGGACGGACATTACTGTTGCATAAGAGATTTTCGTTTCGAAAACTCTAAAAGTTATAACCACTCTGTAATTTAATGTATCGTAAAAAATGTCTTAAATCAATTTGTATGACTTCAAATTTTGTTTGGGTACCATGTGAATACATTTAAATTAGGCTTCATTGCTGACAACAGAACCGCGGAATTAAAAAAAAAGTTTCATCAATTCTCGATTAAAAACTACGAGTAGGTTCTCGAAGAAGATTTTTAGTTTACAATAGTCAAGCGGACGAATAGTGAGCGTCCACTTGTTAAATAATAAGAGAGGAACTTAATATATATTTTTTTAACTCTTGATTATTATATATTTTTTGTTATTATTATGCCTTTATTGTCGAAACTAAACTTACAATACATAAATTTAATTAAGCTTACTTATAAACTGTCACATCTATATGTGACAGTTTATAGATGTGACAGTTTATCTATAAACTGTCACATCATGCATATTAAAGTCCTGGGCGTCTCGGACTATTCCGAGACGCCCAGGACTTTAATTGGCTGTGCCATAGCGGCTGGCACGTAAGATTTTGTTGCCTTTAAACAACATTTCATCGCAAAGCAAACGGGTTTTAATTTATTTTCAAAATTACAATATAGCTGCTACTTTCGCTGCTACTGCTGATACATTCGGCCATTTTGGACATAACCCAATATGTGTGTGCCCGGTGACGGCAATAGGCTTGCCCCCTATTACGTGGGACTAAAAATACTGTCAAATTGTGGGCGTGTAATGCACCTCTGCCTACCCCTTCGAGGATATAGGCGTGATATGAGTGTGCACATCGGATTTTCGTTTTAGTGTTCAGCGTGTCCTGTGACACATAAGCCTCTTCCAACTGCTTCCATTAACTTCTGTTTTTGGCTATTCTTGACCAGGTAATGCCAGGCCTATGTCACTCGCATAACAATCGCAAAAAATACGTGACGTCAGCCACAACTTGAAGTTGTAAGTCAGTAAAGGTTGTCTCTTGTTTGTGACACGGCATGGACCATAGAGTTGATATTGAGGCATTAACGTCATAATTATTGGTCATGCTGGTATATGTGTTATTTTACTGGACAACCCTAACTTTCGAATGATGTTCTCTGTAAACAAAAAAATGTGCTTTAATTAACGTTGGACTGCAAGTTCTGTATGTAAGTACTATTCCCTATTCTGTGGTAATGCTTCTGGCTATGTTGATATCATCCGCTCACCTTCTTACCTTCTTACCTGTCTACCTCTGTTTCTTTTATGTTTAAGATCCCTTGATTATATGAAAGTTATCGAAATTATAATTAACTTACTTAACGATCCTTATAATTTAACTCATCAGCGCCGCACTATGTAATAAACCCAACATTATACTTCCTTTATGCTTATTAAGGCCGATTCAATTGTTCAAAGTCATTAATTAAAGCCCTGTTGTAATACTAGGCAGCCATCTTGAATTATTAAGATGTCAAATACACGCTAATCAACATTCATTAAAAAGTAAAAAATTGACAGTACGTACATTAATAAAAGATAGCTAAAAACACGAATTCGGGGTTCTAATAATAAAGTGATTCACGCCAAGAATGATTTTTCTTCGCTACACATAAAAATGGATGAATATTAATTACTTTTACCACGCGAAACAATTTTCTAATTTTGGATAGAATCAGGCGTTACCTGGCGAAAGTCCATGACAAAGCAATGGTAAGTATGATGTTCAAAGTTTTTTAATTAAATGCATTATTTTCGCTAAAAATAGAAGACATTAAAACGTCGACATATTATTATGTTTCACCTCTAAACGAGGCATTCTCAAGACTGTCTCAGTTCAGCTGTTCTCTCTGAGACAGTCTTGAGAATGCCTCGTTTAGAGGTGAAACATTATGTCGACGTTTTAATGTCTTCTATTGTTAGCGAAAATAAAAAAAATATTAATTAAAAAAGTTTTAATTTTCTAATTCCCAAATTCTAAAGGAACACTTTTCGAGGATAAAAAGTAGTCTCAATTACTTCCCGTAACATCAGCTATCTGCCAGTGAAAGCTATCTGCCAGTGAAAGTCTTATTAAAATCAGTCCAGCCGATTTAAAGATTCGCCAAACAAAGTGACTATTGCTTTTGAAGGCAAGTACTGTAGATAAATATGCTTTTACTTTAATATGCATTTAGTGAAATGCTGATGGGCGTGCCACAAGGATCAATTCTAGGTCCGTTTCTATTTTTAGTTTACATTAATGATATACCGTTATATGTACAAAACTTGTGCGATATTGTTCTATTCGCCGATGATACATCACTTATTTTTAAAGTTGACCGCAAGCTGAGGAATTTTGACCAAGTAAATAGTTCACTTGACTAGTTCTGGATTGGTTTACAACCAATAATTTATTTCTGAACGCAAAAAAGACGAAGTGTGTTAGATTTAGTATGCCTAATGTTCAGAACTACGGTACTAATATTATTTTGAACGGTGATACCCTTAATCTTGTAGAATCAATCGTATTTTTGGGTATTACTCTAGACAGTAAATTACAGTCGAACGCCCAAATATCGGGTCTTGCAGGGATACTTAGCTCTGCGGCTTTTGCTATTAGTAAAGTCAGACAGCTCACGGGTGTATAAACTGCCAGGCTGGTTTATTTTAGCTATTTCCACAGTGTCATGTCGTATGGAATTTTACTGTGGGGCAAGGCAGCTGATATAGAGATAATTTTTATAGTCCAAAAGCGAGCTATACGTGCGATTTATAAACTGAATGCACGAGTTACTCTTAGAGAATTTAACAGTTGGATCACAATATATGCGAATATGTATGGATAGAAATTTATTTACAATAAGAATTACAATATACAAAATAAACATAATTATAGACTAAAAATATTTACATTACAAAATATCGTTTAAAAAATCCTCCGCGTCATTGCCGACTGGGAAGGTTCCCAGAATGCTGGCTGTGTTGCCACGTTGGATGGCGATACTTATTCTTTGGGCTAGAAAATAGCCAGCCTTCTGGTCCTGAGAAGCATCGATTAGGCGTTTAGCAATGTCTCTGTAAAGGCGGCGAGCACTCGGACCCCATGACCCCAGTGTCTCAACCCCAAACGGGTCAAATATGTAATCACCTGCTAGGTTAGCATATTTACGCCGTTTAAGGCCTTCAGCCGCAGCGCCGGCACATTCGGATGTGCTTGTAAGGTGTGAAGGTGCTAAGGTGTCAACGCATGTAGCGTCCCACACCAAAGGCCTTCCCATCTTCCACGGTAGCAACGACATACCGTCCGGTCTCGGCCGTACGGCCGGAAGACCTGCGCTTCTGCTACAAGAACGGCCATGGTGTCCCAGATTATCGACGGCTACTCCACAGGTGCAATGATGCGGGGATACACAAGGTGTACCCAGCCGAAGGTAAGTGGGAGGATGCGGAAGGTTGTGTCGTCCAACATTGTACCGATGTTGGGCGATGGGAGCGCCTGGATCCATAACCCTGACTCCCATTCTCCAACAGCTAGTAGGCGTGCACGCTCTGAAATATTGACAGAAGTGTCAATTAGTGTATTATATTCGTTAAACAGAATATACATTTATACAGTGTGAACAGTGACATACATGCAATAAATACTAGAAATAAGCATAAATTGGTTGGGACGTATTATCGTTTACAGAAGGTTCACGACTCCTTTGCAGGATTTGGTGTGCGTTTTTATAACAAAATTCCTCTAAACATTATGAACCTTCCTTTGAATAAATTCAAAGTGGCTGTTAAGACACACCTCCTAAAAAAAGCATATTATACTATTAAGGATTGTCTAAACGATACAGAGAAATGGCAATGAGTTGCTTGCTCATCACTCGAGCTACATAGGGGCTACTTCTGTTTGCAATGTTGTTTTATTGCTGAAACTCACTTATTATTGTTAAATTATTATTATTATGATATTGTTAGGTATGGGTACTTTGAGATTATGTGGCACCTTTAACTAGTATTTGACTTTTTTTGTGAATAACAGATATCCATAATTTTTAAGTTCACTTGGTCCACACATGGTCACGTTGCCCTCTTTTTATTGTTGTAACAGAATCATTGTATTTACTGGCGAATAAAAAGAGTGGCCGTGAGTTTTTCTTGCCAGGTTCTTTCCTCACAGGCTCTACCTATTGCCTTGCGAATCTGGCGGTAAATGTAAATGTAAAAGCATTTTCTTTTTTTGACGTTCATAAGTGTTACTTGGTGACCTACATGAATAAAGATATTTTGATTTTGATTTTTGATAATTTGGAATAACATACAGATACATACTTCAATTTTATTTATTTGTAGCTATATAGAGAAACAAGTAAATATTGTGGGTGTGTAATGCACCTCTGCCTACCCCTTCGGAGATATAGGCGTGATATTACTGGTGGTTGTATTAAGGCATTTTATGAGATTTTTGCTGCTATTGCTCTTATTTGCTGATATCCCAATTAAAAATAACTTACGATGAAATTTTAATAATTGTCTTAAACCTGAAATTGAAAGTTGGTAGGTACAAAATGTCCCTTGACACTTATGCCAACTGAGATGAAGAATGTAGTCACTAGCTTGAAACACACAAACAGACAGATATCTCTTTGACTGCCTCTGTGGTACACGTTCATATTCATATTCATTCATATTTATTTAATCTTAGAACACAGGTACATAATACTTTATCCAAGATGTCACACGATTTTATAGCTCGAACCATGTTCTACAACATACATGCAGATTACAATTACATATATCTAATAAAATCAAGCACTTTAAATTATAATACCAGTACATGTACTTGACCAACCCACAACTGTCTGTTTGTTTTGTAGTTTGGGTGTTTTGTATTTAGAAATATATAAGAATGTTTATTAGTTGTCTATATCTCCCATAGCACAAACTTATATAAGCTTTATTTGGGCTAGATGACGTTATGTGAGAATGTCCAAAAATAGTTAAAAAAAAGAAGTATCTATTGAAATGTACAGGCTCCGCTCACACAATTATTTATGTAAAAAAGGTTTGATCGAATATAACTCGGAGTCATTTGCATCAGTTAGGGATATGTAAACATTTTAAAAGCACACGGCTTGTATGTATCATGATATATATAGACGTCATTTCCGCTACTGACCGCTCCCCTAGCTGTCAATCACCCAAATCTAGTAATAACCGCCTACGTGTTGGACAAACAATATCGATTCGATGTGGATGATTCGGTATAATCGAATGCTCTTTATTTATTGTCGTAGTTAACTTTAGAAAAGTAAATAAATAAGTAAATAATAATAACAATTACATAAATATGCTAGGACAATTCACACAACGCAATTTAGTCTCAAACTAAGCAGAGCTTGTGATATGAGTACTAGATAAACTTATATAAATACTTACATACATTTTTTTTGTGAATACATACATATTATACATAGAAAACATCCAGACTTCGGTACAAACGTATGTGTCATCACACAAAGTTTGTCCCGACCGGGAATCGAACCCGAGACTCCGGCGTCGAAAGCGGGTACACTACCGACCACGTCACCGAAGCAGTCAAAAGAAAGTCTTTGGATTCTATAACCGGGTTTATTTCTTCTTTCGTTCTCGTTTCTTAGAATAATAATATAATTACCTGCCTTTTAATATTTCTTTGCCGTTTCGCACCTATTGTTCGAGGTATGATTCCTTGATAAACGAACAATTGAAAACAACAACAAAAACCAAGCGGCAGTTGTTCGCTGCTCTATAATTTGTTATCGACTTCAAAACGGAGTAGGTTCTCCATTTGACTATATTTTTAACGACTTTATAAAGTCTTACTACTATAGCTACACTACTATTGCTAGTTACTATACTTTTATAGCTGCACCCTACCGAGTCTCAAGACAGTTGTCGAAAAATGTGTAGCAATTGAATGAAATGACATTTAATGGGTTCATAATTATTTAAATTTAATTTCATTATTTGAATTCTTTATGATTTATTTTTGACATTCTTAATTAATACCGATATCCAGACGTCCATTAATTTTATGAATTTTGTTAATTACTGTATTATTTATGACCATGTTTATGATATTACTTATTAATTATTATTTTTATTAGCTACTATTAATTATTATTTTTATTAGCTACTATTAATTATTATGTTGTATTTAATGTTATTGTTTTTTACTTGTATTTTTACTTGCAGTGTTGTATTACGATAATCCTGTGATGACACTGTAAATGTTTTGGAAATAAATAAATACACAAAAAAGTACACACACTTATACGCCTATATCTCCGAAGAGGTAAACAGTGACGTATTACACACCCAGAATTTTCAATAATTTTGTCGGTCCCTCGCCTGTACCACATATTGCCATAACCGCGCACTTTAAAAAAAGTCATTACCACTCTGTAATTCAAACCAAAATTCCAACAGACAGGACAGATGTTACATGCCACTAAATAGAATCTCTGCAACCCGAGCATGTCTTGTACTTAAGAATAATATAAATGTGTATGTTTTATAGTCTTGTATGAGGTAGTTTTCAACTAGCCTTAGTTTCGAGGACGCCTTAGTTTTGAATGTTCCATGTCGCAAACTCGAGTTAATGTCTCTGATCTTAAGTTTTGTAATTGAGCAATGAATCTTATAGGTACTAGATATTCGCCGGAACGCGGGCGGTTACGTCGATATAAATAAGACGGAGAACGTAATTAATAACTGAAAAACTATAAAAGCCACATACACCAAAAACTATACAGTAAAGCACGTTAATGTAATCTATCTGCATGCCAAATTTCAAGTCGATACATTTAAAATGGCGACCGGTATCGTTTTACATACATTTTCGATTGGGCCCATCTTAGAGAAGACTCCGCTACGCTCCGTCTTAATAATAATGCCAATGTTTTGACATCTTACGAACGTTGTCTGTTTAGTGGTTGCAATGTATATTTAATGAATTTAATACAAAATCTAGTTGTAGAAAACCAGCTTACGGACGGCGAACGCTCCTGGCTTCACCCGCGTGACCAATTACATTACACAAAAAAAACAAAAGCACGTCAAAAAGTGGCACAAAAACCGACTTTAAATACCGAAATGGGTCCAAATAATTATCGGAATGGGACCAAATTGAAATAGCGCCACTTAGGAAGTAATAGTTTTCAATTACAAACATATTTTGAAATCTGTTTCGCCAGTCCAGGATATGAGTTGTTAACAAACATAAAAAGACATACAGTCTAATTGGGAACCTCTTCTTTTGGAAGTCGGTTGAAAAACCTTCCTCGAGAAGTACTCGATCGTACAATCGACCACGCCACCGAAACAATAATTATGGTGTATGTAGCGATATAAAAATATTGGTAATATTTTCAACCGAATTCAAATTACCGAAATGGGACCAAATAATTTTCTGAATGGGACCAAACTGACATGGGACCATTTGGGAAGTAACTTTCAATTCTTTTTTATTGAAAGCTACTACTTACTAAATGGTCCCATTTCAATTTGACCCCTTCAGAAAATTTCGGTAACTTGAAGTCGGTTCTTGGGTCAATTTTTGACGTGTGATTTTTTAGATATAGTGTTCATTAATCAAGACGTCAGACAAAAGTAAATAAATAAACAATCTCATATTGCCATGTTTACACCACATGGGAACGCTTCGGATAGTTGTATCCAACAAAACATTAGTAATAAATAGCCTGTCACTATCTAAACCAAAACACCTGATCCCAAATACGTGAAACTGAGAAAAAAAAAAAAAAAAAACAAGCAACACATCGTATAGTATTATAAGACATTTTATTTGATAACGCTCTTAGCCACAGTCTCTTCGGCTGAGGCTTCGGTCTTACAATGAGCGTTTTAATAAATAATGAAAATATCTCGGTGGCTAAAGCGGTAAATACACGATTGCAAACGCGATTGTTAACGTAGTATTAAACCCAGCGCTTTGAAACTAACAGAACGCCGTTTGGTTTAAAACAGCCGACTGTGTATTGGATGCTTAATTCAGTTGAACATAACGTATCGTAAGTCTGCTACCCGACACAGAGGTCCTGGGTGTGGGTGTCTTTCTATGTAAATAATTTCATGTATGTTCCGAGCAAAACTTGGCTTGGATTTTAAACATTTTTCTCTCTGTTTTAATCTCAGAAAATTCTCTAATTACTACGATTTATCGCTTCTCGCTCTCAGTACCACAAAATATTTTGGTCAGAATGATCTTCTAGCTTCTACTGCGTATAAAACGACCATTTATTTTCAAAAGCTTTTGCGTAGATTTCTACAACATACCTTTATTTATATTTGAGAGTTGCGAATGCTCTGAAACACTCTATTGGGGGAAATACGCCAATAGGTTTCAAAGATATAGAGTAAGTGTACCCAATTTGGCTTGATAGAGGTTATGTGGTTAAACTTTAGGATAACAGCCAATTTTTGATCTAAAGACGAATGTTAGAAGTCTATTTAAACGGCTTTAAAATGTTTGTTTATAGTCATGTTTGTATTAAATGTTAATACAGCATAATATATGCCAACATTTTAACAATTACTTTGCTTGCTTTTACGTAACAATACATTTGTATATGACCACTTTGCAACAATGTTTTTTTATATTTATTTTTTCAAAATTAATCTGGTTATCAACCAACTATACTTTGGCAAAACCTAGAAGAGCCTGGTTGGAAGCAAATAGGCTTGTCCTTTCTTTATCATCATCGGGGTAGACAGCTTAACGTGCTTTCTGAAAATTAGAATGTCTTAAAAAATGGTCACCCGTCAAATATTATGAGATTAAATGATTGGCGAAAACGGCATATTATACTCGTATATGCATTTGCCGCAATTATATTAAGTATTTTGGTAAAATGCAAGTCGCATTAATCTCACGACATCTGGCACTTGAAATTTCATAAAGATTCATTTCAAGCGTCCGACAGCCATCTTGAAAAATGATATGTCAAATATGGTACACTCCAATAACTTTCCCCACCAAACGGATATTAATCGAAGCGAACTGACTTGCATTATGATAGATAGTGCTATTTAAGATTGCGCTTTATAATATATATCTACACTAATATCTTAGCTGCGCAATTTGAAATCGACCTCTTTTGTACTAGTGTAAGAAAACTAATTAATAGGGAGTACTTTGGGACGACGACGGCAGAGGACAGATGACCTTGAACAGGCATCTGGACCCAATCTAGTTTTTTATGAACTGTTTTATTTTGTTATTTTGGTGACGGTATGTTGATGTGTACAATGTTTTTGTTTTTTGTTTTCTTTTTTCGTTGTTTTCATTGTTTATTTTCAAACCAGCGACTATAGTGTCATCACTATATGTGGAAGCTTGTTTTTGGCAAGTGTCACTGACCACTCTTGATTAATGATTGTAAACTCAATAGCTGTAAGCTTTCCTAAAAAATAAAATAAATAAATAAATATTTATTTTATTTATCTCTTTGCCAATTAAATTGAGAGTAAAGTACATTGACCTTTCTAGAGGTTTTAAACACTTTCCACACTGTAGTTTATATGAGAGAGAGTGAGTGATGTATAAATTTTTAAATCATAAAGTTATTACTTGACGATTGACGAATGCTTACCCATGGTGATGAGCATCTGAAAGACTGACAACCTCTAGAGCAACTGAGGTTCTCAATTCGAATATTTTTTTTTATGTTTGTTATCTCATATCTTAGAACTGGGTGAACCGATTTAAGGCTACTAGTTTCTAAATGGTTGCATTTAAATTTGGCCCCATTCCGAAAATTATTTGGTCCCATTTCGGTAATTTGAAGTCGGTTGTTGTGTCAATTTTTGGCGTGTATTTTTTATTATTTTAAAGTAGTTAGGTAGCTATTTTTTATATGATTTGATTAGTAAAACTGTTAAAATTATTTCCCCAACTAAACAGACAGACGAAATCAAAATTTTCCAGTATGGTCTCAAAATTTAGAGGCCTCGCTGGCTCTAACAATAAATAAAAAAGATTTGTATGTTTGTTAATAAACTCAAAAATTATTGAACCACTTACAAAATTCTTTTTACACTGTTATGTAAAACTATTACACGAGGGAAGCCGGATCGAACCATATCTAATAAAGTAAGTTAACTTATTTGTTTTCATTTTCAACCGACTTGCAAAAAAAGAGGAAGATTAAGTCTATTCGTCTGTATGATCTTTTTAATTTTTTTTGTTTGTTACTTCTTTTCTCTAGACTGGGTGCACCGATTTTGAAATTTGTTTTTAAATGAAAGTAACTACTTTCGAAGTCGTCCCATTTCAATTTGGTCCCATTCCGACAATTATTTAGTCCCATTTCGGTAATTTGAAGTCGGTTGTTGTGTCAATATTTTTGTGGCGTGTATTTCTAATAGAAACCTTTTATTTAGTCACATACGTAAATCCCCGATTTTATTATCACTAGAAAGTGCTAAATCCTAAAAGAGTTACATAAATTTTATACCACCAAAGTCAAACGGTTAAATATACCGAATAATAAAATAAAATACAGCCCTTTTTACTGTATATCGTAAAAAAACGAGTGAACAGTCACAGATCACACGCATACAAATTGCAAATGAACCCAGCCGACCTTTTGTTGGCTAAAAAGTTACTTTGTGTGGTTCGTGGGGAGTTATTTTATGTTTTACTTTTAAACCACACACATATACCAGAATAGTAAGTGGATACTGTTTGCCGTAATACCGAGCGAAAGGAAGAGTTAATTATTTTTAACTGAGTTGAGAAAAAAGATGTTTCTCAATTCGACCGTTTGTTCGTGGATAACTTCGTCGTTTATGAACCGATTTTAAAACGTTTTTTTGTTGGAAAGTAGATATTTCCAAGGTGATACCTTTATTTTTTTTAATAAACGTCATCTAGCCTAAACTAAGTTATAAGCTTGTGCTATGGAACCTAGACAACTGATAAACATACTTATATATTTCTAAATACATACATAATATACGTAGAAAACACCCAAACTCCGAAACAAACATTTGTGGATCACACATATCTCGGAGAAATCGAGGGAAACCTTCAAAAATTGTCAGGGCGACTAGTGCGTTTGTAATTTTTTTTGCGATTTTGTTTTCACGCTTAGGCTCACAGCGACTGTGGGATTCACCGCTCTGTAAATTGAGATTTAATACACTAATTGACACTTCTGTCAATATTTCAGAGCGTGCACGCCTACTAGCTGGCTATTTTCTGGCCCAAAGAATAAGTATCGCCATCCAACGTGGCAACACAGCCAGCATTCTGGGAACCTTCCCAGTCCGCAATGACGCGGAGGATTTTTTAAACGATATTTTGTAATGTAAATAATAATAATAATAATAACTTGGCAACACTGCTACAAAACAGTCACATTTTTTTTCTTGAGGAGCATTTATTAAAATATTTTACCTTTAATCTACAATAATACAAAAATATCATTCAAAACATAATAAAAGTACAAATATATATCTATTACAAAAAAAATCAGCATGAAGAAATCCGGAAAAAACACAAACATATATTTTATAAATTATAGTACACTTTGACACATTATGTCAGTGTAACAAACTGAAAATGATAATGATATGAAAATAAGATGAAAATCAAGAAAAAATATAATGTTGACCAGAGCTGGCGCCAAAAAAGCACAATTACCAACCCCGGACTTGTCGCACAGCTCCGCCTTACAGTCGTCGACAACTGTGACTACTGGTGAGGCGTCGAGCTCAAGCAGCGACCAGTTTTTCTCTCCGCCGACGTCGCCTCTACCTGTACGTCGGCAGGGGAGAGGCCGGCCACCAACTGGCTTGGGACCCCGAGGCCCTCCGGCTTCGATTACGGACCCCGCTACCGGTGGTAATGTGCACCGCATTCGATGGAACTTCGGTATGAATGAAAACGTGATGCGGGCATATTTTGTGGCTACAGAGGGGGGAACTAACCTCACTGCGTACCGTGTTCGCATGCTACCTCTGTTTCAGGTACTTGAACCAGATGTCAACGTATCGGCACAACGCCTATCGGATCAGGTGCGCGCCATACAACGCTGTCACCTGTTGGATGACGCTACACTTGAGAGGCTACGCTTAGAAGTGTGTAGTGGTATCACGCCTTCTTCATTGCAACCATTACCTGTGCCATTACAAAGTAACCGTAATGAAATAACGCAAGAAAACATCATCTCACATGTTGGTGAAGAAGTGAGTGATACTGCTATACCTGTAAGTACTCAATACAATGAGGAATTAAGGAGCGCTTTGGAGCGAGCGATTGGTGAGTTTCAATCTGTCCCTATTGAGTGTAGACCGCGGCTTCCGCGTTTGCCCACACATAAAAAAAATGTGGCGCTAGTGTGTGCCCTAGACTCGATGTTAACATCGTTTTTTAACAACTGCAGAAACATTACTGATGCCCATTCCATTCTGTACTGTGCAGCTGTTGCAGTATGTCGAATAGCTGGTGTTAATTTTTTTAAACAAGAAACAGCTATTCGACCAAAGCCTGGGTATTATAAACCTATTGTACCAGCTTGGCAGTGCAGAATTGAACAGCGCATCAACGAGGCTAGGGTGCTCATTGGCAAGCTACACTGCTTCAGGACGGGCAATACACGCCCGAGAGTCATGCGCTTTGTGACCCGTGCATTCGTGGGAACTAATATTAGGCCCTGTGAATACTCTGTTCGGGTCACAGAGCGCATCGATTACCTGAAGCAGAAAGTTTATGCGTGGGCGAACCGCATAAGGCGGTACAAAAAAAGAGTGGACAGATACACTCAGAATCGCTTGTTCCAAAAAAATGAGAGGTGGGTATATAGAGGGTGGGAGCGACCTAACTCGGATGTGACTGATGGGAGTCTACCTGATGCTGTTTCTACAGTTAACTTCTGGAAAAGCATCTGGTCGACGCCCGTCAGTCATATACAGGATGCGTGGATTAGGGATGTTGAGCGGGCGTGTGAACCAATTCCAGCTATGGAACCTATAACCATATCTGAAGAAGATATTAGTTGTGCAGTTCGTTCGTTGCCAAATTGGAAATCTGCTGGACCGGACGGACTGCACAACTTTTGGTTAAAATGGTTCCGTAGCTCACACGCTTGCTTGGCATCTTGCTTCCAGTCATCCCTTGAGTCAGCGTCGCTTCCAGCTTTTATGACTACCGGAGTAACCCACCTCCTATACAAGTCTGGTAGTACCACAGACCCCAAAAATTATAGACCTATAACTTGTCTACCTACCATATACAAAGTTTTTACATCCATCCTGAGAGTAAAAATATATTCACATGTACAAAACAATAACATCTTGTCAATCTCTCAGAATGGATGTAAAAGTGGGGCACGTGGTACGAAAGAGCTCCTTATTATTGACATGGCTGTTTGCCAGCAGGTACGCCGCAACCGAAAGAATCTTGCGACATGCTGGATTGACTATAAGAAAGCGTACGATTCTGTGCCTCATACATGGCTTCGGAGGGTGCTAGAGCTGTATAAAGTTGATGCAACTCTATGCACCTTTTTGGGGTCATGTATGAGACAATGGAGTACGGTTCTTGTTTATCCAGGGTGTCGTCAGGTTCTAGGAGGTGGTGTACCAATAGGGATTGAGAGAGGTATATTCCAGGGTGATAGTCTGAGTCCGTTGTGGTTTTGTCTAGCACTGAATCCTCTCAGTACGTTACTAGAGGGTTCAGGGTTAGGCTATCGGATGCGCAGAGGGGGTCAAATTTTGTCCCACCTTTTTTACATGGATGACCTAAAGTTATTTGCCCCTAATGGCCCCGATTTGATGGCTTTTCTAAAAGTTACTGAAACTTTTAGTAAGGCTATCAGTATGGAGTTTGGGGTAGATAAGTGTGCGGTCATGCATGTAAAAAGGGGCAGGATTGTGGAATCTGAAGGAGTCAATCTTTCAGATTTCACACGATTTGGGTCGCTCTCCGCAACCGAAACCTACAAATATCTAGGTATGTCTCAAGCTCTGTGTATTGCTGAGACTGACATGAAACAGAAGTTGCAGGATCGTTTCTTTGGCCGCCTAAAAAAAATACTGAAAAGTCTTTTATCAGGCGGTAACAAGGTGCGTGCTGTCAACGGCTGGGCCATGCCAGTCTTAGTATACTCTTTTGGCATACTTAGATGGACTCAGACGGAGTTAGAAGATCTGGATAGGAAGGTGCGTTGTCTACTGACTTCATATCGAATGCACCACCCACGTTCGTCAGTAATGAGGTTGTATATACCACGGAAATGTGGGGGTCGAGGATTTTTAAATGCCAAGACTCTCCATAACCGTGAGATATGCAACCTTAGAGAGTATTTCCTACAGGTGGACGTGGATGTGCATCGAGATGTTGTGGCAATAGACAACGGACTGACCCCGCTGTCCCTTGCGAAAGAGAACTGGCGCAAACCTGTAATATTAAGTGTATCTGATCGGAAGGAAATATGGAAGAGCAAGGAACTGCATGGTCGATTTTATCGGGCTCTAAATGGACCCGATGTTGATTCAATAGCATCGGTATCCTGGTTACGATTTGGTGATCTCTTCGGAGAAACTGAGGGTTTTATCTGTGCAATCACTGACGAAGTCGTGATGACGAATAACTATCGGAGATTTATTGTCAAAGATGGGACGCTAGACATTTGTCGGGCATGTCATCGTCCCGGAGAATCTTTAAGACATATTATCTCTGGTTGTTCCCGTCTTGCGAACGGTGAGTATTTGCACAGACACAACCAAGTAGCCAGGATTATCCACCAGCAACTTGCTCTAAAGTATAACCTTGTCGACGTGGAGGTACCTTATTACAAGTATGTGCCCGACCCAGTTCTTGAGAACGGTCATGTCACATTGTATTGGGATCGATCTATTATCACTGATAGGACTGTTATAGCTAACAGACCTGATATAGTGATAATGGATCGATTAAAGCGCCTTGCAGTAATTGTCGATATCACTGTGCCACATGACGAGAATCTCGTGAAAGCAGAAAAAGATAAGCAAATTAAATATTTAGACCTAGCTCACGAGATTGTCGACATGTGGGATGTTGATTCGGCGATTATTGTTCCGATAGTCGTATCTGCGCATGGTCTAATAGCCAAGAGCCTCGACCTCCACCTACAGAGGCTTGCGTTAGGCAGCTGGGTCAAGGGCTTGATGCAGAAGGCGGTTCTGTTGAATACGGCTCGTATTGTGCGGAAGTTCCTGTCTCTGGAGCCCTAACCACCGGTAGCTTGGTCCCTGTACCCGATGCCGGTGGGTTACTGTTTTTTATATTTTTAAATGTATTTTTTATAAATCTATTTAAAAATGTAATAAATATGTGTTAAGTGTTAATAAAGAGAATAATAATAATAATAACAATAACTACCGCTGGTAGTTTGGGCCCTGCTCCGCTACTGGTGGTGGTCTGACATGGATTTTTTTTATAATATTATATGTAATTTTTCATATAAATATTGTAAAAAAAATTATGTTAAGAGAATAATTTGAATAAATGAGTATAATAATAATAATAAATTTATTTCGTAATAATAATTGTACAATAAAATTTTACATAGAATCTTAATTTTAATTGTGCGCTATTACTTCATAGTTAGTGCAGTAGTAGCTTAAGTATGTAGGTATAATAATACCTATTTACATTTATATGTTTCTAGATGTTTTATAAATAGGTAGTCTTATAAACGTAATTTGCACCTGAACTAGGTAGTCCTGTATTTCAGGCGCCAATTGCAGCTAAGTAAATTATATAACATTACACAAAAACAATTACGTAACATTATATGATTAGGTTATTCATAATATTATATAATAAGAGCTAGTACAATACCAAAGTGGCTCAATATTGATAACTATATTAGATATGTCTTAATTATTCAACTTATTACTATTTATTTTAATACAGATATTAACTCCTCTGTGTCATCGTAGGACATCCCTTGGAGGGCATTCTTTAGTACTTGCTTACAACGAGAATAATTTAGAGGATAAATATTTGCTGTAGCGTTTATCCTATTGTACAGAAGCGGTCCTAAGAACAAGTAAAATTTGCCTGTGTATTCGCGTTTTATCGCAGTTCTTTCAGTGCAAACAATATCTTTCCGTCTTTTGTAGGAAACTTGAGTGCTGTAGGGAAGTGATGCGTGCTGTTTTAGTACTGTACTGAGTATGAATAGCTGACGGACTGTTAATACTTCACAAGATTTGTATAGGAGGTTAGTGGGAAATAGGAAAGGGCGGAACGTTGATACCTTAAGGATTGCCCTCTGAGCTCGCTCGACGGGTTAAAGCAAGGTCTTGCCTGCTCCTCCCCATGACGTTATGCAATATGTTATTATTGATTGACAAAGTGCATAGTAGACTTGTTTAATCACCTTTGAGTCACCTATATATCTTATTTTTTTGAAGACAAATATCAGCTTGCGCATTCGCTTAATTAGTGCTTAAATATTTTTAGTCTATAATTATGTATATTTTGTATATTTTAATTCTTATTGTAATTCTTATTGTAAATAAAGAATTTAGTATATAACTAGCAACCCGTAGCGCAAACTGCGCAAGTAATAATTTCTCTGAATGAAACATATAAAAAAATGTAAAAAAAAAAAAAATTGATTTTTGTCAAAAAATGTTCGTTTCAAATATAGCACGCGCCGAATATATTTTTTTGTGTAATTTGCTACTAAATCGCGCGCATAATCTTAAATCCAGTTTAAATCATGTTAAAATTAACTTTTTGTCAATTTTCTAATCTCATCGCACCACTTGAGACCACGACCTATCCAACGGTGTGCCACACTTCACTGTGCGACTCTTAGTTTAGGAGGAGAAGCGGCTTCACTGGCGTATTATATAGATTTGATTTTCAAACCTTCCTCATGAACCATAGGTGAAAACGTTATCAAAATCCGTTGCGTAGTTTTAAAATAATAAATATACGGCTGGCCGTATGATGTGTGATTTTGTTTTATAATATTGTAGTGAAGTGATGATAGTGAAGTTGTTATGATTGATTGATTGAACCAACCAACCATGGTTGTTTGATTGAATGATAGATTGATTGATTTATACATTGATTGATTGATTGATTGACAGTTTGATTGATTGATAGTTTGATTGATTGATAGAGTGACTGATTGATTGATGGATTGATTGATAGATTGATTGATAGTTTGATTGATTGATTGATTGATAGATTGATAGATTGATAGGTTGACAGATTGATAGATTGACAGATTGATATATTGAAAGATTGATAGATTGATAGAGTGATTTATTGATTGATTGATAAATTGATAGATTGATGAGTGATTTATTGATTGATTGATGGATTGAATGATAGATTGATTGATAGAGTGACTGATTGATTGATGGATTGATTGATAGATTGATTGATAGTTTGATTGATTGATTGATTGATAGATTGATAGCATGACTGTTGCATTGATGGCTTAATTGATAGATTGATAGATTGATAGATTGACAGGTTGATAGGTTGAAAGATTGATAGATTGATAGATTGATAGATTGATAAACTGATAGATTGAAAGATTGATAGATTGATAGGTTGACAGATTCATAGATTGACAGGTTGATAGATTGAAAGATTGATAGATTGATAGAGTGATTTATTGATTGATTGATGGATTGATTGATTGATGGATTGATTTATTGATGGATTGATTGATTGATGGATTGATTGATTGTTGGATTGATGGCTTGATTGATAAGTTGATAGATTGATATATTGCTAAATTGATTGATTGATTGATTGATTGATTGATTGATTGATTGATTCATGGATTGATTGATTGATTGAGAATTTAAATGGCTCGGCCCAATTTTCAAATTATACATATACTAAAACCTTCCTCATGAACCACTTTTTTGAACCATTTCATCCACAGGTGAAAACGGGGTGCGCATTGTCTTTTTTTTTTGTTTTAGTTCCGCGACCAAGGCCGCGGCCGCTCTAACGTCCGTTGCCGGGCGTTACAAGCAGAACGTATTTCCAGTGGCGTCCGGCGGACTTTGACCACCTCGGTGGTCTCTGCGGGGGTTGGGTCGGGATGAAAATCCCGCGTCGTTGGGGTAGGGTTTTATCCCGCGTCAGTGAGTGAATCTGGTTGCGTGCTATGGGCTATACGCAACCCTTCTAGCCTGCTTCTGTAAGGACGACGGGTGGCGATCCCGCCGTTTGTTGGCGTTGTTTTGTTTCCGGTGTACAGTAATGAACCCATGTTTCGTCCATAGTAACAAACAAAACGATTCAAAAAATCACATTCATCAGCTTCAAATAACTCCAAACAGTCGCGTGCAATAGTCAATCGCATCCTTTTTTGCTCAACTGAAAGCAGTCGCGGAACCCACCTCGCAGACACCTTGTTTCCACAAGGTGTCTGCGAGGTGGGTTCAACGTGTTGGGTTTCCACCCAACACGTTGACTATTATGTTTCGAGTACGTTCATAAGAGATGCCTATAATCTCGGCTATTGCTCTAATTTTCAATCTGCGGTCTCCCATAATTAAGTCGCGTATTTTTTTAACATTTTCGTCAGTAGTGGACGTCGAAGGCCTTCCAGAGAGGGATTCGTCTTTCACACTCTCTCTACCACGCTTGAATTCTGCAATCCATTTTTTGACGGATGAATAAGAAAGAGCGCCATCCCCTAATGTACTGACCATATCACCATGGATGGCTTTTGATGACAGCCCCTTCTTATGGAGGTACTTAATGACGGCACTCGATTTGCTCCATTGCGGAAATGATGTCAGATTACTTTGTTAATAAATTTATAAAATTAAAACTAATTATCGCACACGTTTCAAACTTCACACAATTAACAGGTCTGAACTGAACTAAATAATGTGGGTAGATTTGATTTTTATTTCGTAATTGTAATAAACAATATAAATTATTGTAACACAGTGTAAACAAAACCTGAGTTTCTTGCTGGTATCTTCTCAAGGGAACCAACTTACCGAACCAGCGAAAGAATCATAATTAGTATTTTTAATTTAGTATATTTATAATATTGGTTGACATGAAATTGTAAAATTTTGACATTCATATGTGCTCTTTATGTGCTTAAACTGAATAAACAAAATTAATACTTTGATTCTTTGATAATATCTACGAAATTCGTTCAATATTATCTTTTCTTTGATAATTGACTCCATTTCTTCAAATCAAATGAAACCTCACAAAAAGGGAAACTCGAATATATTTTGCAATGTAAAATTTATTACCTACCTTTTCTTTTTATTTTGACAGATAAATCCAAAGGGACAAAACAAACAGTCGAAAGATATTTGAAAACTTCGTCTTGTATTTTATTGTTTGAATGAATGATTTTTATGAAAATCGCTGTCAAAGACGTTAAAATAATGAGTTGTTTTGTTATTTGACATTTTCAAAAATACACGTCAAACACCAACTGACTTCAAATTACCGAAATGGGACCAAATAATTGTCGGAATGGGACCAAATTGAAATGGGACCATTTGGGAAGTAGCAGCTTTCATTAAAAAACAATCAAAATCACATGAAAAAAACAGTCGAATTGAGAATCCTCCTCTTTTGGAAGTCGGTTGAAAAGCTCTGTTTAGTTGAAAGCTAGACAGTCTTACTAATTGTGTAATAATTTTAACATATTTCTTTATACTAAGGGACCGCCAGTGATAGAATTTGGACAATTATTTTCTATTTAAATATTAGCATACTGCACTCCTATGTATAAACGAGCGCTTTTATTGTCATGCGTTTTATGACCAGTGTGCGGATCTCGCCCGCAATACGTGTCGATGTCAATGTCAAATTTCATACTAAAATGAAATGCGTTTTATGTCGCGCGGGCAGTCCGCAGCCGGTTGCTATGGTAACGGGACTAGTTGCGAACTGATTTGACGTTGACATCGACACGCATTGCGGACAAGATCAGCTCGCTGGTGAAAATACGCATGAATAAATGTGAAAGAAAAGAAAGAAAGAAAAACATTTATTAGTCCACTTATATACCTACAGTAACAAAAACAACAAAAACAATAACAGCTTTGTAAAAAAAGGAAAATAAAAATAAATGAAATAATGATAATACATAATTTTAAGGAATAAATGGCCGTCTCTCAGCGTTAAGCTGTCTGCGTGGTGCAAGGCAGACAGCGCTGGTTTTCAGAAACGGCCTGATGGTAGAAAAACGAACACAGAGAGAAAAGAAAAAACCCTATAACATCGAATACGAAAATAAATATGGAATAAACAAAAGCAGAAAGATTAAAAATACCAACATTGGAGCACAATTAAGGAAAAATAAATAAAGAAAAAGGGACACCTAATAAACAAAGTTAAACAATAAAAAATTTATGTGCGAAATTTTGTACTCTTTCGTCAGCGCAATTTTCGTAACAAGTCAAAATTAAATTAAAAATTTAAAAAACCCTCGCCTCACAAAAAAGTGATGTATAAGTTATGACCTTTCATTTGATACCCAACACGGGTATATTTGAACACATTCAATTTTTCATCACCACTTTCACCCCTCATATCTTTGAAATGGCTAAACCGATTTTTATAAAACATAGCTAAGAACACTCTCCCCTAATCTAATATAATAACTAAAAAATAATAACTCTCCCTATCTCTAATGAAAACGTCTACAGCCAGCAAATAAATCCATCACGGTCAGTGACGTCACTGTAGTTGCATTATCTCTGACGTCACAGTTTGGTTACTGTAGCAATAAAGGGCATAAATGCTTGACCTGAATCTAGAGAAGCTTTAAACTAACATAACAATGCGTTATTATACAATGAGATTCACTATTCCCACGGGAATACATTACAGTGTAATTAATGTCGTGGTCATATCGTAGAATTGGTTACAAAAATCCAAATTAAAAATTTTGTGGAAACCCATGACGCGTTGAAAAGTAATTGAAAAAGGATAAATTCATTTAAAAAAATATCCATCACTATTTATATTATACTATACCTACATACTTTGGAGAAAAATGGCAATATTGATTATCACAAAAAATGTACGCTGAAGCGCCCCCTGGTGCGTGGTTTGCGTAACACCTATTACATGTATTGGGCTAGTGGTGTCTTGGTCAGTTGGTAGAACGTTCCTCCTGGAAAGGGATCAGTCGCTGGTTCGAGTCCAGCCCAAGACTATAGCTTTTGTGATTCATATTGTAAAATTATATTAGATTCATCATTCATTCATTAAATCTTTAAAAATTCACGAGGTAAGAATATCAATATATCTTACCAATGTTATTAATAGGTTATGCAGTGGTAGGTATCCTTGGTATATCCATTCACGGTGTTTCTCCTTCGTCTTAGCCGGACGCCCGGATAGGCAAAAGCTGCTAAGCAACGGCAGCGCAGCTCTTTAGAGCCTTCACAGGGGGTGACCAAGAAACACATCAGGGGCGTCGGACTCCTCAGGGCCTTTTGTGTAAGCAGGGGGCCCTCCACCCACTGTTGGAATATGCATAGTCTAGTTCAGTCTAGTCACAGTCTGGGATGCTGAAATTAGTTTCAGTTTAGTTACAGCGACCAAGCGAGCGAAACGTCGAAACCCTACAGGACAATCTCAACGGGTCAGTCTTTACGAAACTTGCCACAATTGTTACTTTATTCAAAACAAAATTTTGACTGAGAAGAAATTGGGGAAAAATGCCCAAATAATGTTGTTAATGTACAATGACAACATCGATACCCCCTATGCTTGCGAGGTCAACTGTTCTATAGCAGTGAAACCGGGATGCAAAACTAGTTTATACATCAGCAAGCAATATCTTGAGCTAAATTAAAAATAAAATAAAAACGTCCAGTAATTAAAATCATTTATCAAAACCCATTAATAAATAATTTACCGAAGTGATTTATACGCCATCTGGACATGACAATCGCTGACCCATGTCACGTGGGGACTGATAGGAGACGCGTCTTAAACCTCTCAATAACTATTATTTAGCTGATTAGAATTTTGCAAACACTCTATTAAACACAGCCGGCGCTGCTGCTGCATGGGCTGAAGGCCTCAAACGGCGTAAATATGCTAGCCTATCAGGTGATTACATATTTGAGCCGTTTGGGGTTGAGACACTGGGGTCATTGGGGCCGAGTGCCCGCCGCCTTTATAGAGACATTGCTAAACGCTTAATCGATGCTTCTCAGAACCAGAAGGCTGGCTATTTTCTGGCTCAAAGAATAAGTATCGCCATCCAACGTGGCAACACAACCAGCATTCTGGGAACCTTCCCAGTCGGCAATGACGCGGAAGATTTTTTAAACGTTATTTTGTAATGTAAATATTTTTAGTATATCATTATGTATATTGTAATTCTTATTGTAAATAAAACTTTCATTCTCTATTTAGTGATATGTAACATCTGTCCTAGCTGTGAGAATTTTGGTTTGAAGGAAAAGTGGTTTTGAGTATTCAATAGTACCCGGTAACCGCAATAGGCTTGCCTCCTATTACGTGAGATCAACAAAATTACTGGCAAATTGTAAGTGTGTCATGCACTTACACCTACAGAGATATAACTAGTGGTTCTGTGAACAGTAGACCTCGCATTATTTTCGCATTTTTCCCCCATTTCTCCCCCATTTTCCACCCAATCAAAAAATCCCTTCGACAAAAGTTGCGCCTTCCAACAAAGAACACTTGTGCCAAATTTCATGAAAATCGGTTGAAAAATGCGGCCTGTAGACCGGAACTGACACACAACAACGCCAAATCGGCCAGTCCTCGAGTTAAAACTGAGACGCTTCGCTCGCTCGGTCAATAATAATATTTTTTTATATTTTTAAATAAAACAATGGTAAGTAAAATGTTTTTAAGAAAAATCTTTTTAAATTAATATAATAGCATTAATTTTTCGCAGAAATAAAAAGACAACAAAACGTCGACAATTGTTTCGCCTCTAAACGAGGCATTATCAAGACTGTCTCAGAGAGAACAGCAAAATTCGTGGTTGGAACGTTTTTGCTTATAAGTAAACGCGTGCAAATTTCATTATCGCGATGTAGGATTCTTTACAATAACTAATGTGGGTAGAAACCTCAGATCATGCTAACTAAGTTCCAAAAATAGGTATTCACCAATACTTGACCTTATCTGTTTGATTTAATTACTATATTTTAATAAGTTACTTAGAAACCTAAATGACACACACAAACCAACAACAATTAATGTGTCTGTCTGTTCGTAAATAAATTAAGTAAGGGAGATGTGTGAAAATCCACTTGTTCGTTGAGTAAGGTGTCCGCATCTCTTCTAATTATTTCTAGCCTTTCCCAAACACTTAACTTGAACCCTTTCTCACATAAACGTAAAACTTTAAAAGTGTTACTATTGTTCAAGGAATGACCAGTGTCAAGAAGATGCTTCGCGAAGAGAGACTTATCAGGCCAAGCATTGCGGGACGCCGCTCTATGTTCCTTATATCTAATATCGAATGACCTGCCAGTCTGTCCCACATACTTCAAACCACATTCATCACAACTCAACAAATAAACACCTGATCTGCGTGAGACCGACACCGAATCCTTGCCATTACATAGCTCCCTCAAGGTGTTCTGAGTTTTAAAAGCAACAAATATACTACTTTCCCTCATGATCTTAGCTATACTCAACGAGACGGGACCCACGAACGGCAAACAGGCCGTATACTTCCTAGGTGGATCTTGAATCGGATATAATAAATGAAAACTAGCCTTTCTGCGTTTTTTATTTAATAATGAGTGGACCATTCCTACGTCATAGCCATTACTTTGTGCTATGTAGCAAATGATGGACAATTCCTCACCAAATGCCTGTGGGCTCAACGGTACCGCCAGTAACCTGCTCAGTAAGCTGTGGAAAGCTGCCATTTTATGTTGCCATGGGTGATTGGATGAGTAAGGAATAACTGTGTCTGTAACTGTTGGTTTCCTATAGATACGGAACTCATGAATACCGTTCCTTCTAGTAATTGAAAGGTCCTAGAAATTGAGAGTGGAATCTGTCTCCAACTCTAGTGAAAAATCAATTCTAGGGTGTACTGAGTTCAACTTGGAGACAAGGACGCCGAGCTGACGTTTTGTTCCTGTCCAACATATAATAATATCATCCACATATCTAAAATAGTACAAGACATGAACGTTCCCAACTATGTGGTTAGTCTCGAATGCATCCATAAATATTTCAGCTATTAAGGCCGATACCTCACCGAGACGCCATGGCGACGTCGCCAGTCGGTCGCCAACTAGTTGTCATTGAGATATATGACGGCTAACTCACTTGGCGACCGACTGGCAACGTCGCCAGTCGGTCGCCAAGTGTCATATATCTCAATGAGAACTAGTTGGCGACGTCGCTGGCCACGTCGCCATGGCGTCTCGGTGAGGTATCGGCCTAATGCACGGATATCAGCATTTTATACTAAACATTTACATTTTAAACTACCTAAGCTATTAATTTGTGTTAAGTACTTACGTAATTAACATTAATAATTCTTAGCCGTCATATATCTCAATGAGAACTAGTTGGCGACCGACTGGCGACGTCGCCATGGCGTCTCGGTGAGGTATCGGCCTAAAGGACTGAGTGGCGATCCCATAGCCAAACCATTCCTCTGTAGAAAAAAACTGTTGTTGAACTGAAAGTAATTCTGAGTCATACACAATCTTGTTAGGTTATAAATTTCTTCTATTTTATTGAAATTTATCCTTTTTATTGTTAATTTGTGTTTTAAAATATCTAATACTTCATTATACGGTACGTTAGTGAACAAACTTTTCACGTCCAAAGACACAAGTTGAGCATTGGACGGTAACTTAATATTTTTAATCTTGTTTATGAGGTCAGTACTATTTTTTATAGAAAATTTTGGGTTAAAATCTATTGCTTCTTTAATGATTGTGTTCAAAAACCTTGACAAATTGTATGCTGGGGCGCCCCTGTATGCGACAACAGGTCTAATTGGGCACCCTTCCTTGTGTATTTTAGGAAGGCCATAAAACAACGGACAACTGGGATTCATGTTTATCAAAGTTTTATGCAACGAAGAGTTCTCAGGGAATAAATAAGTCGTGGATTTCAAAGCAAGCTTTAGTTCTGCCTGGAACTTAGCTGTAGGATTGAAGGTTAAGTGTTGAAAATCATCAGATGAAATGATGTCATTGACTCTTGCTATGTAATCCTCCCTCGGGATCAAAACCACGGTGTTACCCTTATCAGCCTTACTCAGAACCACATCCCCGTCCCTAGGTTTGTTGCGAATCGACCTTTGTACAGTCAATTCGGAGTTAAAAGTACCAGACAAACAAACAGAATCGATTTTTTTGTGTTGTTTGTTGTCCTTTTAATTCTGCGAAAAATTAATGCTATTATATTAATTTAAAAAGTTTTTTCTTAAAAACATTTTACTTACCATTGTTTTGTCATGGATTTTCGCCAAGTAACGCCTGTTTCTATCCAATATTTTTAAATATATTTGTGTTTTTTTATAAGTTTATTTAAAAATATAGTAAATATGTATAAAATGCCCGGGACGGTGTATGGTGCGGCAGGCAGGGGTCCAGTGGGGGCGAAGCGGAGTCTAGTGTGGGTGGTGTGGGTCGATTCGCCGGCCAGGGAGACCCTTAGCAACGGCGTTGCCGCGGCCGCCCGCAACATAGTCATGGGGTCCGCCTGGGACCAACCACCCCAGTAGGCTGCCCCACATGTTGCGCATAATCCTGTTGTGGGGTCGCCGCTCCGGGTGGTAACCGGTGTGGGGTAGCGGCGGCCTTGCATCAGGGGGGTTTGGGAGCCCTTCCGTCCGGCGGGTCGGCTCCGACCTAACCACACGGTTCTAGACGAAGCTAGCCTCTGCACTTTGTCACTTACTGCCGCACCAAATATCGCCCTGTCTTCACGCTTCCCCATATTTCACAATGACAGTGCAACAATATAATAGACGGTACACAGCGGCCCCTAGAAACCCCACAAAGTTGACTTCGTTTGAGGTGGAGTTCGCGAATATCCGCGGACTCCATGCAAACCTCGATACCGTCCACCATCACCTGGAGTCGGCACGGCCTTCTGTGATGTTCCTAACGGAGACAAAGATACGCCGCCCTGACGACACGTCGTACCTCTGTTACTCGGGCTATATCATTGAGGAACAATTCCGCGATAAAGCCGGGGTGTGCGTGTTCGTTAGCGGATGTTTGCTGCCGCCGGTTGCGCTGTCTGGAGAACCCCTCCTACTCCGTCCTTTGGCTGCACGTGGATCATGGCTCCATGAGCCAGATCTACGTGTGCGTCTACCGCTCCCACACAGGGGACACTGGGACAACAAGGCTTTTCGAATACCTCAGCGAGATGGCTGACGATGCGCAGGTGCGGTTCCCGAACGCTGACCTGGTTTTCTTGGGGGACTTTAACGGTCATCACGTTGAGTGGCTGGGGTCCCTTAGGACCGATCATGCGGGACGAACCGCCCATGCATTCGCTCTCTCCCACGGGCTGACCCAGATGGTACGGGGGATCACCCGGATACCTGACAGGTCAGACCACACGCCCGCCTTGCTGGATCTACTGCTGACGAGTCGCCCAGCCGAGTACAGTGTGTCGGTACGCGCCCCACTGGGCACTTCCGACCACTGTGTGGTGCACGCCAGCTTCCAAGTGCCACCACCTGCTCGTGCTGAACAAATGACTCGACGACTATGGCACTACTCATCGGCAGACTGGGACGGTCTCCGCGATTACTTTGCCTCCGTCCCGTGGAGCCAGCGCTGCTTTGTAGGGAAGGCGCCTTCGGATAGCGCTGCTGCCATTGCTGGCGAGATCAGTCTAGGGATAGAATATTATATCCCTTTCACTGATGTCGCCAGCATCCGCAAAGCTCGCCCCTGGTTCGGGCGTGAATGTGCCGAGGCTGTCCAGAAAAAACAGTCGGCATATCGCGCCTGCGTCAGGGCTCGGGCGGCACGTGACCCGAACGTGAACCGCCTCAAAGCAGCGTACAATCGGGCCACTAGGTTCAGCAAGAGGGCCTTCAAGAGAGCGGATGCCCAGCGCGTCGCGCGGCTTGGTCAGGAGCTCACATCCCATCCCACGGGCAGCCGTGGATACTGGCAACTGGCCAAAGCCGTACAGTCAAATTTTTGTCAACCCTCGCTGCCACCACTGCGTTTTCCTGACGGATCACTGGCTCACAAAGCCCAAGAGAAGGCGGACATGCTCGCAGACCTCTTTGCGGCTAATTCCCGGGTCGATGACCGTGGCCTGCAGCCCCCCGCCATCGCCAACTGTGGCCACACTATGCCTGATATTGTTATCAGGCAATGTGATGTACGGGCAGTGCTGCGGTCACTCGACACGCGGAAAGCCAGTGGCCCTGACGGCATTCCGGCGGTGGTGCTACGAAAATGTGCTGCTGAGTTGTCTCCAGTATTAACGCGTCTGTACCGCCTGTCATACTCTACAGGCCTCGTGCCGGAGGCCTGGAAGGAGGCGAACGTACAACCGATCCCCAAGAAAGGGGATCGATCCGATTCAGGCAACTATCGACCTATAGCTGTCACCTCAGTCATTTGCAAGGTGCTCGAGCTTCTTATTAATAAGCAGCTCATGCGATACCTGGAGGATCACTCGCTAATCAATGATCGGCAATATGGCTTCAGGCCAAAACGATCAACGGGTGACCTCCTGGCATTCGTCACGCATGTATGGGGTGAGGCTATGGAAAAGTTCGGCGAGTCCTTGGCTATTAGCCTGGACATCGCCAAAGCTTTCGATAGGGTCTGGCATGCTTCGCTCCTTTCCAAGCTTCCGGCATATGGTCTACCTCCTCAACTATGCAGCTGGATTGCCAGTTTTTTAAACGAGCGCCGAGTGCGTGTCCTCTGCGATGGCCAGGCTTCTCGCTTCTTGCAAGTGAATGCCGGGGTACCGCAGGGGTCCGTACTGTCACCAACTCTCTTTCTTCTGCATATCAATGATATGCTTTCCCTCGGGAACATTCATTGCTATGCAGATGACAGTACATTGCACGGGAGTTACTCGGTTCGTCCGACGGCGGGGCGATCTGTGATAGAGGAGGAGAGACGACATCTCGTGGGTGATCTCGACCGAAACCTCGACAGTATCTCCCAATGGGGTGCCGAGAACTTGGTCGAGTTCAATGCCCACAAAACACAGGCGTGTGCATTTACAGCGAAAAAATCCCCTTTCCTTCCCCTACCCACTCTTCAGAATGCAATATTACCAATGAAGGACAATCTAGACATCCTTGGCATAGACGTTCGTCGAGAGCTCAATAACACAAAATACATTGAGAGATGTATTGGGCTAGCTTCGCGGAAACTAGGAATACTGAACAAGGTAAAGCGATTCTTTACACCGCACCAGAGGTGTCTGCTGTACAAAATGCAGATTAGACCCTGCGTTGAATACTGCTTTCACCTCTGGGACGGCTCCGCGAAGTATTTGCTGGACGCACTCGACGCTATGCAGCGACGCGCTGTTCGCATTATAGACTGTCCGGAGGTAACGGGAAGCCTTGAGCCGCTAGCCCAGCGCCGAACAATTGCTTCCTTGGCCGCGTTCTACCGTATTTACCACGGTGAGTGTTCTGAAGAGCTCTTCAACCTGATCCCACCCTCTCCCTTCCGATCCCGAACAACGCGTGCCGGCCAGAGATGTCACCCTCATACCGTGGAAACCGTCTTCGCGAGAACCGAGCGTTTTAAACGATCGTTTCTCTGCCGAACGATGGTGGCTTGGAACGCCCTGCCTGCGCACGTGTTTCCTCCAACATATAACCCTGGGCTCTTTAAGCGAAGCGTGAAGAGGCACATCACTGGGTCTTCAAGTTGAGGGCCACTCTCTATAGTATTCCTGTGTACTGTGAGAGTCGCCCTCAATTGCCAGACGTCCCCTCAGCTTACCATCAGGCGGGTGGCGTCAATTTGTCGACCTAAATATAAAAAAAAAAAAAAAAAAAAAGGGAATAATAATAAATATTCTTTATTGTAAATTTTAAATACAAATCTTAATATTAAGTACAAACAAGTTTAAACAAAAACAACTACATATGTACAAAGGGCAGCCGTCTCAGATTCTCTAATGACCGTAAGGACCTCGAATGTGTGTCATGCAGGAACGTAAACCGTTCTTTGAGGTATCTGGGAGTACGTGGATTAAACAGTATACTGTATAGCAAAGATAGGATGTGAGTATTCCTTCGAAGGCGAATCGGGAACCACTCGAGCCTCTGCTGATATAGGCGTGATGTATGTCTGTGTATAATCTTATTACCTACCCTTTAAATAGACACCTCATAAACTTCTTTTTGGTTGTTAAGACTGTTGAACATAACGTCATAGTCTCAAACTGTGGTTGGAGAATCTATTTTCGGGCATATTGGACATAGTTGCGTATTTGTATCAGCAGGTGAAGTGGGTTTAACTTAACCAAATACAGACTAAAATGGTAACAAATTATATAAGACTTTAGTGTTATTTTATAGGTCCCACCCAAGGTGGCGACGTCAAGGGAAGCCTATTGCCTGTAGCTTAATAACCGCTCTTATAACTCCATAAAATAAGTTTAATTTTTTTTTTTACAAAGCCCCTAATTATGTTATGTTACGGGATCTAGATAATACTTCTAAATACATACATACAACACATTAAACATTTAAACTGTTTCGGTGGCGTGGTCGGTAGTGCATCCGCTTTCGACGCCGGAGTCTCGGATTCGATTCCCAGTAGGGACATTCTTTGTGTGACGACATATACGTTTGTACTGAAGTCTGGGTGTTTCCTATGTATAATATGTGTGTATTTACAAAAAATAATAAGTACTTATATCAGTTTATCTAGTACGCATATCACAAGCTCTGCTTAGATTGAGACTAGATGACGTTGTGTGAATTGTCGTAATATATTTATTATTTAATTATTTATTAACAAAACACATAATCCAAAGTAATGATACCTACACACGTACAAAAAGACTTTTCTAGTGAATGATTACTTTCACTCTGTGTCAAACGTAGCGAATATCACCCACTGGGCGAGTGGGATGGGGAACCCCCATATATCACCCTCGGAGACAGCCGCCTAGCCGTATGCAAAAGAAGTAGTTGCCAAGTGGAATACGGCTCTTTTGTAAGTAATTTTAATTTTTGCGTTGCTCATCAAAGTGATAAGAAATAATATGCGCATATCTCTGAGAGGGAAGGCAGAGATTACACACTCACATTATGCGAGTAATTTTGTTTCCCACCTATACGTAATGGGCAAGTATATTGCCGTTACGAGTTTTTTTTTTATTGTCTTTAACCCAGCAGCGTATCATAACTATATAATAATAATACATAGTAGCTTCCGTTCCCTGTGTATGTATCTTTAAAACGGGATAAATTTAAATGGACAGCATAAAACATATTGCCTCTCAATTTATAAGCAGCAGATTTTTTTTTTTACAGCTAATATTTTGTTTCCCTGCAAATAAACCAATTGTTTAACCATAATAGAAATAATTCAAAAATTAACATCGATAGTGTGTTGTATTTTTTCTTCAAATGCGTTTAAAAATAGAGGTTTTACATACAAAAAATATGATTTCCATATCAAAATATACTGATTGAGCAGAAAAACTTTATCAAGTCTTAGGGCGATCAGACTTGGATAGGTTAGGTTAGCTTAGAACTCCGGGCGCCACTGGAGATACCTTCTGCGTGAGTACAAGAGACGCCCGGCAACAGACGTGAGAGGCCGCAGCATTGGACCGCGGAATTAAAAAAAAAAGTTAGCTTAGAATTCTTAAATAAATAGCTATGCGTCACGAACTTAAATTGCTGCTAAAATTTATATATTTTGCGGTAATTATTTGCTGCGCAATCAGTATTTTTGCTTAGGAAAGGGATTCGTTTTAGTACAGAACGAAAGATTTTTTGATTAGCAGTTAAATACTACCCCTTTAAAATGTATAGAAGGAAGAATAGTTCGGGGAAGGTTTTTGTATATTTATTAGTCAAGCAGGCAATGCGAGGAATGTTTTAGTAAATTAATTTGTCAAGCGGATGAAGCTGCGAGCGTTCGTTAGTATACAATATATAGTACTATTCTGTAGCCAGCAGTTTGTTATATCTATTATCGAACTGCAATATAAATAATTATAAGACTACACTTCTACATAAAAGTGTAATTAAATTTAAAATTTAAAAAACCCCCGACTTACAAAAAAGTGATGTATAAGTTATGACCTTTCATTTGATACCCAACACGGGTATATTTGAACACATTCAATTTTTCATCACCACTTTCACCCCTCATATCTTTGAAATGGGCTTAACCGATTTTTATAAAACATAGCTAAGAACACTCTCCCCTAACCCATCTTTCAAACAAATGAAACAGAATCAAAATTGGTTCATCCGTTTGGGAGCTACAATGCCACAGACAGACTTACAAACACACACACACACACCCACACACACGTCAAACCCCGTTCGAGTTTACGTCGGGGGTTAAAAATACTCAAGAATAATAAATTGCTAAACAATGTTAACTTTAAGATAGTGTTAAAAAAATTGCTCAAAGAATTAAGAATCAAAGAATCAATTTCATTTATTCAGTTTAGGCACATAAAGAGCACATATGAATGTCAAAATTTTACAATTTTGTCAAGTAATATTATAAAAATACTAAATTAAGTAAGTACATAAATAACCATTAGCAAATGATTCTTTCGCTGGTTCGGTAAGTTGGTTCTCCTGAGAAGATACCAGCAAGAAACTCAGGTAGATTATCCATTTTCTTTTGCTGATCGAAAAGTCCTACCATAATATAAAGGATTTTCTTGAGGATCTAACATTGTGAACGCTAAGATTGTTTTATTTATCTAATTTAATGAATTTGTAATCGATTGAATAATCAAATCATTTAAAAATTAAATAATTTATTGTATTATATGTACCTAATTAATAATATGAATAATAATAATTTATACACCATGATTATGGTACAACATGTTAATACTAACCCTAGCTAAGACCTTATAATAAGATTTAATTTTTACTATTATACACACAGACTCTGCAAAATCAATATCTTATCTTATCTTATGTTATTAGGTACCTACCTATACCTATTATCTAATTCATTGCAGTATGTAATCGCAAAAATAATTATCTACAAAGAATAAGCTCGGGCGCCCAAGCACTCATAAAAATTGGATAAAAGCCCCTTATTTTTGAAGGTGAGTTATTCAAACTTAGCTTGACACCATTTCCTTATTTAGAGAAAGTCTAGCGGGTTTATTTATGGTAAATATTATTATAGACTTAGCCTAAATACTGGATATATCCATTTACATGTTACAATAGGTTTACCTAAATTGCAAATATGAAAAGGAAAATTGTAAGTGTAGTACCAAAAGTTTGTTTCACTTAATAGTGGGTATGTGTACCTAATATAATTATTTATTATAATCGCTATTCACGAAGCCTTTTCCCAACCTAGTTGGGGTTCGCTGGGGTGGTCTACGAGGCACAGCAGGCGTCTGCTGCACACATTTGCAAACTAACTGTCTCGGCGACCTCAGTATCACCTCAGAATTCACCTTTTGAACCTTGTCTGAACTTCCACAAATATCACGAGATCAAAATGAGCCATATCGGCCCAGCCATTCCAGAGTTTAGTGTGATAAACGAACATGAATTCATTTTTATAGTATAGACTAACGGCCGCCCGCAGCTTTGCTGGTTGACAAATTATGTGGTACTAAAACCTTCCTCGGGAACCACTCTATCCATTGGTGAAAACAGCATCAAAATAAATAGGTATCTAAGCATACATAGGGTAGGGAAGCGACTTATTTTAATATTATTATGTTATGAAGACACAAACTTCAAAATGAACGGTAGAGGCATAAATTTATTCAAGTTATGTAAGCCAACTCCTTCTGGTTTTAAAGTTAACCAACTTAAATACCTCAGAACAGTTCATTGTTCAACAAAATATTCTTCAAACTACATCAAAGGCCACTTAAGTATCAACAAGTTTCAACCAAGTTTTTGGCAATAATATTGTAGTCAAGTCGACCTCTTCACTCATTTCTTTGTTCTAAATACAAAACTTATACCGTGTGTTTGGTAGCGTAGATGGCGATTTTAAAGATTGATATTTTTTTAAATTTTTAATTGCTTAATTTTAAATAATACTCGTACGTTACTAACTATAGCAACAATAGGTGTTTTTTTAACCTGTCTCCGTAATGTCCATTTGCCAGGCGTCCTGGGCAGGTATTCCCTAGGCATGACAACCCCGGGCCTAGGGATTGGGTTAGAGAATATAGGTAAACTAACTAAACAAACTTCTCATAAAAGATTACACGACAAACGGTAATTCAAGCAAAATTTCCCGGCATTCCACACGTTGGTGGAATGCTCAGCATGGGCGAGTCAGCGCCGGGACCTCGCTGTGGGGCTGGGCGTAGATACCCTCTCGCTGGAGACCATGATACGAGCCATGGTCTTCAGCGAGAGCAAGTGGAACGCGGCCGTTTCCTTCTGCGAGCAGGTTATGCTCGTGAAGGGCCGCCTCCTTTCCGGTGTGTGGCGAGAGCGCCGCAAACGTGACTACGCGCAGGACCATCGACCTCCATGATCGGGGCCTGAGGACGATGGATTAGCAACACCCACCGTCTTTACAGAAGCAGGCTTGAAGGGCTGCATGCTGTGGGGCTTCACCTCACGCACGTCTTTATAAGCTCATTGTTTCCGCTTTCCGCTGTTATTGAGGCCACAATTTGTGGTTTAAATTGTTTTAAAAAATAGGTAGCTAGTATTATTTTGGCATTTCATATTCTTGACTTCCAAGATATTTTGCTTTGTTAATATTTCATGCGGTTAAATACCAATACCAATCCTTCTAACTATCATCATCCACTGAGCCTTCTCCGAACCCAACCTTTTCAGACCCTGGGGTCAGAGTTTTAGCCTAACTGTGAATAGCCGACCGTAAAGCGACGGCCATCTGAGCTACTGCATTGGCGATATCGAAGTTCTACCAGTCTGATTAGTGGTAACGCGATTGTTAGACTAGTAGAATTTTTACAGGCCAATACCCGTAACGACTGCCATAGATGTTCGTATGGTAACCGTGACCGACGGCAAACCAGTAAACGAAAAAAAAACACACACACATATCACGCCTATATCCCCGAAGGTGCAAGGCAGAGCTGCATTACATACCCACAATTTGCCAGTATTTTTGTCCCACGTAATAGGGGGCAAGCCGATTGCCGTCACCGGGCACATTTATAATGAGTTATGTCCAAAATGGCCTTGATGAATGATGATGGAATTTAATAAAAAGTAGCAGCTATTATTGTAAATTTGAAAAAAATTTAAATCTCTTGCCTTGCTATGAAATGTTGATGAAAGGCAACAAAATCTTACGAGCCAGTCGCTATGTCACAGCCAATTACAGTCCTGGGCGTTTCGGACTATGAAAAAACGCAGCAATAATTACGCGTAATTTAAAACCGCGACCAAATCGGAGAAGTTTTGACAAAAGAGGCCAGGTCCACCCATAACCGGAGAACATCCATGAAGAAAGTTATTAAAGTTAAAGAAGCGAATCGTAACACGTGGAACTCCATAGTCTCTGCCTACCCGAATGGGAATGGGGCGTGACAATATGTATGTATGTATGTATCATTATAAAGTTTACTGCTCAATTAAGCGTAAACCAAACATAATAAACAAATATAACATCCGGCTCGAAGGACCATAAAGATGTACGGGTTTATACACCTTTAGAAGCTGATTAAAACACTGTAAATGTGATAAAATGAATATATTTGATAACTGTTTAACTGTAGGGATGAACGTATGATGTGAGTCGGACGCGGTATGAATGCGGACTGACTTGGTGATGCTTTACATAAAACAATGGAAATAATGATAAGCTGAATGTGCACAACGTGAATTGCAAATGTGCAGTGTTGCAGTATTGGTAAACCGTACAGTTATTATGGATCAAAATTGGCACATAGAATATAACTAACTATATCCTATATGTTCATGAGTTTCGTAATCCTAGTTTAAATGGATCATCGACGTCATCACACAGATGACTTTAGTATACGTTATATAAACCTTCAATATTCAAATGTCTGTATCATAAATTATTCTTGACCCAGGAAAGGCTTAACCCTTTTGGTTAACCAACAAATTTGGGCACTTCTCATTTACCGCGAAAAATGAAAGAATAAAACTTACGAACAAAAACATTTTGATCAGTTAGAATTAGCTCTTTTTGAGAGCTCGGTGAAACATTTACGTCATCACACAGATGACTTTAGTATACGTTATATAAACCTTCAATTTTCAACTGTCTGTATCATTAATTATTCTTGACCCAGGAAAGGCTTAACCCTTTTGGTTAACCAACAAATTTGGGCACTTCTCAAGAGTAGGGTTATTCTAAAACTTGAATAACTTAAAGTTAAAATATTCACAACATTTCCACATTGCTGACAGGCAAAATGACTTCTTAGGTGTAATTATTTGAAAGTGGCTAGAGACATATAACATGCCTATATCCCGAAGGGGTAGGCAGAGGTGCATAACACAACCACACTTTGCCAGTAATTTTGCAAGTTGTTTTGCCGATACCAGGCACTTAACATAATTATGACATAGCTACAGTATGGCCATAGCTCAAATCAATAGAAATTGGTAGTTTTTATTTGTACACAACATGGAGAACAGGCATTATAGAAGACATCAATTAAAGATAGTGATATACAAATGGGGTTATTCGGTTTAAGTCAGATTCTGTTTAAGACAGATTCTGCCCCTTTTTTTCCTGTGTACCCTTGGCTGTTCCCTTGATGGTACAGTGGAAAATAAATTTTAACCGCTGTACCCTTGGCCGTAAAACCCAACCAACTTAATTAAAACACGTCACCAAGAGGACTGGCTTTTCTTACTATGGGAAGACAAAAATTCCCGTGGTACTACATCAATGTTTGGTTTTATAACCCTTTAAAATATTATTATTTTATGGATTTACGAGTATATTATGGTCAGTCTCCCTAATCTTGAAGGCTCTTATGTTGTTATGTATTCTTGGTACATTTGAGATTTCTATCTTTTATAATGGACAATTATTTTCATCTGTACTCGGTGCACCAAATTTTTCAACACCACCAAATTTTTACTTCCCATAGTAAGAAAAGCCAGCCCTCTTGATGACGTGTTTTATTTAAGTTGGTTGGGTTTTACGGCCAAGGGTACAGCGGTTAAAATTTATTTTCCACTGTACCATCAAGGGAACAGCCAAGGGTACACAGGAAAATAAGGGTATTCTGCTTACGACAGGGTGGCCTAATCGCTAAAAGCTATCTCTTTTGTTACTCATGTATAATGTAGCTACACATAACAGTGAAAAAAATCAAAATCAGATTAGAAATTACAGAACCTATTCGCTTCAAACAAATAAACAATCAAATCTTTCTTCTTTATGTATATTTTTAAGAATAACAATTTACATAATTATGTACAAAAAATATTTACACTACAAAATGTCGTTTAAAAAAGCCTCCGCGTCATTGCCAACTGGGAAAGGTTCCCAGAATGCTGGCTGTGTTGCCACGTTGGATGGCGATACTTATTCTTTGGGCCAGAAAATAGCCAGCCTTCTGGTCCTGAGAAGCATCGATTAAGCGTTTAGCAATGTCGCTATAACACATTAGCACCTTCACACCTTCCAAGCACATCCAGATGTGCCGGCGCTGCTGCTGCATCGGCTAAAGGCCTCAAACGGCGTAAATATATATACTATCCTAGCAGGTGATTACATATTTCAGCCGTTTGGGGTTGAGACACTGGGGTCTAGTATACAAGTATAGACTAATAAATTTTAACCCAGTTTTAAGCCCTTGAAGTTTAAAGTCGTTTAAGTTACATTATGTATGGCTGTTTTACTTAGCTGGCTAAATGACCTATCCATTTTTATACGTCATTTGTATGCCGAAGAAGGATTTGGAGTCGTTTAGCGCTTTTAGAGTGTGGCCACAAGATATGCGGTTTCGTATTTTTGTTTTTTTTTTGTATACCTGCGCTTACATGGGCAATTAGTGAAGCAATATTGCTCGGCAACACCAATGGAAAAATTTAGAGCAATTAAGCTTCATTTACGGCAACGGTCACTGTTCCTACGATGCCCAGCTGATGTTAATAAAATTCAGGCCACTGTATAACTGGTATGTTATTTTAATCTTACCGCGTACAATATGGCGTGAATGTTGAGTAATCTACTTACTCAAACGTCGCGCGTCGATATCGTTGTATCCTCGTATGAGCAAGCGCCGCGGTGAGCCGAACGGTCTCCGACGACGGCCGATATATAGCGGAGACGCCCGAACAGTCACTGTTGTCTCAATTTGTAGCAACAATAGCAACAATAATATTGCTTCACTAATTCTTTCAGACTTATCCAATCGTGTTGCCGAGCAAATATTGCCCTAAAAATTGCTCCTGATGAACAGCTTTATGTTTTACTTAATATACATAGGAAAACTGGCGGTTCGTGGCCGAGTGGCAACCGCGTAATTAAAAACACATTGCAAAGGTTAAGTAACGTCTAGCCAGGCAGACATTTTAAGATTTTTTCTAATGTTCCGCTAAATTTTTTATTCCTCCATAAGAACCTTCTCATCATAGTAAAGAAAGTATCATGAGGTAATATCATCATAGTAAACAAAAAAAGAATTAACGTAGTCGGTGCAGATGCTCTCGAGATTTGCGCTTAGCAACACATTCAGCGATTCACTTTTATATTTTAGAAGATTATGACCCGAGCCGATGAAATCCAGAACCTCTATGGAAGCAGGCTAACTGCAAGTCATATGTTCTTAAGACTACGCCATCGAGGCAAACAATTGTTTTTTGATAAAATTCAGACAACTATCAATATATATTGATGGTCATCATCACCTGTCTATAATATATCTGAATTAAATATTGGATAGAAACAGGCGTTACTTGGCGAAAATCCATGACAAAACAATGGTAAGTAAAATGTTTTCAGAAAAAACTTTTTAAAATTATATAATAGCATTAATTTTTCGTGGGTCCCGTCTCGTTGAGTATAGCTAAGATCATGAGGGAAAGTAGTATATTTGTTGCTTTTAGAACTCAGAACACCTTGAGGGAGCTATGTAATGGCAAGGATTCGGTGTCGGTCTCACGCAGATCAGGTGTTTATTTGTTGAGTTGTGATGAATGTGGTTTGAAGTATGTGGGACAGACTGGCAGGTCCTTCGATATTAGATATAAGGAACATAGAGCGGCGTCCCGCAATGGTTGTCCTGATAAATCCCTCTTCGCGAAGCATCTTCTTGACACTGGTCATTCCTTGAACAATAGTAACACTTTTAAAGTTTTACGTTTATGTGAGAAAGGGTTCAAGTTAAGTGTTTGGGAAAGGCTAGAAATAATTAGAAGAGATGCGGACACCTTACTCAACGAACAAATAGATTTTCACACATCTCCCTTACCTTATCTGTTTACGAACAGACAGACACATTAATTGTTGTTGGTTTGTGTGTGTCATTTGGGTTTTCTACGCAACTTATCAAAAGACAGTAATTAAATCAACCAGATAAGGTCAAGTATTGGTGAATACCTATTTTTGGAACTTAGTTAGCATGATCTGAGGTTTCTACCCACATTAGTTATTGTAAAGAATCCTACATCGCGATAATGAAATTTGCACGCGTTTACTTATAAGCAAACACGTTCCAACCACGAATTTTGCTGTTCTCTCTGAGACAGTCTTGATAATGCCTCGTTTAGAGGCGAAACAATTGTCGACGTTTTGTTGTCCTTTTAATTCTGCGAAAAATTAATGCTATTATATAATTTTAAAAAGTTTTTTCTTAAAACATTTTACTTTTTTTTTTATTTTTTTTTTTATTTTTTTTTTATTTTTTTAATTCCGCGGCCCAAGGCCGCGGCCGCTCTAACGTCCGTTGCCGGGCGTCTCTGGTTACTAGCAGAGGGTATATCCAGTGGCGCCCGGCGGAAAACATTTTACTTACCATTGTTATATCTGAATTATTTTTGGCGCAACATATTTTTTTTAATAATAATATTTGTCATCTGAGTCACTCCCTTTCTTGTCGTATCCTCTTTCTCGCATTCCTAACATCTTTCCTTGGCCCTACCTCTACTTCTAAAACCCTCTACAGTCATACTTAGCAGGTTTCTAACCACGATTACTTTCCGCTCTTCTCATAACAGTCCATTTCATGACAGCCGCTCACTTCTCAATTTTTCATTCAGTATCAAACCTTTTAACCTTCCTCGTCCTATACTCGTTCCGTACTCTGTCCATTCTCGTTAGGTACTTCAGACATCCACCCCGGGCGGCGACTAGTATCTTACAAATCACTGCGGAGTATCGCACATACATTGATCTACTCTAATGTCGAAAAATTCCAATTATGATTTCAATAGCTGACATGTATATAAAGCGTATGATTATGACATAAAATCCGCAGTTTTATTGGCTCTACGCAAATGACTTCCTAAAGGGCCGCTATTACTCTTTCTCGTTCCAATCCATTAGCTATGAAATTTAAAAGAAAAAAATTATAATTTCGATAGTTTTTCATAATATACTTCCCTTGTATGTTATAATATTAAGTCGGTACCTACATAATTGACGCCCGTTCTTTGGTGCTCGATAGAAAATAAAATTGTAGCATGCAACTCGCAACGTATGCTCTTAAAAGGTACCTATATATTTTTAAGTAAGTTTAAGGTAATATATCCCGAAGGGGTAGGCAGAGGCGCATTACACACCCACAATTTGCCAGTATTTTTAGTCTCACGTAATAGGGGGCAAGCCTATTGCCGTCACCGGGGACACATATAATGGGTTATGTCCAAAATGGCCGAATGAAATTAATAAAAGTAGCAGCTATATTGTAATTTTGAAAAAAAAAATTGCAACCCGTTGCCTTGCGATGAAATGTTGACAGTTGCACAGTCAAATTAAAGTCCTGGGCGTCTTGGACTAACACTTCTCGGACTATTAAAATTAACAATCGTATATATTTCTGTATTTGAAAGTAATGAGTATATTTTACAAAAAACTGAAATGTCTTCGGCAGGACTCGAATTTTTTTTATTTTTTTATTTAAACTTTTATTTCAGGCAACTTAGACTAGTTACAGATCTTATAAACTAATCTACGGCCCATAGATATATACCTTAAAACTAAGAATACATAATAATATAAATATTGATTAGGCATCAAGGCCCATAATAATAAATACCTAAACCTAAAATACATATCTATACATAAAACTTAAATCTATGTCGACACATTCCTTTGTGCCTTTTGTTCGGCGTTGTCTCTCGGCCTGCCCCGGAACCGCCGGAACACCACACCCCTCGGCCACAAGTCTTCTTTGGTGAAGGTTTCCAGAGCCGTCGACGGCACACGCACCACGAACGACTTGAAGTTCACGTTGTGACGCGACTCCAAAGGCTCCACCCTCACGACGTACTTGGTCTTGGCTGTGATGTACTCCACGATGTCCTTGGTCTTTGTGGAGTGATGCAGGCGCGAGACATATAGCAGCGTGGTGGGTACAGCAGGTCTCAACAGGAAGTTGGGCCCTGTGGGTGCAGTACCACACTTGTTTCGGCAGGGTTGAGTCCTGCGTTTCTTCTGGACTCTAAGAAACCCATCAGTATCCGGATCCAGATGTTTAGCGGCGGGCAAACTCGCGGCAGCCGCATAGCTAACTCGTGGAGGTGACGTCAACGTGACACGTGCCTGCGCAGCGGGGACAATGGGGTCACTGCGCGACGATGCAACTGCCAGCGACGAAGTTTCAGATTTCGCTGAATCAGTCGTCGCCGGTGAACGTACTAATGCTTCATGTTTGTTGATATTGTTTGAAGCCTCGCTTGACCTCGATACCGATGTGGCATCCCGTAACTCTCTTACCTCGTTACGTAGGTCGGTGATGGTGGATTGTAAGGCTTCAAACTTGAGCATCACATCGGCCAGACTTGCCTTAAGAGACACTATGTCTTTTAGGAGTCTGGTGACGTCGATGTGGTCAAACGTGACCGGGGGTAGTCGCCCCAACCTTTTAGCCACGAAAGTGGGCACGTCATCGGGGTCGGTCACCTTCAGCACGCTGATGATGTCCTGAAGGCTTCGGGCTCCTTTTTCATCTCTCCGGCGAGACGGCATTCGGTCACTTATGTTCAGTGACGCGTACAGCAGCTCCTTGGCACTGCGAATCTCCTCTTCCATGAAGTTTGAAGTACAGATCTGCATGACGCTGACTTCATCCATCACATCCAGCTGGTACTGCAGGAATGCCAGCAGCTCATTCGCTATGAGATTTGCGCTCATAGTGAATATAGGGCGGTGTAGCGAGCGCCACACAATACGTAAACAATAACTTGTGCCGTAGCCTTAACACGTCCGCACTGTAACGCGCATGATGCAAGACTGAATCCACAGCCTTATCCTAACAAGAGGGAAGACTAATAGTTATTGGCCGTGGGTTCGAGTCTTGTCGATAATATTTCTGGTTCCGTGATTTATAATTGCTATCTAAATATTTATTCGAAAAAAATATCGTCAAACTGTTTTTGCAAAACTGGTTTACATTTAGGTCAAGTGTTAAGTGCGAGTGCAACTGATTTTACTAATCACTTAACAGTTGCAAGTAGAACTCGCACTAACTACTAATGGAAATAATAAAAGTATTAAAGGGGCGTGTTTTTGGACGTTTTCACATTGCACGATATCGTCCACAATATCGTCATGATAATTTACATTCTTGCTTAAAGTTACTGCTGCTACTAACGATATCGTCACGATATTATAGACGATATCGTGTGTCGTTATCGTGCAATGTGAAAACGCCCATTGGCTATGAGATCCATAGGGTGGTATTGAAAGTATTGGTTAATATACTTCTTTAGAATCAAAAATAAAAATATGCATTGTGTAATGTAAAAATCATTTCAAAGCAAGCACGTCACATTTCTGATTATGAAGCAAAATACTTTTACAAAGATTTGTAAGAGCAAAAAAATATGAAAAAAACTTACCTTATTTTTCAGGTTTATGCTGTATAAGTGAAATAGAAAACATCGAAAAACTGCGTCTGTGATATTAAAGAGAGAAAAATAACAAAATAAATAAAAATACAACAAGATTTTTTTCTGTTGACTTTTAAAATAAGTTTATTATAACGCGCGTTATTTGTTGCGAAATAAAATTTTGAAAATAGAATTCGATGTTGGGTTCTCAATTTAAAAAGTAAGTGTTTAATTTGTCTAGTGTTGTCTATCAATTTGGTGTTCAAAGAGGTGTTTATTTCTTTTTAAATAGTGTTGCCAGTTATTTAAATTCTTTGGTGTTTTTGTGTGACAATAGTGACGGCACAGGAATCGTCGACGATGACGAAGAACTTTTTGACAGTGTCGAATATTGTCAATGAGGGAATCAAGGGGAGCAAGATCTCTAAACTGGGACTCTCCAAATATCTATCTCAGTCTCTGTGAGTATTTTAGTCATAATCTTATAAACCAAAAATATTATTTTAAAAATTTAGAAAGAAAGAAGAAAATAAATCGTTTATTATTCCATATTAACTAGAATAAGGGAGTAAAAAGTAGAATAAACGGCCGTTTCTCAGCGTAATGCTGTCTGCGTGGTGCAAGGCAGACATCCCTGGTTTTCAGAGACGTGGATTTAATGTAGGCTGAAGGTACCCAAAAGAAAATGGTTTAAACAAGTTTAATTGATCAGGATGCATGACTACTAGGTTCTGCTGTAGTTGTAATATTTTCAGAAATTCACTTTACTCTATGGGTTACTGATGATTAAGAAAGTTCCCAGAATGCTGACCACATTGCCACGTTGAATCGAGATAACAATTTTCTGAAGCCTCCTGGGAAGCGACGATTAGACGTTAAGCTATGATTTTTTATAACTATAGATATTTGTTCCTTCATTAAAATGGAGCTTGCGGCAGGCCTCCGTCACTCGCTCAAGCCGCGCGCTATATACCTACCGCTCGGCGTACTCTCGAGAGTACAAACTGACAGGGCTACCGAACGCCAACCTGAGCGCTCGCATCGCACCGCACTGCACGTTTCCCGCGCTTATGCTTCGAAATGCAGAAACCACGTAATTATTATGCGGATTATAGTATGTATGCAAATGGTATGCACTATTTTAACAACAACAAAGTGCATTTTTAACTTGGGTTTCATTTACTTACATTTCCTTTTGTTTTTCTAACAAATTTTTAGTTATGTTTGGCTAACAAAAAAAGCGGCCAAGTGCGAGTCGGACTCGCCCATGAAGCAAGTTCCGTAGCAGCAAGTAACATAATATTTAAATTTTTACGATTTATGACGTAACTATTAAAAAAAACTACTTACTAGATCTCGTTCATCAAACCAATTTTCGGTTGAAGTTTGCATGGTCATGTACAACATACATATATTTTTTGTTTTATCATTCTCTTATTTTAGAAGTTAGAGGTGGGGGGGAGGGGTGGCACATTTTACCACTTTGGAAGGGTCTCTCGCGCAAACTATTCAGTTTAGAAAAAAAATGATAAACCACAATATCATTTTTGATGACCTATCCATAGATATTATTTATTTTCTTTTTAGGGCTTCGTACCCAAAGGGGAAATATATAACCCTATTACTAAGACTTCACTGTCCGTCTGTCTGTCTGTCTGTCTGTCTGTCTGTCCGTCCGTCCGTCTGTCACCAGGCTGTATTTCATGAACCGTGATAATTAGTATACCTTGAACCGTGGCATAGTAAATAATGTAATTATGTTGCCGCTATAACAACAAATAATAAAAACCAGAAATAAATAAATATTTTAGGGTACAACCCATACGTGATTTTTTTGCCGTTTTTATTTATTGATCAAAAAAATAATATAAATCATTATATAAAACTAAAACATATTGGATTGACTAATAAAAAAAATGGTTGATTCGTAACATTCGTTTTATTACAATAATCATCATAGGTACAACCCTAGCGCATTCTTACGATGGCGTCACTCGCACGGGCGGCGGGCAACAGAGTCTCGACTCTATGTGAGCGTGTTTAAGGTACAATTCTCCTCGTTCTGTGCAGCAGGTATTTTTATTATTTTTTTTTAGGTTAATATAGAGTAGGTATTTTCGCTTTTGTATGGGAGTGATGTATCTGTTACGTAGTAACTATTTATTAATCTGTGCTTGCGGACGTTTCGCAACGATGGGCTCAATCAAGAATGTAAGCGACACGATAGTGGGCGCATATCTTAACCTATAAACTTGAAATTTGGCATAAAGATATAACATAAGCCTGTGGTTTGCTCTATAGTTTTTGGTGTATGTGGGTCTTATAGTTTTTGAGTTATTTTAAGCATTAACCTCCTGCAGCCCAAGGTTTATTTTGATTGTACTCTGAAACCGCCAGAATGTCCTTTATAAAGTACGTACGTTCAAGTCAGTAAATGCCCAAAATTTCAAAATACATTTTTTTGTACTAAATGTCACATGATTTTTTTTTAATAAATGTATGGGTACTTATGAACATAAGAGAAGGTATTAACATAGATTTTAACTAAATATTACGTGTCTTTTTAAATGGACATTGGGTTTTTATCCCATAACTAGATTACTCAATTGTGTCATTTATAGAAGACGTTGGGTATCAAAATAACAAATACTATATTTCAAAAGTAAACTTTATTTAGAAAAAAAAACATTCTATTAAGACATATCTTATCTAAATTAATCACAATTCGAAAGATCACTCATATGAACTTCAATACAGCCTAGCCGTCTTCTTAGTTTTATAAATTAATGTAAATGTTAATCTTGATGGAATGAAACATAGCAATTACGTTTTTTAGTTAGGCACAGCCGCACTCCGCAGAATGAGCAATGAAAAAAGGTTTTATTGGCAAGACACACCTACCCTGAACATCAACCAATATAGGTAATGTTGAACCTGAGAAGTTCTTTGCTTCTTTGAAGGAATGGGAACCTTATATCAGAACATCTTTTTCGAGGGTTTTCAGAAACTCCTTCTTCATCAGACTAAGTAGCAGCTTCTTTCTCTCCCATATTTGATTCTATCAGGTACTAAGATTTAATTTATATTGTCGTAATTGGTCAACCTTTCTGTTACCTATTGCTTTTTGATCGGTTTTGTATGAGAGCCATGCATTGGAAACGGAGATGTCGATCATATGAGCGATGAAACGCTGTGTCCACTTGCGAGTCCGATATCGATTTGGACACACGGCTAATAGACGATCAGCCAAATCGACCCGACCCATATTCTGATTATATCGTCGCACACACCTGGGCCGTTTGATAGTGAGATATTCTCGTTGTTGTTTACACCACTGATGACATTATTAGCACTGGTTTGGTGTCGTACCATTTTGTGATTGCCAGTTTTTTATAATTTCTTATAACAACTTGCGATGATCCTCTACCTTTCCTTTTTAATATTTTATCAGTTAAGAGCATTTCCCGCATATCTTTCGGTATTTTATTTTTCATGAGAGTGCCTGTGTAACCAATACCTTTTTTCTCTAGCTCATCAACAAGTTTCTGGCTTGTAAAGAACCTGTCACAGTATAAGACATGCCCTGGCACAAGAGTTTCAGTTAGGTTTAAGACAGCCTTATCTCCTAATCCAAAGTCGGTACCATCCAAATCTGGATATGTAGTTTTACCTTCATAAATATCGAAATCGCAAACCAAACCATTAGGATTAGCCAATACGAAAGCTTTTATCCCGACTGGATTCGGTTTACCTGGGCATTAAATTCGAACACCGCAATTACCTGTAAAAGGTATAATCATTTCATCTATGCTCAGATGTTGCTCTTTTTATTGAGCTCGGCATCCCGTTTTAACTGTTTCGATGAGGGGCCGAACTCTCCACAGTTTGTCTTTAGTTTTAGTGTCAGCTGAAATATCAGGATCAAAAACCAATTTGAGGGCATTCCGAAGCACCAGAAACCTATTGCGGGGCATAGCATCTGCTGTTATGGCAATGCGATATTTTTTTCCCAGTACATGCGGGATGGGTAGTTAATACTGGCCATCACCATGCTAATGCCTATATAAATATTGCATTCCCTTACTGTTAGCTCCAAGCTTTTACCTGTTTGTATACCGCCGTTTGGTTGGTTTTCTGCAGAATTAAGCCCACTATTTTATCACCAATGTACTGCTGAAAATATGAAGCCTTGTCCAAGCTATTAATACTAGTGGGCAAGTAAGCTGGTTGGGATAGTTGCAGTTCGCGCGGAGGGAATGGCAGTGTTACAAACCAGTTTGCATTAACCGTTGACACAGAAGCTAAAGGCACATTTCCACGAGACTCGACACCTCCACGAGACCCGACACCAACACGCGACCTTGCACCTTTACGATGTCTGACTCCTCGGTGTTGAGATCGGCCTCGACTAATGTTTGAAATATTGTGATCATTTTCAACGTCGTGCTCACCCTCGTCGGATTCGGATGAAGTAGACGACAAAGAACACTCACTTTCATGGATAACAAATTCGACATCACCCACATCGGCATCACTAGGGATGAAATCTTCGGTTTCCGATTGCTCCAAAACGTCTAAAATATCGCGTTCACGTAAATCTGTAAACAAATTAGAAAGCCAAATATCAGCCCAAACGTCATTTAAAAGGGACAAATACTGAATACTTTGTCATATATTATTGCCGCTCAATGTCCTTTTTTATGTACTACCTACCATTACTCTAAAACCACAACATCAATAAGTGAAATAATTGAATAATTCCTAAATATAGACTTTAAAGCACTAGATTTATATTTAGTTTTAAATCTAACTTAATTATTTCCATAGATTAAAATGGATTTACTTACTCTGTCTGCCAGCGAATTTTCAAACAATATGTTGCCTTGAAAAAAATGACACTTATAAATGACGCTGGACGGCTACTTCACATGCTAGATTTTGGCTTGGGCGTTACGTGCTCTGATTACTTTGTCATTTAAACACTGGGCTGCAGGAGGAGAAGCCTTTGACAGTGCTAAAAAAATTTGATTGTTGACTCGCACGTGAAATATTTTTTTTTAAATGCAGCATTTTAAAGTTAATTGTTGGCTCGCGCCATTGTTAAAAAGTGATTTTTTCTTGTACTGGGTTTTAAAACATAGAATATTTAACTCTTTTTCGAGTTTTCACACGGCGCACTCAAGTAACATGTCTGCCCTTAAAAAAAAATGCTTTAAATTTTGGAACTCATCTTTATTAAATTATATATTTTGATATCCTAAAAGATGTCTTAAAACCTAGATTATAAGTTGTTCCACCCGGGTAAAGCTGCGGGCATCAGCCGGTCCTTAATAATCTTCTTGCCATGAAGATCGATCGCCGAATCTTTTCCTGGCTTCAAAGATTTCCTTTGGGACATCTCGAGAAATATTATACGCCGTTACTTTACCATGATGCGTTCAATTCTGTTCAGAAAGTCTATCTAATAAATATTTATTGGAAAATAGATAATATTGTTTAATATTTACTTCTTTATTACAAAGGGGAAAGATTTTTATTTTTGTTTGTAACGTATCAACTCAAAATTTGTTGAAAAAACAATTTTCTTTCATCTTGTCCAAACATTGCGATTAGTTTAAAACCAAAACCTACCTATATAGGAGGGGACATTTTAATAGGCTTAAAAAACCCGGGCTCGTGCAAGTCGGAATCGCGCAAAAGGATATCCGTCCATCCGTCTGTCTTGGGCTGTATCTGGCTGTATCTCATGAACCGTGATAGTTAGAAAGTTGAAATTTTCACAGATGATGTACTTCAGCCGCATCGCGGTTAGACTAAAAAGCCGACCTCAACTATAGGTTGGGAAAAGGCTCGGTGGATGATGATGTATTTCCGTTGCCTCTATAACAAAAAATACTAAAATTGGCCGGTTTTTAGGGTGTTCTAGTTTCGGAACCCTTATAGTTTCGTCATGTGCGTCCGTCTGTCCTCGGTTTTCCTTCTAAACGGTGAGTGCTAGAAATATGAAATTTTGCATGGATATGTATTTACTACATTGACAAAGTGCTAAAAGAAAATTATAAAAAAATATTATTTTTTGGGATGCCTCCCCTACACGTAGCCAGAATTTGTTTTCTTTTTCTTGCGCTGACCCCGGAGTGTCATTATATAGCTCTTTTAAAAACATTGAGAGGTTGCTAAGACAATTTTTTGATTTAGGTACCGGTTTGTGAGATATTCAACTTTAAAGCTCGATTTTTTGTAAAACTGGGCGTCTGTCCCCCTCTAAAATCTAAACGGCTAGCTAGAAGAATCTGAAAAAAATCATGATTGTAGTTCATATGATGAACTTTAAAGCAAAACTATAACGAATCAGATAACTATGTTAGTTTAGGAGTTATATAGCCTATAATTAGTGACTACGGAACCCAACACACACTTGCCCGGCTTTTTAAATATTGACAACATTTTCAGACAAACATTTGAGACAAATAATTAACTGCTGAGCAAAATTCTGATATTGATGGAACAGGTAAGTATTTGTGCTGGCATTCGACACAGATAGTAAGATGGCGTCATGGCGACCTAAATTTCAATAGTTCTCGAACAATCCATTGGTACTTGTTTTAGCTTCACAAATTTGAGTGGTTGGGCAATATTTCCTGACGCTCCAGTTTGACATTCGATTCGTTGAATGAACCTATTTTAGTTATTGTTTTGTGTAATGTAAATGTTGTGTAGTGAAATGAAAGTAGTAAATTGTCGTGTCAGTCAAATAATTTTGACTGCTTCGGTGGCGTGGTCGGTAGTGCATCGGCTTTCGACGCCGGAGTCTCGGGTTCGATTCCCGGTCGGGACAAACTTTGTGTGATGACATATGCGTTTGTACCGAAGTCTGGATGTTTCCTATGTATAATATGTATGTATTTACAAAAAAAAATGTATATAAGTATTTATATCAGTTTATCTAGTACTCATATCACAAGCTCTGCTTAGTTTGAGACTAGATGGCGTTGTGTGCATTGTCCTAATATATTTATTTATTATATTTATATTTATTTATAATGATACCTTTATTAGTATAAATAATGTAATATATCTAAAATGGCGGCTTCAGTGGCGTGGTTGGTAGTGCATCCGCTTTCGACGCTGAATTCTCGGGTTCGATTCTCGGTCGGGACACACTTTGTGTCATGACACATGTTTGTACGGAAGTCTGGTTGTTTCCTATGTATTTACAAAAAAAATGTATATAAGTATTTATATCAGTTTATCTAGTACTCATATCACAAGCTCTGCTTAGTTTGAGACTAGATGGCGTTGTGTGAATTGTCCTAACAAATATATATATATATAATAGTTATATTATAAGTAATTATTGCCGAAGGGTCTTTTTAAATTTCAAATAATTTTTCGGAGATATGCGTATAGGTATGTACTTACAAACAATTATGTACTTATAATCAACTACAAAGCTTTTTTGTGAAACCATTTTATTTGGTTTTTCAAATTTTCAACATCCTCTCATCATTAAAATTTTACACTACTGGGTTTGCCTCCCCTAAAGCGAGGGAGAAGTCAGCCTACATAAATTATACCATGCTGGCCAGACGGGTTGGTATAAAGTGACGAGTTTTCCTTCTCTAAACATACTTGTATATTTCTAAATATATACTAAATATCCTTAGAAAATATCCCAACCTCGAAACAAATTCGACCCGGGAATCGAACATACCACTGCGCACACCAAAGCAGTTTCAAAATAAATAAATAAATAAAATCTCATTCTTGCTAAATTTCTACTGTTTCATTAAAGTCTAGATAAATTAAATATTTAATAAAATTAATGTTTTAGAACTCGAGATTAATAAGGATTTAATAAATTGCCAACAATTCGAAGTAATGGCCAAAATAAGGTGTGGTAAATTGGTCGTGAAATTTGTCCCGGGGGCCATTTTATTTTCTAAATGAGTTGGTATTAGATGTGTCTGTTAGTTTGTGAAGGGTTGAACATGTTCTGGGTAAGTTTTATTGAGTGACTAATCTTCTTCTTTTTAGGGTTCCGTAGTTAAAGTCTCGGAACCCTTATAGTTTCGTCATGTCCGTCCGTCCACTTGTCTTCGGCATTCCTCCTAAACGGTGAGTGTTAGAAACATGAAATTTTACATGGATATGTGTATTTACTACTTTGACAAAGTGATAAAAGAAAATTATGAAAAATATCTATTTTTGGGTACCTTCACTACATGTAACCAGAATTAGTTTCTTTTTCTTGCCTTAACCCCGGAGTGTGGGGTTTAAATAGGTCTTTTTAAAACGTTGAAAGGTTGCTAAGATGAGTTTTTGATTTAAGTACATATATGATGGCGAGATATTTAGCTTTGAAGAGCATGTTTTTGCGAAAACAGGGCGTCTCCCCCCCCTAAAATCCTTTTAAAATCTAAACGGCTGGCGTGAAGAACCAGAAAAAAATCATGATGATAGTCCATGTACAGAACTTTAAAGGAAAACTATAGCGGATTAGATAGCTCTGTTAGATCAGGAGTTATAGAGGTTGTTATGGGTGACTACGGAAGCCTATTCTATGCGTGACCAAACACGCCTTGGTCGGTTTTTCTTTATATATACCTACAAATAAAAATTAATCGCTGTTCGTTTCGTATTGCTAAAACACGAGAACGGCTGGAATGATTTGTCTAAATTTGGTCTTGAAATATTCCTAGAAGTTCTGGGAAGGTTTAAAAGGGGTCCAAAGGTCGCCGGTACAGCTAGTAAATAATATATATTGTTATTTGCAAAATAAATTAATGACTTAAGATATTTTTTACACAGCACTATTTAGCATATAATAAGCTATTTATAACCTTGTGTTATGGAATCTAGATAACTGATAAACATAACCATGTACTACAGCCATAGTTATCACTACATTATAGTACGTGGGCCGTAGAACATAGAAAAATATTGATTAACAGCAAGCTCATTTTTCGTAAATAGCTTTTGTTGTGTATTTAACAGTAACTAACTAGGTGTAATATTGTAATAAAGGTTTTAGGTAACTGAACAAGTAAAACGCCATTGTATATCCATAGACAACTGTATTCTCCTAGTGTTGGTCAATGCATTAGTGATGTTCTAACACTCTCCCACGCTATATAATTCAAAAGTAGGTAGGTATGGCACAAGCAACATTAAATAAAATAATTAGGTAAGTAAGCATTATTAAAGTAAGTACATACAGAATTAAAATGATTTACATATCCAAACGATTGGATGGTTTTCGAATTCTTGTAGATTTTCTTAAAGTAGGTGTTTCCCTTATCACAGGTGTTTCTTGTTGTACTGGTATGTTTGTAATTGCATGCTTTGGTGTAGGCTCCTTGTTGGATGTAAAATATGATTGTTCCTGTATCTCGTTATTATCTCTTTCAGGTTCAATAGGTTGATTCCTGTCTGTCTCAGTAGTTGTAGGATTCTCTTTTGCTTTAGGTGTCTGTACTGAATCACTGGGTGTAGTATGTTTACTATTCATTGTATCTTCTTTATTTTCTATTGTCGTTTCAGGTATTATCTCCTCATATAGTGATTCTTCATCTCTCATCTCCACTTGTATTTCTTCTCTCTGGTTGTTAATATTGCCTGTCTTTCTCAGTTGATCTATATGTCTCATTTGTAGTTGTCCATCTATCATAACTTCATAGTGTAGTTTACCTTTTCTAGCAGTGATCACTCCTAATTTCCATTTATCTTGTCCATTGTAGCATCTTGATATAACTTTCTCTCCTTTACTAAATTCTTTATTAGTCTGTCTGTCCGTTGTATCCTTTGTATTCATTTCAGAGCATATGTCTCTCTTTACAAGATCTATTCTTGTCCGGTATAGTCTCTTGAACATCATTTCCGCAGGGCTGAGTCCTGTAGTTGAATTTACTGTCTTCCTGTATTGCATTAGGAATCTACACAGTTTTTCCTCTAGTGTTCCTTTTTCATCAGACATAGCTTTTAGCTTATTTTTAAATGTTTGAACATATCGTTCTGCTTGTCCGTTGGTTGCTGGGTGATACGGTGCTGTAAATTTGGATTGTACTCCATTTTCATTTAGAAATTCCAACATTTCTCTTGAAACAAATTGTCTTCCATTATCTGATACTACTATTGTAGGTAATCCATATGTTGTAAATAATTTTCTCAGTATCTTAATTGTTGCTGTTGAATTTGTATTTTGTGTTGGTATCACTTCCAGCCATTTCGTATAAGCATCTACTACTATTAGGAAATTGGTATTAAGGTATGGTCCAGCATAGTCTACATGTATTCTAGTCCATGGTTCTTTTGGGTATTCCCATGAATGAGTAGGTACTTTAGTAGGGTTTTTCTGTATCATACAGCAATTGTTACATTTCTTCACCATATCTTCTATATCTTTATCTATGTTTTTCCACCATACATAGCGCCTTGCTAAAGCCTTCATTTTAACGATTCCAACATGTGAAGTATGTAACTCCTGTAATATTTGAGGTTGTAGTTCTTTAGGAATCATCACTCGAATTCCCTTGAAAATGCATCCGTCTTGTAATGAGTATTCATGTAAGGTTCGGTTGTTACTCTTTCCAGATTGTATCTCATTGTAAAGTTGAACACAATCAGTATCCTTTGTAGAAGTCTTACGTATCATTTTCAGTGTAACTGGTAACATTTGTACTTGGCTCAAATAGAATGAATCGTCATCTGTAAGTTCATCTTCATATTTGTTTGTAGATGTAATTTTCATGTTCGTCTTGTTATTTGTAGAAGTAGTTTCTTTCACAGGTATCCTTGAGAAATAATCTGCATTTGCATGTTGTTCAGTTTTCTTCACTTGTATATCATAATTAAATCCCGCTAGGAAGTTCGCATAATGTGTAAGTCTTAAAGCTGTAGTAGAGGGTATAGCTTTATCCGGGTGTAGAATTCTAGCAAGAGGTTGATTGTCTAAAACAAGTGTAATTTTTCGTCCATAGCAGTATTGAAAAATCTTCTTCAGTCCCCATATGAGAGCTGCTGCTTCCTTGTCCAGTTGGCTATAATTTTGTTCAGCTTTTGATAGAGATCGTGATGCAAAAGCTACTGGTTGCTCTCGTCCATTAGGCATCTTGTTTGAAAGAACTGCTCCATATCCCGTAGGTGAAGCATCGGTTGCCAGTATTACTGGTAGCTTGCCATCAAATGGCTGTAGTACTTTATCACTGCAAATTTCCTTTTTTAGATTCCGAAAACTTTCTTCACATTGTTTACTCCAAATAAAGGGTGTATCTTTAATTAACAGTCTGTATAGAGGTCTCAATTTCGTTGCCAGATTTGGTATATATTGTTGATAGTAGTTAATTAGTCCAAGAAATTGTTTTAGAGTTGTGACGTCTGTAGGTCTTGGTGTATTGACAATATCTTTTATCTTGTCATATGTTGGATGTAGCCCATCTTGGTCTATTTTATGGCCCAAGTATGTAATTGATTTCTGGTTGAATTGGCATTTCTTTTTATTCAGGTGTAGTCCGCAGTCTTGTAATTTCTTAAATACTTCTTCCATTCTGTGTAATAATTCTTCTTGGGTAGAGCCTTGAATAACGATGTCATCGTAGAAACACGCTACTCCTTGCAGACCATGTAGGGTTTGATCCATGTAGCGCTGCCATATATTTGGTGCTATCTTCACTCCGAACATAAGTCTATTTACTCTATAAGTTCCTTTGCAAGTACTTATTGACTGCATTTCTGCTGTAGCCTCATCTACCGGCATATGTAAGTATGCTTGATTAATATCTAATGTACAAAAGTATTTACCTCCGCTGAGCTTTGTAAAAATTTCTTCAATCCGGGGTATTGGGTTATTGTCATCAAGTAATCTTGGGTTAAGTGTACTTCTGTAATCTGCACATAATCTAATTTGTCCATTAGGTTTTATTGCAGGTACTATGGGTGTTCCCCACTGTGAGTATGTTACTTTTGAAATAATATTTTTCTTCTCTAATCTGTCTATTTCCTCTTCAATTTTATCTTTTAAAGCGAATGGAACAGGTCTTGGCTTGATGTAAACAGGTTTTGTATTTTCTTTTAATTGGAATGAGCATTTAAGGTTTGTAATTTTTCCTAAGTCATCTCCAAATAGATCTTTGTATTATTGTTGTACTGTTTTTTAGTTGAAATATTGAAGTTATTGTTTCGTTTTTTCTGTGTACTATGATTATTGTAATTTTTATTTAATTTATTCTTTGTACTGTACCTTTGGTTCACTTTATAAGATGGATAATTTCTCTTAGAGGACACTTTATTAACATTGTATTTTTCATTTTGCATCTGTTCACTTTCCGACTTGGATAATTCAATATTAATTGCCATTTTGTAAATTTCTGTAAATTCCTCTGCCGTTTCTTGTAGTAAACGTTCTTTAATTTCCTGAGACTTCAAACCACGTATAAATTGTACTCGCATGTGTGTCTCGAATGTAGATTTCTTGCAATCTTTGCATATGAAATTGCATTTCGACCCAATGGCCTTGAGATCCGCCACGTAATTGGCTAAATTCTCGTTTTCTTTTTGTACGCGTAAACAAAATTTGTTTTGTTGTGCAATTTCACTTGGTTTTGGAGACACATGGTTCTTTAGTGAGGTTATAAGTTCTTCATACTTTTTGTCTTCCGGCTTTGTAGGCGAGGTTATATTTTTGACCACCTGGTAGTATTTAGGTCCAATACATGTTAAAAACATTTGTACTTTTGTTTTTTTCTTGTGTAATTTCTTTCAGCTGTATGTAATATTCGAGTCTTTGTATGTACGAGTCGAAACTTTCATTTGTTTCATCAAAATTTTGCAACGTCAATCCTGCCGCTGGATTTGGCTGTTGAACAGTTAATCCTTGTATCGCGATGGCTAATTGCTCCAACACTATTTTGATGTCTGCCATTCTCGTCGCCAATTTCTGTTGTGTATTTAACAGTAACTAACTAGGTGTAATATTGTAATAAAGGTTTTAGGTAACTGAACAAGTAAAACGCCATTGTATATCCATAGACAACTGTATTCTCCTAGTGTTGGTCAATGCATTAGTGATGTTCTAACAGCTTTATTTTACCGAGTCCTACCCCAATATCTCAAAAATAAATCTCAAATCAGGTAGCTAACAGAGTTATTCAGTTAAAAAAATCGGAACAAAATTGTAAGGTTGCATTAATTCGTATAGAGCTGCAAAGTGGTGCAGTTATTTAGTACATTATTATAAATCAAATATCAAAAGTTCCCATCGATCCGACTTGTGCTAAAAAAGTTATTAAAGGTTGAAAAGTTGAAAATTTTTAGACCGTTAGAGTTCCTGACATTAGCGCGTTCAAACAAACAAACTCTTCAGCTTTATGATATTTAAGTACGTATACTTAGACTATTATAAATTACTAGCGAACGCCCGCTTCTTCACCCGCTTGACAAATAGTACATATACTAAAACCTTGATCAAGAATCACTACTGGTAAAGATCGCATCAAAATACGCTGCGTAATTTTAAAGATCAAAGGAGACATAGGGACGGACAGACAGTGGAAACGACTTTGTTTTATACTAGGTATGTTATGATATCCTAAGTTGGCCATCATCCAAATATACGAGTATATCACGCTTATCTTTGTAGTAAATTATCTTTCGTTATTCGATAGAATAGAATAAGATAATACTTCCTTGTGAATGTGCTGGGACCCAAACCCAACAAAACATGTATAGTTATTATATTAGGACCGTTAATATAATGTCCGAGACGCCCAGGACTTTAATTGGCTGTGCCATAGCGGCTGACACGTAAGATTTTGTTGCCATTCATCAACAATTCATCGCAAGGCAACGGGTTTAAATTTTTTTCAATTAAAAATTACAATTTAGCTGCTACTTTTTATAGATTTGTTTTCTATTACGTAGGACTAAAAATACTGGGAAATTGTGGGAGTGTAGTGCACCTCTGCCTATCCTTTCGGGAATATAAGGCGTTATATGTGTGTGTGTGATATTTAGTACCAGATTTGGGATCCAGATCCAGATGATCCATCATAGTAATGGATGTAGTTCGATAAAGTTCTGAAGATATTGATTGTTAAAGTTTTGTGTGTGCGCTGCTTTAGGTTTTGACAAAAACCATTGTAAAATCATGTCTATGTCCTCGAAGGGTAGACAGAGGCGTTTAAATTCACACTTTATCTGTACCTTTGTTGGTTCAATGCGACTAAAGGCGTATTACCATTTCCAGAAACTTTAAGCGTAGTTGCCAGTTTAAATGATCTATTTATTTGCTAATTTACATATAAATCTGGTCTACGATTTATAAATAAATAAATATAAATATGTTAGGACAATTCACACAACGCCATCTAGTCTCAAACTAAACAAGAACTTGTGATATGAGTACTTTTTTTTTTTTTTTTTTTTTAATTCTGCTGCCCAAGGCCGCGGCCGCTCTAACATCCGTCGTCAGTGGCGCCCGGCGGAGCGAGAGGGTATCCACGCCCAGACCCACTACGAGGTCCCGGCGCTGACTCGCCCACGCTGAGCACTCCACCAACGTGTGGAGTGCGGTGTCGTCGTCGGAAACCTCGCAGTGTTGACACCGGGGTGTGACCTCACGATGCATGCGAAACAGATAGATACCGAAGCGTCCATGTCCGGCAACGATCTGCGTCGCACGGTACGTAAGGTCACCATGCTGCCTCTGCAGCCAATCGTCCATGATCGGTCTCACCGCCGCGATGATGGTGGCATCCCACTTGGGTTGCTCAAGTCGCCCCCTTCATGACTGCATGAGATCCTGGCGGAGTTGGGACCGCTGATCCTCGATTTCTCGAGACGCAGGCCTGTGGTCCCGCTCCAGCGCCTCGTTGCGCCATTGGAACAATGACGCAAGGGCTCTCGCTTCCAGGTCCCATGGAGGGGTCCCGGCTAGGAGACATGCAGCCTCTCCGGAGATCGTGCGGTACCCCCGTATGGTTCTGACGGCCAAGGTTCGAAGTGGTCTGTTTAACAGAGTCACGTTCCCCCTGACCGCCAACCTATCCGCCCATACGGGAGCCCCGTATAGGGCCATACTCCGCACGATCCCCAGGTACAGTCTCCTGCAGGATGCGTTGGGTCCCTTTAGCGCGACCGATGCCTGCGTCACCTTGGGGACCAAACTTCGGAAATGTGGTCCGAAGTTCCATCGGCTATTAAGTACGATCCCTAGGTACTTCATCGAGGGTTTGATGCCGATGCTAACGCCTCCCACATTTATGCTGGAACCTTCGGGTGGACCGTTCCGAGGTCTGTGAAAACACAGAACCTCGGACTTGTGCAAGGCCAGCTCCAGTCCCAGCTGCCGTATCCGACCCATGACTCGAGCAACACCCGTCGTGACCGTGAGTGCTACCTCCTGGTACGTTGCACCCCCTCCTGGTACGTTGCACCCTGATATGAGTACTAGAATATTTATATACATTTTTTTGTAAATACATACATGTTATACATAGGACACATCCAGACTTCGGTACAAACGTATCTGTTTTCACACAAAGTTTGTCCCGACCGGGAATCGAACCCGAGACTCCTGCGTCGAAAGCGGATGCACTACCGACCACGCCACCGGAGCAGTCGTGACCATAGATATAGTATGTCGTGACAGAGTAATAAATATCGTCACAAACTCTCACATTTATAATACCTATTACACTAGTTGTTAATGAAGGCAGTAACCACGTTGGTTTGGTTAATAATGACCTAATTGGTTTAAGTTTTCATCAAGACAGCATACATTACAAGTCATAGGATGTAGCGGATTGAAATACGCTGACGCTAAATACTCCTGAGATTTTATAGTGGCATAACATAGCATCACGCCTTTTTTCCCCGAAGGGGTAGGCCGAGGTGTGCAAACACACCCACATCTCGCCAGCTATGTTAGGTCCCATGTAATAGGGGGCGAGCCTATTGCCATTTACCGGGCACAAGTTCCAGACTCTGGGATAATTATCTGGGTAAAATTCTAAAGAGAATTATACATTATCCACCAGACCCGGGAATCGAACCCGAGACCTCGAGCGTGGCAGTCCGTTCATAGTACCATTGTGCCACCGAAGTAGTTTATAGTGGCATGCAAATTTAATTGTCACAATGTAGAAGTGAAAAAGTACATACAAGTGAAAGGCAGGGACGCCATTGTGTTTAGCTTGTATGCTCCTTAGTACTCTTCTGGGCTGGGAAACTCTATGATTACCTTCTTAACTGGGGTTATGTAGTTCCAAAGTAAAACTTGTGGTCTCAAAACGTAAAATCTAAAAAGTACGAGTATCGCCATCCAACTTACATTGGATGGAAATACTCATTCTTGTGGCCAGGAAATGTACTTATATAAGTATTTATATCAGTTTTTCTAGTACTCCAACTCGCCGGCCAATTGGTTTCATTTGAAGATTGTTCTGAAAAGGAAATATGTAGAAGAATAGCTTTGGGTTGGAGGAAATATTGGAGTCTCAGAGAAATTATGAAAAGCAAAGACAAGAAGATAGATATATACACAAAGAAAAAAGTATACGAGTCTACAATACTCCCCTGTTTAACATATGGCTGTCAAGCATGGTCTACTAGGAAAAAGGACGAAGAGAAAGTTGCAGTTTGCCAGAGAAAGATGGAGAAAAGTACGAGTATGTTGGGAATAAGAAAGTCAGATAGAATAAGAAACACAGTTATAAGACAGAAAACTAAAGTTCAGGACGTAACTGTGAAGACAAGACTTCTCAAATGGAAGTGGGCGGGCCATGTCTGTAGACTAGACCACAGGAGATGGACTAAAAAGGCTACAGAGTGGATCCCAAGAGACGGAATGAGAAGACAGGGTAGACAAAGAAAGAGATGGCGTGACATATTTGGTGAAAAGGTTGGATCAGATTGAATGAGATTGGCAAGGGAAAGAGAGGCATGGAGACTGTTAGGGGAGGATAACATTGCTTAACATTAGTTGTTAAGTTAAGGTGCTGCATTAGGCCGCGTATTTAAAAAAATAAAAACATATCTCGCTAATATTTTTTAACTTGTACCGCGCTAAATTGAAATGCCTACCCTATAAGTCTAGATTTAATGAAGTTTGAGGGTAGACGATGACACTTTATATACTAAAGTCCACTTGTAGGTAAGGTACAGTTACGTGGTGCACAGATAGCACTTACACAGGAGCGTATCCTCTGGAATAAAACTCATCGTTTTCCCCGTATCTATCGGGTGGTTAAATTTTAAGGACCGATGTTGATTTTGAATAAAAATAAATTATTTAGGAAATTATTGTCATTTCTTTTTATTATGATAATATTGGTATGGTTCAATTATGTATGGAACAAAATATCGAGCAAATGACCGCCGCGATCTCGGCGGCACACCTCCAACCGATGGTCCAAATTTTCGATGACGCTGAGGCATAATTGTGGTTCTATGCCGTTAATGTGCCGAATTATCTCATCCTTTAGCTCTTGAATTGTTGCTGGCCTATCGACGTACACCTTTTCTTTCAAATAACCCCAAAGAAAGAAGTCCAACGGTGTCAAATCACAAGATCTTGGCAGCCAATGAACATCGCCATCACGTGAGATAACACGGCCATTGAATTTGTCGCGCAAAAGAGCCATTGTTTCGTTAGCTTCGTGGCAAGTGGCACGGTCCTGTTGAAACCATATATTGTCCACATCCATATCTTCCAATTCGGGCCATAAAAAGTTCGAATTTTTGCACGATTCTTCCGATTGTACGCACATTTGGACGATTAAATTGACCGAAAAAATCACGAAGTGCACGATATGCATTTTAATTTGAACGCCCATTTTCATAATAAGCCTGAATAACTTTAACGCGTTGCTCGATTGTGTATCTTTCCATGGTTCAAATTGAGTTAGTCTGAAGTTGAGAAATGTCAAATGAAATCTCAAAAAAACTTGACGTTTAGGTGTGGTTCACATTCAACATCGGCCCTTACAATTTAACCACCCTTTATATTCCACAATCAATTCATTTTTACAATTCTTTCCATTAGGTGTTAGCCACCTCGGCTCTCGTCCGATTGACATCTCTCTCTTCAATTTTGTTTTATTGAGTTACTATTCTCAAATTCTCAGATTTGTAGCATGCCAATCCAACTTTACAATATACTTAATGAGGTCGTATGCGAAGCGTGCAAGCACCTTCACAGTACCTCAGAAAATTTATTTTTCATAATTTTACTATAGAACTTTGTTGGAATAGTAAATACACATATCCGTGCTAAATTTCATCTTTCTAGCACTAACCGTTTGGGAGGAAAAAAGAGGACAGACGGACAGACATGACGAAACTATAAGGGTTCCGAGACATTTACTACGCACACACATATCACGCCTATATCCCCGAAGGGGTAGGCAGAGGTGCATTACACACCCACAATTTGCCAGTATTTTAGTCCCACGTAATAGGGGACAAGTCTATTGCCGTCACCGGGCACATTTATAATGAGTAAAGTCCAAAATGACTGAATGAATTTAATAAAAAGTAGCAGCTATACATTGTAATTTTGAAAAAAAATTAAACCTGTTGCCTTGCGATGAAAAGTTGATTATATGCAAGAAAATCTTACGTGCCAGCCGCTATGGCCAGCCAATTAAAGTCCTGGGCGTCTCGGACTAATTATTACTTCGGAACCCTAGAAAGCTGAAAATATCTCAGAGCACGTCCACACCGATCAGTGAGCTTTTTATAATAGTACCTCAGAAGTTAATGAATTTATCTTGTATGTCGCTTGGGAATCCAGCTTTCATACCATAACCGGGGTAGGTATAACTCTAACTCTTTTGTTGGGGACAATACCATACTCTGAGATTTTTTTAGCTTTTATTCAATGACGTAGGTCGGACCGCAGTGGGCTCTTGGTAAAGTAATAAAATCCGTGTTACTGTCACCACTAACACTGATTAGTTTTCGACAAAGTTGACAAAGTTACTTCAGTAGGTATATATACTTAAATATCTCGAAACAACATTACCAATGTCCTTGGTCGAACTTTTTCGACGCCATTTTGGGAAGTTCGAGTGAGTTTTTATGTTTGTTATTTACCATAAACTTGTATTGGCTGAAAGACTTTTTTTATTCGTTCACAGTGTGATCGTAAGTCGTTTGAGAGGCTACTACCATCATGAATTTTCTCAAATTTTTTTAGCTCCCCGTTAAGCTGTTAGAGAGGGGACGTAGTGTTTTTTTTTTTATTCCACGTGTTAGGCCGCGGCCGCTTGCCGAACGCCTCTGGTGGGATCTCCAGTTTAAATGACACCCTGCACTGTACCTGACTGCTTCGGTGGCGTGGTCGGTAGTGCATCGGCTTTCGAATCCGGAGTCTCGGGGAAATATTTGTGTGATTCACAAATGTTTGTTTCGGAGTTTGGATGTTTTCAATGTATATTATGTATGTATTTAGAAATATAGTATGTTTATCAGCTGTTTGTGTGTTTATCAGCTAGCACAAGCTTATAGCTTAGTTTGGGCTTGACGATGTTGTATGAAAATGTCCGAAATATTTATTTATTACGGAATATATACGAAATATATACGGAATATATATATATAGACGCGAGAAAAAAGTACATTCCCACGTTACACGTAGGGAAGGTAACCTCAAAAAATAAACTTAAAGAATTTACTTAGGTACGTACTATAAGAATAACAATTTACATAATTATGTACAAAAAATATTTACACCAGAAAAAGTCGTTTTTAAAAATCCTCCGCGTCATTGCCGACTGGGAAGGTTCCCAGAATGCTGACTCTGTTGCCACGTTGGATTGCGATACTTATGCTTTAGGCCAGAAAATAGCCAGCCTTCTGGTCCTGAGAAGCATCAATTAAGCGTTTAGCAATGTCTCTATAGGTAGGTAGGTACTTAATTTAAAATACAACATTGTAAAATGCGCGATCCTCAAAACGAAATCAATGCTCAGCTTGCACTGAAACTAAATACGTAAATTGTACTGTTATGTATAACCTAGTAGTAATGAAACCTTCTATCCCTTCGAGTATGTGTTTATGTGTGTGGATGTATGTATGTGGATATAAATCTTAGCAACATCAGTGTTCATAATGTTACGAGCATGGTCACGACAATATTGTACAAACTTGTTGACGCTGGCAGAACGCCAGTCGTGAATAATACATCATCTCAGTAATATTGTAGGCTATTTAGACAGACGTCAGACAATAATATATGTATTACACGGTCAGTTGGGTTTGATAATTGTGATTAATTCACAAGGAATGCTCTGTGGCTACAGATAAGGGTGTAGACGGGTGGTACAGTTACTGCATTTGGACTGACCGGTGGACGTGTCGGGTTGCACGTTAGTTTTGCAGTTTTAATATTCAAAACTGTAAATAAGAAGCCGGCTTGCTGTTGATATGCCGTCCGTCTGTCTAGAGAGCTTCGATATCGCTCATAGGTTGTGGAGGTCAGATGGCAGTCGCTCCACGGAAAATATTGAAGTTCAGCCGCAAGCAGTTATACTGGAAAGCCGACCCCAACTAAGTTAAGAAAAGGCTCAGTGGATGATTAATAAGGCAGATAGCAGTAAAAGCTCTCTAAGAAAAAATGAGGGACATTCTTTTGCGTGAGATAAAGGCAATGATGCTGGTTTAGTGGTGGTTCTGTCTTCTTCTAGGCTTTAAATCTTTAAAAAGTCTTTTCAATATCTCTGGAGCCCATTTAATCCTCACCTACATGCGGTGCATTGAAGTAAAAGAAGGTGAGCGAAAGGAGATAGACCGTATATATGAAGGCATATAATCAAAATTTATTTACAATAAGAATTACAATATACATAATTACAATTACAACGTGGCAATGCTGCCAGCCTTCTGGGAACATTGCCAGTCGGCGACGAGGCGGAGGAGTTCTTTGACGCCTGCATATAGTGTAGATTTTAATGTGTATAGTATAGTTTTTAGTATTTGTAAATAGTATTTTTATCTACTATTATGTATTAAACTATTATATAATAAAAATATTTACATTACAAAATATAGTTTAAAAAATCCTCCGCGTCATTGCCGACTCCGGGAAGGTTCCCAGAATTCTGGCTGTGTTGCCACGTTGGATGGCGATACTTTTTCTTTGGGCCAGAAAATAGCCAGCCTTCTGCTCCTGAGAAGCATCGATTAAGCGTTTAGTAATGTCTCTATAAAGGCGGCGAGCACTCGGACCCCATGACTCAACCCCAAACGGCTCAAATATGTAATCACCTGCTAGGTTAGCATATTTAGGTACGCCGTTTGAGGCCTTCAGCCGATGCAGCGCCGGCACATCCGGATGTGCTTGGAAGGTGTGAAGGTGCTAAGGTGTCATCGCATGTAGTGTCCCACACTAAAGTATTTTGAAGTAATATTTCTTGATAATACCTACAGCTGCCAATCAAACTTGAACTATGGCAGTCATAATATATTTTTAACTGATGTCAAACTATCACGCATCAGCTCATCACAATCTTGGCCCCTCGATGTTAGAGTAATAGTAATTCTATTTTAAGCGTAATCAATACTTTTATCCCTTTAGGGAAAAACAAAGAATTCTACTCGTTTCTATGTAATAAAGCAAACGAAATAATGTTCGAAATCAAAGAAAAACATACAAAAAAATGCTACATACGAATACACTAGAAGTAAATAATTTGTCGCTGTCTTTGAAACTTTGTGCCGGAAAATCTTACAAGTCTCCCGGGAAGTCTTCGGTTCTTCCGATTATGTTAACATCTTAATAGTTAATGTTTCGCATTCAATCGGAAATTACTTTGAGGAAAATTTTCTCATAACATTAATAAAAATATCTGTAAATAAATAAACAGAAAATGAATGTTTTTAGGGTTTTTTACCCAAAGGGTAAACCGGGAACCCTATTACTGAGACTTCGCTGTTCGTCCGTCCGTCTGTCCTGGGCTGTATCTCAAGCACCATGATAGTTAGAAACTTGAAATTTTCACAGATGATGTATTTCTATTGCCTCTACAAATTAAAAATACAAAAAAAAACAGAATATAAGAAATATTTAAGGGGACACCCATATAACAAACGTGATTTTTTTGCTGTTTTGGTACGGAACCCTTTCTGCGCGAGTCCGACTCGCACTTGGCCCGTTTTTAGACATTCTTAAACAACGTCATCAAGTAATAATAATAAATAATATAAGCTTGTGCTATGATGGAATCTAGACAACTGATAAATATGTATGTTTCTAAATATACGAGTACATACTAAGAGTGCCCTTCATCCTCTCTCCTACATTGAAATTAGATGGGTTCTATAATTTCCCTGCGTCTGCCAGTGCCCTGGGGTTATTCTTGAAGACGTACCCGGGACCCCTGGCAATGGACGTTAAGGCCGCCATTTAAAACGTTACCAATATATGAACAGTTTGGAACCCAATAAAGTTCTTAGTCCTGGAACAGAACTAAAAGAAAAATATTTTTGAGATTCTAAGGATTTCGTGTGAAATAATAAATCATAATAACATGGTAAGTACTTCTTTGTTAGAAAGTTACAAAGAAAAAGTGCCCTAACACTTTGAATTGTTAGAAAAATATAATAAGGAGGGTAGGAACGTACTTTTTTTGTACAAAGTTACATGAAGTAGAATACATCTCTATATATAAAAATGAATCCCTATTCCCCTGGTCACGGCATCACGCGTGAACGCCTGGACCGATTTCGCTTATTCTTTTTTTTGTTGTGTTCGTAATTACCAGGAGAAGGATCTTATGGAAGAACAAAAAAGTTATGCACACCATTAGAAAAATAAATGCGTTACGAAGTTCGCCGGGACAGCTTGATATTCTTTTTCGAGTATTCTTTTTCGAGGCTCGAGCAAACTTCTTTTGCAAATGCAATGTACACCTTATTTTTTTTTAAACCCGTGGGATCGCGGCCGCTCCCATGTCCATTGCTGCGGGCGTCTCTGGTGAACCCAGAAGATATTTCCAGTGGAAATGGTACACATGCCGATCAACGAACACGTTACTTATGCTCGTATAGGCTCGCGCGACCTTTTAGGAGTAATTCTTTGCATACTATTTTTAGTGTTAGATTTATGGATTTTTCCATATATCTAACACAAAAATTAACTGAACTCTATCCAAATATTAAATTAAAAATGTATTGACACAGGCTTGCCAAAAAAAAGAGCATTGCAATGTTAGAGAATAATGAAACATTCCTTTAACGATACATGAAAAAGTTCTCCGGACTTCTCTTTCCCACGCTTTGTTGATCTATTAAGGGAATCTCTGGATTTAGGTATTTTGTGCCAAGTTCCGTTTTCAACAATAGCTTACGAGTAGGTTTAAAAGTATACTTAATGTCGGGATTAGTTATCCTATGTAAAAATCCGGGAAATGAGGAAATTTTTGCATAATTTTTCAACAGTTTATCCATGGCCGCCCTTAGCTTGACAGATTCTGCGGAGGATTCTGTGGAGGTTTAGTGGGTAGTCCGGCCCGTTTTACATCTCAAGGGCCGGGAGTCCCACACAAAGCCGTCCCGCTTACCCTGCAACGGGGAGTCGAAGTGCCTAAAGTTTGAAACACACTGGTCCTTCACATATGACGTATGCCACGCGACGTGGGAAACAGCGACACACTGGTGGTACGACCCCTGGATGCGGAAGCGCAGTGGCGTTCGTTGGGGGAGGCTTTAGCCCAGAAGTGGGCGTCAATCAGCTAAAATGTTGATGATGATTCAACATTAACTAGTCTTTAGATAACAGTAAGACCTGAGAACGAAATTTTACCAAAAAAACTCAAGAAAAATAGACATAAAACTGTCCTATCATCCAATATGTCTTCGTATTCAGTGTAAAAAATAAAAAAAACGAGCCAAGTAAGTATATAATAATCTTCATAAAAAGGGCCCGCTTAAGGTTATTGAATTCATTGTGAATAGCCGATAACCTTTTGTGCCCTAGAGTATTTGAAAGCTGACCGAATTCAGAGTAAATCCATCTAAAAATATTTTCGTCTATAACTCGGTTATTGATTATTAGAGCTCGCCCCGGTTTCGTACGACTGCAATATCGATGGGTTTTAACTAATGGCGTAGGGCAGTGTAGAGTTGTTATTAACAATACTAGAGATAGATAGTAGTTGAAGCCCTAAATCAAAACTCCGACCGGTCTAACTACAGAACTTCGATATCGCCCATAGGTTGTGAAGGTCAGATGGCAGTTGTAACGTTACGCCTTCGTCATTGCGTTATCCGTTTTTCTGTTAGATTGGTGGAGAGTTGCTATTAAATCTTCCATAACTGCGAGTTTCTGCAACGTAGTTTTTAATGTTTATTCTTACTTAGTGTATAGTTCTTCTTGTATTGCGACAGTTTCAGCTAAAGCTATATCGGTTTTGTCTGCTTGATTGATTGATGCTTGACGCAACTTTCTTCCGTTATTCACTAAAAGAGAATTAAGAGTGCTTCTCAAATCGGCAGATTTTTGACGGGTTGGTCCTAGGAATTCATATCCCTCACCTGACGGTGGGCATTGAACGAGGCATTATCAAGACTGTCAGTTCTCTCTGAGACAGTCTTGATAATGCCTCGTTTAGAGGCGAAACAATTGTCGACGTTTTGTTGTCTTTTTAATTCTGCGAAAAATTAAAGCTATTATAAATTTAAAAAGTTTTTCTTAAAACATTTTACTTACCATTGCTTTGAAATATAAGTATGTTTATCAGTTGTCTAAATCACATAGCACAAGCTTATAGCTTAGTTTGGGCTAGATGACTTTGTGTGAGTATGTCCAAATATTTATTTATTTAATGTTTAAGTTTATTAAGTTGGATTAAAAAAAAATTCATATGGTTTCTTTATGTACTTAATTTATTATTTTTATAATATCGCTTGACGTAAAAGATGGTAAATTTTCACATTCATAAGACATTGATTCCTTGATTCTTTGAGTAAAAAGGTACGACGGTAAAACACAATACTTTTCCACTGTTATAATTTTATTTTCACTGACCGGTTTCACCTCACGGCATCATCAGAGATTTTTACAAAATATAGTTTAAATTCACATAAAAATATCGTACCTACTACATACATATTCATACGGACATCAAAACACTGTTGTTGTGAACAGTGTTTTGATGTCCGTATGAATATATATTTTGTATAAATCTCTGATGATGCCGTGAGGTGAAACCGGTCAGTGAAAATAAAATTATAGCAGTGGAAAAGTATGTGTTTTTGTGCAATATGTGTAGCAGATTCCACCAAGTGCCGTCAATCGACAGTATAAACTTTAATAATACTATAATGTTTACCTACTTATAATAAATGGGGTATTCAAAACTAAAATTCAAATCAGTAATTTCTCAAACTGTCGTTTAAACAAACAAATTCTGCAGCTTCTATTGTTATTAGATATTTATGAAATACCCTTCCGGAAAGGAATTTCGACCCTTTTTGAAAGTAATTGGTATTGATCGAATGGAACAATGTTTAGGGAAGCGTGACGTCATTATTCTTCAAGATGGCGCGTAAATTTAGTTTCATGGTTGACCTGGATATGAACTTGGAGCTTTAACTATTAACTTTAAATTAGTCAAAAAGAAGAAAAGTAAGAAAATAATACCTATATATTTTACTAGCTGATCGCCGCAGCTCCGCCCGCGTGATTTAGTTTACCAGCCTATGTTATTCAGGGTGAATGTAGCTTTCCAATGGTGAAAGAATTTTTGAAATTGGCACAGTAGTTTTTGAGTTTATTCATGACAAACATACAAACAAAAATACAATTCTTTCCTCTTTATAATAGAAATATTTATTTATGTAAGTACCGAAACTTTCCATAATTATCACACACGTTTCGAATTATCACACACTTGAATTTTCACTTCAACAGCTGCGTGCAGTGTGTGGTGCAATGGTATGTGTTTGCGACTGCCATCCTGAGGTTCCGGGTTTGATTCCTGGGTCGAATGAAATGTTTGTTTAAACCACAAATGTTTGTTTCGGAGTTTGGGTATTTTCTATTTATGTTTACTATGTATTTGGACTGCCACCGCCCGGGCGCCACTTGAACCCGCCCGGGCGCCACTGGCACCCGCCGGGCGCCTCTGGAAACACCTTCTGGTGCATACCAGAGACGCCCGGCAATGGATGTAAGAGCGACTTAAAAAGAAAAACTATGTCTTTAGAAATATTATAAGTATATTTTATCCGTGCCTACGGTACCGTTTGTTATACAAACATCTATGGTAGTCGTTACGGGCATTTGGAGCCCTAAAACAAAATCCGACTGGTACAGAGGTTCAGTATCGCCCATGGGTTGTGGAGGTCAGATGGCAGTCACTTCACAGAAAATATCGAAATCAGCCTCGAGCAGTTAGACTGGAAAGCCGACCACAACTGAGTTGGGAAAAAACTCAGTAGATGATGAGTGATGACTACAATTTTATTTATATTAGACTACCGGTTGCCCGCGACTTCTTCCGCGTGGTAATTTGGAATTTTTCCCGTTCCCGTCGCTTGTAATTATTGTTCCTCTCGGGTCACCCGTAATAACATAGAACGAATTTCATTTCCATAAAATATGCTACCGCGACCTTTTTTTTAGAAATTTTAAACAGGAACATTTCTTTAGTACATCATTTTAATGTAACATTAACCGTTTGGCCAGCGCACGCAACGGAATTTCTTAAAAGAAATATTTTTTCCCCGTTTTTTAAACATATCACACTGCTGCTCCGTTCCTTGATCTTATCGTGACGTTATATAGCCTATATATAGCCTTCATCGAGAAATACACTTCTCAACAAAAAAAGAATTTTTCAAATCGAACCAGTACATACTTCCTGATATTAGCGCGTTCTATCAAACAAACAAACTCTTCTGCTATAAAATATTAGTAGGTATAGATTGTTAGGTACCTAATAATATTAGAATCGATACAGACACACAAAGTCTATTAAGGTTTTATTACTTCAGTATAATCGTAGATAAGCGTCACCCCAGACTTAGAACTTTTACATAAGTACAAAAGTTTTGGGTGTGAAATGTACGCAATAATAACTTGGAATAACTTAGAGGAGTTTGTGGACTGTTTACTTAAGTTAGGTAACGCAAAACCCAGTCCATATAATAGGCACTTAGTTGTAACTTATTATAAATACAACTGAAATAGAAAGAGTATGAAAGGGGGTTTATACCAACACGTTCTATACTACGGAGACATTCGTTGCTCTGTGGTAGAGGGCTTTAGAAGCAGAGGCATGGAACATAATAGCATTAAGTATTAACTAGCCATCTTGGCGAATTTCAAACCTCCTTAAACTCTCTAAAGTTTTACACAACATAATTTTTTGTCCAAAAATTCCTTTTCGGATAATAACAACCAAAATAAAAAAGAATTAGCCAAATCTTTGTTAGTTCAGGAGTTATAGAGTCTAAAATAGGTGACTACGGAACCCTTTACTATGCGTGGCCCGACTCGCACTTGGACAGTTTTTAATTTCTTAGAAACGCGGGGAGGTATCAAGCAGAAATTTATATCAAATACTCAGGTATTCTACGATCCCTTAGAGCTAATTAGAGCTGTGAAAAACTCAAACTTCTAAACCAACTGAAGTGTAAGTATTACATAGGTAAAGGCACCTTTAGACAGTATAGTAGTATGTGTACGCTCCTTTATACCGTAATTATGTTAACTAAGCACTTTACTTTATAATATGTATTTCAATGTAACTAATTGTATGACATTGAGCATTCAATATACGTACCTTAACCGATGTGGTTGTTTCCTTTAAAACCCCAACATCACATGGCGACCCTGCTCAAGGTTATGCCAAGGGGCTCATAAATTTCATATACAATAAACAGTTACACATAAAGTAAAATAAATCTTCATAAGTTTGGAACACTTTCTGAAAAATGTGCGATCCATCTGTTGAGAAGGAAAATATATTCCTCACTCAAAACGCTGCCGGCGCCGCAGAAAACAAAGGTCAGCTAAAGGAAATTGGTGGCCACGTGGAGCGCATCAACTTATTCTCCATCATCATACTGCTGGTATCCATAATTTTCTTATTATATATTTCGTGCAAATTATACAAAAAGTGTCACCAAAGGCTGATTCAGAACGAGTTGGGCAATAGAACTCTGGATCGCATCAGGGCATCCTTCCGTGGTCGAGCAGCAGAACCGGCTATATGAGAGAACTACGACTATAACAAGAACTGACAGCCAGATGTAACGATGAACATTATTTCTTCTTATTTCTATAGCTACGGCATTTATTTTAGTAGTTTTTTTTTCTTCTCTATATACTTATAAGTACTTTTTAAATGTTTTTTTATACTTAGGTACTTACTTACTTAAAATTTACTATTTTAAGTAATATGTACTTAAAATTTGTTGGGGATTATTAGAATGTAATATTAGGGTGTAATAATATATAATAATCATACTTGTAATATGTAGGTAAATGTTTTAACCTTTTATAACGCAATAATTAAAAACACCTAGAATCGTGCTCAATTCCACACCGAATTGGACACCGTGAGCGTCAATTGCAACGCTGCACATTTTTTTAGAGTGGCGCAATAGTAAGTAGGTAGGTACTCTTAGTTGTCTGTCATGTTATTCTATTACTTTACAGTGTTACGATAAATACGTTTTAAAACTTAGATTTTTTTTTAGAGTATGATTAAGAATTTGGTTGATTGTTATAACAGTTTATCGGTTATAAGAAAATATTTAGTTAAAAAAGGAAAGAGTAGGTACAAAGGAAAGGTAATTGAAAATAAATTAAACGAAACAAATCATATATTTAACAAGTGTACTGAAATTTTAAGTGGATTGGAACTATTAAAAGACAGTAAATTAGAGTCGGCATTAGAAATATTTTTAAAAATTGAACAAGTGCATACAGAAATAAGCAAACTTTGTACTTTCCCTGTTCAGAAAACCTATTACACAATGGAGTTTGACCTCAAGGTCGCATGTAGTTTGATTCCAGTTTTGGACGGTGTTGAGAATACTACCAAACGCTTGATAGATTCTGCGGAGATGTATGCAGACATGCTGGATAAAGAAGGTGAGGCATTGTTGATTATTTTTATTCTTAAAAATAGATTGTCTGAGAGTGATAAGCTGCGGTTATCGAGCTCTTACACCACGGTTAAGGAACTCCTTACAGATGTACGACGACGTCTTTTACCTAAAAAATCATTTGTAGCTATCCAAACGCAACTACAGAACATACAACAAGGTTCAAGGTCAGTTGAGGTATATGGCACTGAGATCGAAAAATTGTTTACTGAACTGACTATTCATCAAGCAGATGGCGATTCGGATACTTTTAAAGTATTAAAACCGATAAATGAAAAGCTTGCTATAAAACCATTGTATCTGCGAGAAACTACACTGACCTGAAAGACGCTATTCAAGCTGCGAAGGACGAGGAGATCACATCCCTCCAGTCGACAACAGGTAACGTTTTACATGTATCTAAAAATGGACATGACTTTCGTAGGCAGTATTAAAATAATCGTGGTCAGTATCATAGCAGGTACAGTCGTGGTCATAACTATGGAAATAGTAATTATTATAATCATGGACAACCAAGGCGTGGTAATGGTTTTAGGGGTTATAATCGCGTAGTAACAAGTCAACGTGGTAATCGGGGATTCAGGAATTTCAATAATCACAGACAAGGTCAAATATTAACAGTTGAACAAACTGAAGCACCTGCTGGCACAGTCGTTGAAGGTAATACACCAAACCAGTTTTTTCGATCTTAAACATCTTATATTATCGTGTGAAGGTAATGCGAAGTATGTTATATTTTATATTAACAAAATTAAGTTTTTTTGGCTCGTAGATACAGGTGCATCGTTATCAATTATAAAACATGAAAGTTTACCCACTAATATGACCATTGAACATGACAGTACTCTAATAAATGGAATCGGTGGACAACAATGTTCTCAAGGCTCCGTAAATTTGAATCTTTTTTTTTTATTCTTTATTGTACAGATTTACAAAACACAAAACAAACAATAACAATATGTACAAAGGCGTGCTTAAGCCAGTAATGGCTTTTCTTCCAGCAGACCTTAGAGGTATAGAGGAGATAAATAATACTAAAGAGAGAAGAGGAAAGTGTAAACACGTACACATACAAAATTACATATAATACAAGAAGAAAATTAAACTAATAAATGTAATACATATAACAGAAATCAAATACATACACATAAGAACTTAATAATATAAGACTAAAGCTAAATACCTACATGCTACATACAGATGTAAATATACTTACTAAATAAGAAGGAGATAATATGATACAAATGAAAGTCAAAAGAATAATTATGGAAAATCATAGTTGGTCATGAAGAATAGAATCTTGAACATGATAGGAAAATCTTTCGGCACAATTTTCTTATTATTAAGTCCCTACCATTGAAAGCCGATGGAATCATAGGCTTAGATTTTTTAAATAAGTTTACAGCTAATATTAATTTAAGTAGAAATATATTAACATTGTTCGTTAATGAAAAACCTTATTACCTAAATTTTGTGAATGAACTGGATAGGGCTAAGAATACTTTGACTATCCCAGCACGTTCAGAATCCACGCATTGTATTTACGTGAACCAGCCTGATGATGAAATAGTTGTATGCGGAAACGAACTAACAACAGATATATTCCTAGCAAATGCGATTGTAAAAGTTAAAAATAATAGAATTCCTGTACGAATTCTGAATGTTAGTGAAAAGGATATAACAATACCAATTTTTACTCCGACATTACAATCATTGAGTGTTTGCCAATTTAGCGAGACTGAGGTAGAAGTAGCAAGAGTAAAAACGTTGTTATCTGAATTAAATCTAGGTCACCTTAACGATGAGGAAAAGGAATCAATTGAAAGCATATGTGCCAAGTATTCTGATATATTTTACTTAGATGGGGACAAACTGACGACTACTAACATTTATAAACAAGCTATTACAATAAAATCTAATTCTACTCCAGTTTATTTGAAACCGTATAGGTTACCATAAGCATTAAGACCTGAAATAGAAAAGCAAATAAACAAAATGATAGAAAATGACATAATAGAAGAAACTCGAAGTGAGTGGTCAAGCCCAATTTTGTTAGTACCAAAGCGTAGTCATGACAGTTCTGAAAAGAAGTGGCGATTTGTCATTGATTTCAGAAAAGTCAATGAAAAAATTTGTGATGACAAATTCCCACTACCTAACATAACTGAGATTTTAGATTCTCTTCCTGGAGCCGTATATTTTAGTCATCTTGACCTACACCAAGGTTATTACCAGGTATCTTTAGAACCTTCAAGTCGTAAATATACAGCTTTTACTACAAATACTGGCCAATTTGCCATGAAAAGATTACCGATGGGGCTCAAGGTGAGTCTAAATTCCTTTAGTCGAATGATGTCAGTGGCAATGTCAGGATTAATCTATGATAAGTGCCTTGTATATCAAGACGATTTGATAACGATAGGGAGAAATCTTGCTCATCATAATAAAAATCTAATAAGTATTATGGAAAGGCTTAGAAAGGTCAATCTTAAATTAAACCCTCATAAATGTCAATTTCTTAAGAAAGAGATACTCTATTTAGGTCATATTGTTTCAAAAGAAGGCGTGTTGCCTGATCCAGCTAAAACAAAGATATTAAAAAATTACCCTGTTCCTAAAAACGCTGATGAGGTTAAGCGTTTCGTAGCATTCTGTAATTACTATCGCAAATTCATAAAATCATTTTCTGAAATAGTTATACCTCTAAATAAATTAAGCCGTAAGAGCGAACCCTTTCTATGGACAAATGAATGTAAAAATGCTTTTGAATTTCTAATACATGCCTTAATATCGTCTCCAGTACTACAATATCCTGATTTTAGAGAAAGTAATGAATTTGTATTACAGACAGATGCCTCAGGCATTGCCATTGGGGCTGTGTTATGCAATAAAGATCTACGCCCAGTAGCTTATACAAGTAGACCGTTAAACAAAGCGGAAATTAACTACCCAACTATCCAAAAAGAACTTCTTGCGATAGTTTGGGCTGTTAAGTATTTTAGGCCATACTTATACGGTAGGAAATTTACAATTATGACAGATCACAAGCCGCTTGTTTATCTTTTTGGTATTAAAGATCCATTGTCAATCGAAATTTCAATAACCTACGTTATTGAAATTTCGATTGACAATGGAAGAGTATGATTTTAAGATTGTTTATATTAAAGGTAAAGATAATGTTGTAGCTGATGCTTTATCTAGAGTATTTGTAACATCTGACGCGCTAAAAAGTATGCAAGAGCAAGTAAATGTATTAACTAGGGCGCAAAAGAAGGGAATAAATGATGTAGAAAAAAGTAAGAAAGATGATGAATATAGGGATCTTAGTATATCTTCAGACGCGAGGCCTGATCAACCAAGAGTCGTGGACATATTAAGAAAACCTGTTGATTCTGTAGAGATGCGATTTATTGAGAATAATGACTTAAAAAAGCTTATGAATATTGTAACAGAAGAATACGAATGTTTTGCTTTTATTGCAAGTAGAAAAATATGATATATAAATTCTGATTTTAAAGCACATTACTCGCGAGCCGAATTTGTGGAAAAATTAGAAGAATTTAGTAGAAAAGTGGGAATTGATGAAATATGCATCATTAAAAATGAAGGAAACAGAGATTTTATCAAAAGTATGTGTAACGAGATTGTAAGTCTTACACGTTGGTCCGGACCAAGAATATGCATATTAAAAGGAGTAAAGAGTATAAGCAATAATAATGAAAAGATTTTAATTATGAACGACTTCCATTTACTGCCTTCCAGTGGTCATGCTGGAATTCGCAGGATGGTGAATACTATTAAAAAACGATACTACTGGCCAGGTATCGAAAAGGACGTCCAAGAATATGTCAAAAAATGTAGAATATGTCAAAAATCTAAACATTTTCGATACATTAAGGAACCCATGGTAATTACTACCACAGCGTCATCAGCCTTTCAAAAAATGCATTTAGATGTAGTAGGACCTTTAGATAGGGATAACGACGGTAATTGCTATATACTGACCTTGCAATGTGAATTAACGAAACTCGTTCAAGCTATTCCTCTTAAAAATAAAGAGACAGTGTCCATTGCAGATGCATTAGTAAAACATTTCATATTAATATTTGGCATACCAGAAACTATAGCAACTGATCGTGGCACCGAATTCATGTCATCAATCATGCAGCAGGTTTGTAAAACTCTTAATATTGAAAAATTATCGTCTACAGCGTATCACCATCAATCTATTGGAGCTCTTGAAAATGCCCACAAAACCTTGGGTGCATTTTTAAGAATTCAATGTGAAAATAACACAGACTCTTGGAGTTATTGGTTACCATTTTGGTCTTTCAGCTACAATAACACAGTTCATTCTGAATCAAACTACACTCCATACGAACTTATTTTTGGAAATTTATGTAGAATACCCAATAATCTTACCGATGAAGTAGAAACCTTTGTATAATAGTGATGATTATCCCTTACAATTAAAATATAGATTACAAGTAGCCCATGCTGACGCAAGACAAAATCTGTTAAAAAACAAACTAAAACGTAAATTACTGTATGACAGAACTGTAAATACTCAGAGTTATGATAAAGATGATCTAATTATTCTGAAAAATGAAACTGGTCGAAAATTGGATCCAATATTTGAAGGTCCATATAAAGTAATAGAAGATTTAGGTTGTAATGTTAAAATATATAAGAAAAATAAAATAGAATTAGTACATAAGAATAGGACTAGGCCATTTTATAACTAAACAAGCAAAATTTGTTTTATAATAAGCTATTGTATGCATTGTATTATTGTTTTTTTTTTGTTTTACTACCTAGGATTTAGCTACCTAGTGATTGTTAAAGAAAAAAAAAAAAAAAAAAAACTTGGATTTTTTTTTCTTTTCACCCCCCGGGAGGTGTAGTGTAAGTTTTACATAGGTAAAGGCACCTTTAGACAGTATAGTAGTATGTGTACGCTTTTATACCGTAATTATGTTAACTAAGCACTTTACTTTATAATATGTATTTCAATGTAACTAATTGTATCACATTGAGCATTCAATATACGTACCTTAACCGATGTGGTTGTTTCCTTTAAAACCCCAACATCACACAACGCAATCAAAAGATACCGTTTATGCTGCAAATATTTGACACTCACAAACTTACTTTCCGTGAACTCAGAATCTTGAAATTTGGTACGAAGCAACGTCTAGCACAGATAAAGGAGTTTCGGGAGTTTTTATTGCCAGGTTCTTTTCTCTTTGGCTCCACCCATTGTTTTACGAATCAAATGTGATAGGCAAGCGCCGTACCCCCTGAAAAACTAAAATGACTGACCAATCAGTGAAAATGTGATTTCCCCAATACAAATTTGTACTTTTTGTAAACCTTGGACCAAAAGGCGTCGATTAGTAAGAAAACACAATTTGTGCGGTTGGGCTATCAATTGTTATAAACAAATTAATTTGTTAACTGATGAAAGGTTGGTTTTTATATTCGAAAATTAATTCTAAGGGTAAAACGGGACAATAGAACCCTTTTTACTTTATGATTTTTTCGAAAAAAAATGCGTTTTAAAGAAGTTACAACCATTTTAAAGCGCAAAAAAGGTCACATACAACATTTTTTATCCTTTTGGTCCAAGGTTTACAAAAAGAACAAATTTGTATTGGGGAAATCCCATTTTCACTTCTAAGCACTTTTTCGGGGGTTTGTCGCTTGCCTATAAACTCTAGTGCTGACCTCAAATATTGGATAGAATCAGGCGTTACCTGGCGGAAATCCATGACAAAGTAATGGTAAGTATGATGTTCAAACTTTTTAAAATAATTGCATTATTTTCACAAAAATAGAAGACATTAAAACGTCGACAAATGTTTCACCTCTAAACGAGGCATTCCCAAGACTGTCTCTGGCTGGGCTGTTCTCTCTGAGACAGAACATCATACTTACCATTATCTTGTGCTGACGTTTTAATAAGTGTTATTTTATAGTATATTTATATTAGAAAATATTTAAAAAAAAATTGCGAAAAGCATAAATTTATAGGTTTATAGGAACGGAACCTTCCGTCCGTCTTTTATTCTTTCTTTCTTTCAAAATGTTCCTAACTGGGCTTATAGAATAGTGATCCGTATCCACCATGAAAAAGTTTGTAACCGCTTTAGTTCACCCTGTCACAGAATATGGAATAGTATATCAGAATATTATATAATAGTAATTCTGATTAGTTTGCACAACATAAGTTTTAAAGTAATGGTTCGGTTTTAGATAATAATGAAATAAATTAATTAACGTTTGAAATGCTTTGAATAAGACTATTTATGTTTTGCTTGAATTAGATTTCTATTGAAATATGCTCAATTTACTAACTCAGATAATTAGCGGGTTGAAATTTAGAGGAATAATTGAGCTGAGCGAAGCTCAGCTCTTTCTTGGGCGACTCGTGTATTTCGTTTGGGATCGAACTCCTCCTAAACGACTGGACCGATCTTTTTGAAATTTGGCACGGTCATAGTGACCATCACCGTGAGTGCATATATCTGAATTCATAAAGATCGGTCCAGTCGTTTAGGAGTTCGACCCGGATAGACAAACTCAGCTCAATTATTGCAACAGCAGAATGTATTGCATACCTAGTATAAATTATATTTTATTACTAGCTAAATATCGCTAGCGTAGTTAGACGCTAGCGATATTTTCGTGTTTTAACCGACGTTGAAAAGTAAGAAGTTCCTAATTCGAATGTATTTTGTTTTAAGTTTGTTACCTCTTAATCTAGGTAGTCATGACTTCACCAAAGATGCGGGGTAACACCCGGCTACCACGCAGCGGCCACACAGGTGGCCAAGGTCCGCCTGGCGTTACTGGGAATTCTTTCAGTGCTTACTGGAGGCGCTCGGTAATGGACATAGGTTCGGCTCGGTTCGGTTTTTTTAAGCCGCGGATTAAAAAAAATGGTAGTAATGACTTTCGATTGGGCGAACCGATTTTGATGATTTTGTTTAAGACAGAGCGCCGGATGTAAACGAAATTGTCCCGTCTCGAATTGAAGACGCTTTGCTCGCTCAGTCAATAAGCCTTCCGCCACGGTCCCACATGTGGAAAGCTTAGGAAATAGGTTACAGTTTGACCCAAAAACTAAATTGTGTAATATATTTAATAGCAATCTACTTGACGTACAAAATATAGCTACTTACTTTCATTCTATTTTATCTATATTTACAGAAAGTTTTCTTAAATAACTTCTAAAGTTATTTGAAAGATAAGGAAGTTACAACATTTTATAAATTTATTACTATCATGATTCATATTTACTGGCAGTGTTTGGAATGTTTTGTAGTACTTTTCAACGAAAAACAACATAATTTTAGTTGGAAACTGAGTTTTAGAGAAAATGTATTAAGAGTATAATAAATTAGCTGAAGAGGTAGGCAGAGGCGCATTACACACGCACAATTTGCCAGTATTTTTAGTCCCACGTAATAGGGGGAAAGCCTATCGCCGTCACCGGGCACTCTAGAAAGTGGGCTTCGTCCAAAATGGCCGAATTAATTTAGTAAAATTATAATTAATATATTATAAACCCGAAATCACATTTATACCTGTAAACGAGTAGTACCTGGTAACGACAATAGGGTTGCCCTCTAAGTGTCGGTTAGCGGTAGTACGCTCCCAATTATGTGAGAACAGCAAACTACTGGCAAAAATTGGGTTTGCAATACACCTCAACCGACCCCTCAGGGATATAACAGTGTGTATGTATGATTAAATCGATTCAATTGCCACATAATTCACAAAACAGCATTGTGGCCAATATTATTGCAGGCGTTTCAATTAATTGCGTTTATAGCACAGCATATTTTGTTGTAGGGTTGTCTCATATTATCTGTACTACAGAATAGGGAATAGTACTTACATACAGAACTTGCACTCCGACGTTAATTAAAGCACATTCTTTTGTTTACAAAGAACATAATTCGAACGTTAGGGTTGATAGAAAAGTACCAGCATATTTTGACCAATAATTATGACTCAATATCAACTCTATGGTCAATGCCGTGTCACAAACAAGAGACAACCCTTACTGACTTACAACTTCAAGTTGTAGCTGACGTCACGAGTGACATAGGCCTGTCTTTACTAACATTATAAAGAGGAACGATTTGATTGATTGTTTGCAATGAAAAAGCTCGGTAAATACTGAACCGATTTCGAAATTTTCACTGATACAAAGCCACATTAGCCCCGAGTGGCATAGGCTACTTTTAATACTGGTTATAAGTTCCCTTTCGTATTGGAAACGAGATGTTCAGCTAGTAACTACTTAATTGAGCGTAGCGAAGCGGAGCTCAATCTTAGGCGATAAGTGTAAATCGTTTGTGCGTCTACTCTGCCGAAACGACTCGATTGATTTAATCGGATGCACCATCGAGGAATAATCACCGAAAAACCAGATGATTAAATGGTTGCCATGGAAACACGGGCGTCAACAACGAAAATAGTTTTTTTTTTCTTTCGATTAATTAATTTAAGTGTTCGATTCTGATTCTGATATGTAATAAAAACATTTTCTGCGCTCACCATTTGCAATTAGCAGCATGCATTGCATACCTAGTATACATAGAAAACCCCCTATCCACCGACTAAAATTCTTCAAATCACTCACTCAGATTTAAATGAAGTAAGTATGTTTTTAATTACAATGTGTGACAACCCTTATTTATTAATGCACAAGTTCAAGCTATTGTTGAGTTAACTGTCGGTTCAGTAATAAAACGTGTCAATAAAATAAATACATAAAATACCCATTAGCCTTTAGTGGCCATTCAAACTAATGAAACGTCTACATAACGAGATGATACACACACACAGACATATCACACCTATATCCCGAAGGGGTAGGCAGAGGTGCCTTACACACCCACAACTTGCCAGTATTTTTAGTCCCACGTAATAGGGGGCAAGCCTATTGCCGTCCCCAGGCACATTTATTATGGGTTGTGTCTAAAATGGCTGAATGAATTTAATAAAAAGTAGCAGCTATATTGTAATTTTGAAAAAAAAATTGAAACCCGTTGCCTTGCGATAAAATGCTGATGAAAGGCAACAAAATCTTACGTGCCAGCCGCTATGGCACAGCCAATTAAAGTCCTGGGCGTCTCGGACTAGAAACACACATAAATCACGCCTATATCCCAGCGTGCCAGTATTTTTGGTCCCACGTAATAGGGGGCAAGCCTTAGCAATAAACTTGCCCCAATTACGTAGAACCTACAAAGTGTGGGTGTGTAATGATCTCTGCCTAACCCTTCGGGGATAAAGGTGTGATTTATATATGTCCGTCTGTATGTGTGTTACGTTGATTTCAAAGAAACTTTTCACAGATGTTCTTTAATTTAAAAAAAATCCCTCAGCCCATTTAACACCCACTACTGGACATGTGCCTCCCCCAAATAGGGGGAATTCAGCCTACAGAATCTACGTAAGTATACCACGCTAGCCAGACGGGTTGGTATGGGGTTTTGTAGATAAACATACCTTAAAAAATACCCAAACTCCGAAACTCCTTATAACTATCGCTTATTTATTGTAGGTACTATTTTTCCTTTGAAAACTATATATAAATCAATGGTAAGTAAAAATTTTTTTAAGAAAAAACTTTTTAGCATTAATTAATAGCATTAATTTTTCGCAGAATCAAAAGGACAACAAAACGTCGACAATTGTTTCGCCTCTAAACGAGGCATTATCAAGACTGTCTCAGAGAGAATAGCCGTGCTGTTCTCTCTGAGACAGTCTTGATGTTTTGTTGTCCTTTTGATTCTGCGAAAAATTAATGCTATTAATTAATGCTAAAAAGTTTTTTCTTAAAAAAATTTTTACTTACCATTGTTTTGTCATGGATTTTCGCCAAGTAACGCCTGTTTCTATCCAATACTATATATAAATGTTAGCGTTATGTACTGTATGCGCTGGTTCTAGCGATGCGGGTTTTAGTGGACTGTATATGCGGGAGAATTGTAAAACAATCGAACAATGGAGATTAAAAAGAAAAGGAATTAGGGTCTAGGACTCACCTTCTGCTGTTTCAAAGGGGTGCTCGTATTTTCTGCGTTACTTACTCCTTCAGGGTTGGCCAGCTCCTGTTTCCTGTTCCTTCACTAATTATTTAATCTCAAATCTTGAGGCAAGATGCGGGAGATTGTTTTAAAGCGGTGTATAAAAAATGCGGTTTTATTTACGTAAAAATACGTTGCGGTTGTATGACTCGACGAAATTCAAATTGCAAGTGAAGAGATTTGCATCTGTCAAATCTTTTGTTCTTCTGAGAGCGGTAAATATATCCATCTCACTCGCTTCCGTAGGCTTGAGGTGAGTTGGAGTGAGATGAGGAAAATGAGGATCAGGTGGGAGGATTATAAGGACGATTACACACGTTACGTGTAAAGGCTGAGAACACATTGGCGCATACATGTACTATAAGTACTGTAATTTCATACTATTGGAAAAGAGTGGCTGTGAGTTTTATTGTCAGGTTCTTTCTCTCTTATTTTGCGAAACTGGCAGTAAATGTAAATTTAGAAACAATTAAGACTTTAATTGAAACCTTTATAAGTGACTAACTTTCAAAAACTGTACCTTGTATCCCACTTGAATGAACATATTTTTCATTTTTTCATTTTAATTTTCGAACAAACATTTAATTTTGTTGATCACACAAATATTTGATTGAACCCGAAATTGAACCTGGCGGCACCTCAAGGACGTCAGTCGCATTTTTTCCTCCAAAAGGTGTTTTCTATTTACCTAAAGCTCCTTTATCTAACTAATAGTATAAAACAGAAGAGTTAGTTTGTTTTTTTGAACGCGCTAATCTCAGAAAGTACGGCTTCGATTTAAAAAAAAATATTTTGTTGAGAAGTGCATTTATCGACGAAGGCTATGGGCTATATAACATCACGCTAAGATGAATAGGAGCAGAGCAGCAGTGAAATATGTATCAAAAACGGAATTTTTTTTTCTTTTAAGAACTTCCGTTGCGTACGCTGCGCTGGCCAAACGGTTAATGTTATGTTAAAATTATGTACTAAAGAATTGTTCCTCTTTAAAATTTCTAAACAAAAGTCCGCAGTAGCATATATCTATCTCTTAACTCACTATAATATAATTATATTTTATGGAAATGAAATTCGTTCTAAAATAATGATTTGCGAAGCTAGATGTTATTACGGGTGACGCGACGGGAACAATAATTACAAGCGATGGGAACGGGAAAAAATCCTCGCGGGCGAATTACTTATAAGAGGCGAGCCTAACACTAGAATGTTTTATGTATGCAGAACCTCTTTCGTTGATCTACAGGTGCACCAATTGACTACGAACCTTATAAATCCCCCGACCCAATACCCTTCCATACAAATAATATCTAACCAATCTCTTCGAGTAATAAATTTATTATTAATTAATAACTGAACGGTATTATTACTTCCAAATTGTTTGTAGATTTACTAAGTTTGGTAAACTTATTACATTGTGGTTAATAATAATAAAAGTTTAGTATGGCTTGGTTTAAATTAAATCCTAACTGATCACCGCGACTCTGCCCGCGTGACTTAGTTTTCTTCCTACACTAGGTATGCAATACATTCTGCTGTTGCCATAATTGAGCTGAGTTTGTCGATCCGGGTCGAACTCCTAAACGACTGGACCGATCTTTATGAATTCAGATACATGCACTCACGGCGATGGTCACTATGACCGTGCCAAATTTCAAAAAGATCGGTCCAGTCGTTTAGGAGGAGTTCGATCACGAACGAAATACACGAGTCGCCTAAGAAAGAGCTTCGTAAAGTCAGCTCAATAATTATTATACCTAGTTACTAAGGGACGCCCGTGGCTTCGACCGCGTAAAATAGTCTTCTAATTCCCAATTCCTGTGGGAATACAGTATTTGAATATTTTACTAAGGGATAAGGTAGCTATATATTTATCTGTTGAGTTTTAATAATCGGTTTCATTATCCATTATAGATTTGTCCATTATAGATGTACCCGGTGACGGCAATAGGCTTGCACCCTAACGTGGGACTAAAAATACTGGCAAATTGTGGGTGTGTAATGCACGTCTGCCTACCCCTTCAGGGATATAGGCGTGATATGTCTGTGTGTGTGTGTTCATTAAAATCCCCCCAGTTTTTTTTGCTATCGTTATGTAATTATATTTATCAATGTAAAACATATTTGCAAAGAAATAACATGCAAAGAAAAACACCCAAACTCCGAAACTATTCGTAGATAGTAGAAACAGTTGTCACAAAATGAACAATTGACACAGCAACCGACCTAAAATTACCGAAATGGGCCCAAATAATTGTCGGCATGGGACCAAATTGAATTGGGAAGTAGTAGCTTTCAATTAAAACCGAGACAAAATGAATAAACAACAAAATAAACGAATAAAACAAACGTATTTCTCTCCGACATCAATTACATAGAAAATTGAAAGGATTATTTTCCATTCTTCCATTCGCCCATTCAAAACACGATCAAAGATTTGTCAATTTATATCGTGATTGATTTTATATAGATATCAATTTCTAATATAACGTTCCGATTCCGATCCCACTCCCACACAGTGGATAGCATGTGAGAACCGAACGTTATAAACGTTCGTTTCTTTGCAGAACGATACTTAGTGGCCTGGAACGCCCTGCCTGTGCACGTGTTTCCTCCCACATATAATCCTGGGTTCTTTAAGCGGATCGTGAAGAGGCATATCAGTAGGTCGTCAAGTTGAGGGCTACTCTCTATAGTATTGTGTGCTGTAAGAGTGGCGCACAATCGCTAGACGTCGTCACGACTTACCATCAGGCGGGCGGTGTCAATTTGGCGAACACAACATACCTAAAAAAAAAATAACGTGATGGAAAAGAAATTTTGTAAATAAGGGAGTAAAGCCAATTTTAAAGTCATTGCCAGACTGCCTCGGTGGCGCAGTAGTATATGTATGCGACAGCCGTCCCTGAGGTCCAGGGTAGAATAAAATATTCGTTGGATCCTCAAATGTTTGATCCGGAGTTTGGTTACCTTCTATGTATATTTAGTATGTTTTTAGAAAACTCCACGAATTTTCCTTATACATATAAGGTATAGACCAACCCGATTGGCCAGCGTGATATATGAAGCCTAAATTCCCCTCTCTGTGAAGGAGGTCTATGCCCAGTAGTGGGTGAGATGATGATGAGCCAGACAGCATCGATACTTAGTTCTTTGACGAGTTTTTATATTCTATACTAATGGTAAAGGAGCTCCGTACTAGTAGCTTGTACTAGGTCTCCAGTACTATAATATTACAAGTATGAAGGCGGCTTCAGTGACGTGGTTAGTACTTATGTTTGTACCGAAGTCTGGGTGTTTCCTATATATAATATGTAAGTATTTACAATAAAAAGTGTATTTAAGTATTTATATAAGTTTATCTAGTACTTATATCACAAGCTCTGATTAGTTTGAGACTAGATGGCGTTGTGTGAATTGTCCTAACACATATAAAGAGTATAGTAAAGTAATGTCTCCTTGAAGTCATTTTCACTTTGTCACTATCATCATCCACCGAGCCTGTTTCCAACCCAGATGGGGTCGGTTTTCCAGTCTAACTCCTCGCGGCTGAACTTCGATATTTTACGTGAAGCGACTGCCATCTGACCTTCACTGGCCTTCACATCCCATTGGCCATATCAAAATTCTTTAGTTCTTCTCATTTTTTTTCTAAAAACGTGGCTCCATCGATGTTCGTCGATGATTTCGCCAATGTCAAGGGTAATGCTTGTTTTTTTCCGCACAGAAGAACTACTCGTAGTTACTCTGAACTAGATTGCGATGCGGGACAAGGAAACGTTGTTCGGTATTGCAATTGAGTTTGGGCCTAGATTTATGCCCAGTGCCAGAAATCCAAGCCCATGTTCTGTAGTTAGAGTAGTCGGATTTTTTAGGGCTCCAAGTACCCGTAACGAATTCCATTAGATGTTTGTATGGCGAACGGTATGGTCCGACCGGCTTAACGTGCTCTCGCATCGGTATATAGGTCAAAATGGAGCGAATTCGGGTCGAGCATAACTCTTCACCCTTCTTGTACAACTTAATATATCACGTATTTTGAAGGTGTGAGGTGTTGTCTACCGACTTCCAAAAAAGGGGGAGTATTTCAATTCGACTGTTTTATGTTACCTCATATATTTGAACTGAGTGAACCAGTTTTGAATTTTTTTAACTGAATGCAACTACTTTCCAAGTGTCCCAAATGCCCCATTTCAATTTGGTCCCATTCCGACAATTATTTGGTCACATTTCGGCAATTTGAAGTCGGTTGTTGGCACTTGTTGGGTCAATTTTTGACGTGTATAAAACGGGCGCTAATTTTTTTTTACTACCTTTATCTTAGATACTAGTACGATGTCTTGCGCGGTGCTTCGCGCCGCACCACGCTGTAGGTTTTGGCCTATAACTTTTGACCCCTTAGGCCCAGGTCAAATTTTCGATTTTTTTGGCTTGCCTCCAGATCGAGGACTATCCATCCATAGAGGGGTCCACCATCATTGGAGCATAAGCAGTTCTCAAGAGCTAAGGAGGGACAAAAATTACATTCACCATTTCAATATACTCGTAGATCTTCCATTGTACGTAGAGCTAGAGCCTGAACCATTTGACCGATTTCGCTCAATGTTATAACAGACGCGTGTATTTTAATATAGAGGGATAGTTGACGCTCATTGACATAACTTTTCCTGATTAAGGAATTAAGAGTCCTCCTATTAAATTTTACCGTTTTCGCTTATTTTACAGACGTGTTTTTACACTGAAAATACTGTATTTTTATAAGTTTTAATGCACAACATGAAATATCATTTCAATAATGATCTAATAAGTGAGCTACTTTCTTATTTTTGTCATTAAATTTTGATTAATCGACCTAAAACAATCGGTAGTTTTTCGTATCTTTTGCTGGAAGAGGTCTAGAATATCACAAATTCACTAATCGTTTTGACGTCTAAAAAGTATTACAAAAATACAGTGTATTCTTGTAAAAGTCATCTATCAAATGTATGGATTACTTTTTATCACTTTCATAAAAAAAAATTGAGTAAACAAATATTTAAGTTAGTCAAATTTTAGAGCAAATGGGCAATGAATTAGTTCTTATTTCGGCTACATAAAACTCTCGTTCATAAAATTAAAACAACATAAATAAACCTTGGTTCAAAATCAATCCATTTGCAAAAAAAAAAGAAAGCTAAATAATAAAAAATAGGCTGTAAATAATCTTTTAAAAACACCTAAATTTCGCTTTATAATACTCGACGCATGCCTCAAGTAAGCAGTCCGCGCCAAGCGCTTACAGGGAGAGGACGTGTCGCTCTGCGCGCCAAAATTCGACGCCGTCTACAGACGAATATAGTGTGGCGTGAGATTTTGATACTTTGGTAATATTAGTTATTATTTTGTGATGATGGCTTCTTTTTAAATACAACAAGTGATTATGTAGAATGTATTTATCATTGTTTTTGTTAAAAAAAGCTGTTATATTTTATAAAGCTGGATTACTCACTCACTCACTGACACAATTTTATTGTTCTCCTTGATGGTGGAGGGGAAGGTACCTATGTTTTTTTTGCAGAAATGTAAAGGGGGTTCGGGGACCTAGGGAAAATTCCGAGTTTTTGAGATTTGCCCTCCAGTCCCCCAAGGGGGGCTCCCGAGTAGAGTCAAAATGAGTAATAATTTTATAGAGGTAGTTTTTTATTTTATTTTTTTGTATTGGGTTCGCCAATTTGACGCCACCCGCCTGGTAGTAAGTCGTGACGACGTCAAGCGATTGTGGGTCACTCACAGCACACTATACTATAGAGAGTGGCCCTCAACTTGACGACCTACTGAACCCAGGATTATATGTGGGAGGAAACACGTGCACAGGCAGGGCGTTCCAGGCCAGTATCGTTCGGCACAGAAACGAACGTTTAAAACCTACTGTGTGGGAGTGGCATCTCTGCCCGGCACGCGTTGTTCGGGATCGGAAGGAAGATGGGATCAGATTGAAGAGCTCTTCAGAATGCTCGCCGTGGTAAATACGGTAGAATGCGGCCAAGGAAGCTATTGTTCGGCGCTGAACTAGCGGCTCAAAGCTTCCCGTTACCTCCGGACAATCTATAATACGGATAGCTCGACGCTGCATAGCGTCGAGAGCGTCCAGCAAATACTTCGCGGAGCCGTCCCGGAAGTGAGAGCAGTATTCGACGCAGGGTCCAATCTGCATCTTGTACAGCAGACACCTCTGATGCAGTGTAAAGAATCGCTTTACCTTATTCAGTATTCCTAGTTTCCACGAAGCTAGCCCTATACATCTTTCGATGTAGTTTTTATTATTGAGCTCTTGACGAACGTCTATGTCAAGGATCTCAAGGTTGCCCTTCATTGGTAATAATGCATTCTGAAGAGAGGGTAGGGGAAGGAAAGGGGATTTCTTCGCTGTAAATGCACACGCCTGCAATGTGCTGTCATCTGCATAACAATGAATGTTCCCGAGGGATAGCATATCATTGATTTGCAGAAGGAAGAGTTGGTGACAGCACGGACCCCTGCGGCGCCCCGGTATTGTTCCTCGATACATATATACATAACCGGGGCAACACAGGTAAGGCGTGTTGTCAGGGCGGCGTATTTGTGTCTCCGTGAGGAACGTCACAGCGGGCCGAGCCGTCTCAAGGTATGGTGGACGGCATCGAGGTTCGCATGGAGTCCACGGATGTTGGTGAACTCCACCTCGAAAAGTGAAGCTGTGGGGTTTCCTGGGGCCGCTGTGGAACGTTTACTTATTTCTGTTGCAGTGCCATTATAAATTTGAAGAAGAAGCGTGAAGACAGGGCGACATTTGGTGCAGCAGTAATAAGTGACAAAGCGCAGGGGCTAACTTCGTCTGAAACCCTGTGGTTAGGTTGGAGCCGACCCGCCGGATGGAAGGGCTACCAAACCCCCCTGGTGCAAGGCCGCCGCTATCCCACACCGGTTACCACCCGGAGCGGCGATCCCACATCAGGATTATGCGCGAGAACATGTGGGGCAGCCTCCTGGTGTGGTTGGTCCCAGGCGGGCCCCATGACTGTGTTGCGGGCGGCCGTGGCAACGCCGTTGCTAAGGGTCTCCCTGGCCAGCGAATCGACCCACACCTAGCTAGCACACTAGACTCCGCTTTGCCCCCACTGGTTCCATGCCTGCTGCACCATACATGGCCCCGGGCCCGGCGGTGCAGCTGTTGAACCCCTTACGCAACCAGCCTGGGCTGGGTTACTTGTGGGGCTTTAGCACAGTTGCACGGTGGCACCCCCCGGACCAACACCCGGTACCTACGTAGGGACCGAAGCCACTTCATAGGTACCGTAAATTAACGAGCCTCGTCCGTTGATCAGCAGGTGCGCCACTAGCAGATGAGTTCGCTGGGGCCCTAAATATGTTGGTAGAGCCCCTTTGTATAGAGGAGGTCAAATGATTTTGATTAGGAAAAAAAATTAGCCCTCGCCCCCCCTTTGAGAGTGCAACGACAGAGGAAAGGTAGTTTAGTTTTGATTACGGGATCATACGAGTATAGAGGGTCTTTTCTTGAATTTAAGGAGAGAAAAGAAACACCCCCCCTCCTAGCCCTCTTTTCACCTCCCCCACACAAGACACTATTATTATAAAATGAAAAAAAAAAGATCAAAACCATGTAATCGCCGTACCTACTGGCTGACCACCATCGGTAACTCCGGACTCACGCACAAAATGTGTCAAATACCTAATTCCGCCCGTTTCGATTCTGCATACGGACTCTTAAAAACAGCCAAAATGGAATAATAATTATACAAAATTAAAACCACCTGTAATTCAAACCAAAATACCAACAAACAAGTGTCGCTAGTGATATTTTAGTCAGCGTAAAATTTTAAGATAAATAAGATAAGATAAGATAAATACTCTTTATTTTACACATAAAGAGACAGATATGTCACACATGCCTTAAGAATAATGTACAATAGGCGGCCGTATTGCTAAAGAGCAATCTCTTCCAGGCAACCTTAGAATGGAAAGAAAATGGAGAGAGATGATAGGGGTTGTGTACAATGTATTAATAATATAATCAATTGATGAAATATACGAAGAGAGTGAAAGAGTTTAGTTAGTAACAAAATAAATAAATATTAATAGAAAATAAATGCCTAATTTGAGATATAACTGTACAGTAACTATATATTATACTAGCTGGTCGCCGCAGCTCCGTCCGCGTGATTTAGTTCACTCCAAATCTTTTCTCTTTATTGACCGAGCGAGCGAAGCGTATCAGTTTCAACTTCAGGACTGGCCGATTTGGCGTTGTTTGTCTGTATGTATGTATGTATGTGTGTCAGTTCCGGTCTCCAGGCCGCATTTTTCAGCCGATTTTCATGAAATTTGGTACAAGTGTTCTTTGTTGCAAGGCGCAACTTTTGTCGAAGGGATTTTTCGATTGGGGGGGAAATGGGGAAGAAATTCGGAGAAAATGATCATTTCTCATCTCAGAAGACAATTTTTTTTTTTGCATGTTCATTAAGGGGATGTTTTCGTGTTCGCTAGGGCGAGTGGGATATGTTTCAACTGGCGAATTGGATGTGTTGTCAGTGTTATTTTAAAAACGGGGAAGAAATGCGGAGAAAATGATCATTTCTCATTTTCTTTTTTGCTGATACCTCTGTTGGTGCGCATGGAAAGTCAGCCACCAGACCACGTCCCAAAAGGATGTTAGGGACCCGAAAATAACGCTAGGTTGCAGAACTACTAGTAATAGTAGTATAGATATAGATATACCCTGCTATAACCGTTGTAATAGTTTAACACCAGTGTAACTTCGAGTTTAGTCAAATCCGCCTTTAGTGTATCAAAGTGCCCTCGAATTTACCTACGACATACATTTACCTGCGTCATACCCCAACTTGGCTACATTACGCCCGTTCAAAGCTTACCTTTGAGGCAATTTCTAACCTACATAACACAGTGTGTAGTTATTGACTGCTTTAGTACCGAAAAAAAATATGGTACATCCGAGTGGGGAAGTTTTTTTTACAACCCCATCGTGTGGGGTATCACACTAGATACGAAAACATCGAGAGGTCCGTTAGATTTTTTTATTTAAGTATTTGTTTGCCAGATATTTAAGTTTTTAGTGTGTATTTTACTATGAAAACAAGCCAAGTGTGCTCTACACTTAGCCGGTTTTTTAATACTTGGGGATTGTTTAGGGCCAATCGAATATGATATTTGTAACATACTATATTTGGCCTATCTCACAGCACATAAATTAATTTAATCGACTCAGGGTATTTTTAACAATATCCTTTTAGAGTTTTCTTTCTTAACTTTTATTTACATAACTTTTAGCCTTTGGTTGGCTAGACCACCTGTCTAATTATCTCCTTCATGAATGTCAAACAGATGAGGGTCGCAAGTCGGATGTCACAAGTCATTTGTCAATGTCACTGACTGACTGACACTAATATCAAGTGGAACAGAGTTACGGAATATTGACTGTTTAGATTCGATGTAAATGATTTATGACAAGCCGAATACTTAGTTGAACACATACACCTATATCCTAGAAGAGGTAGGCAGAGGTTCGTTACACTTTGGTCGAACTTTTGTTGGTCCCACCTAATAGGGGAAGCCTATTTTGGTTACCGAGCACTATAGGAAACCCTCATTCTGAATATTAGAGCGTCGCCGTCGGATGAATCTATACTACTACTCGTATTACAAAGAGGAAAGATTTGTATTTTTGTATGTTTGTAATGAATAAACTCAAAAACTACTGTGCCGATTTCAAAAATTCTTTCACCATTGGAAAGCTACTTTCACTCTGAGTAATATAAGCTACTTTTTATCCCCGTAATGTGTTCCCACGGGAACCGGGAACGAGTAAACTAAATCACGCGGTCGGAGCTGCGGCGATCAGCTAGTTATATATACACGTCAAAAATTGACATAACAACCGACTTCAAATTACCGAAATGGGACTAAATAATTGTCGAAATGGGACCAAACTGAAATGGGACCACTTGGGAAGTAATAGCTTTCATTTAAAAAAATATTAAAATCGGTTCACAGTTATGAGGTAACAAACATAAAAAAAAACATAGTTTAATTGGGAACCTTCTCCTTTTTTTGCAGTCGTTTGAAAATTATTAATTGAGCGGAGCGAAGCGGAGCTCAATCTTAGGCGACAAGTGTAAATTGTTTGTGTATCTACCTCCGAAACGGCTCGACCGATTTTGACCAAATTTGGCATTCTGGTCGACATCATACCCGGGAGTGCATATATCTGAAATCATGATAATAGAGCTCTATTATCATGATTTCAGATATATGCACTCCCGGGTATGATGAGCAACATTTTCGGTGATTATTTCTCCGTGGTCAGCTGACTACAAATAATCACCGAAAATGTCCTGGACATCATCGTAAAACCAGATGATAAAATGGTTGCCATGGAAATGCGTCAACAATGATAATAGATTTTTTACATTCGATTAATTCATTTAAGTGTTCGATTCTGATTCTGATATGTAATAAAAACATTTTAGGCAAGCGGCGAACCCCCTGAAAAACTAAAATGACTGACCAATCAGTGAAAATGTGATATCCCCAATACAAATTTGTACTTTTTGTAAACCTTGGACCAAAAGGCGTCGATTGGTAAGAAAACAAAATTTGTGCGGTTGGGCTATTAATTGTTATAAACAAATTAATTTGTTAACTGATAAAAAGTTGGTTTTTACATTGGAAAATGATTTCTCAGGGTAAAGCGGACAAAATAGAACACTTTTTACTTTGTGATTTTTTCGAAAAAATGCGTTTTAAAGACACAAGCGTAACAACATTTTTTATCTCGGCGAGTTTTGATTGAATTCAATAAAATCCTGTGACAGAACACTTATCAGATCTTAAGCTTCAACTGACTATTTTTCAAAATGAGAATATATACATTTTTCACATCGTAAAATCTATTAATACACATAGCGTTTTTTTAGCGTTCCACAATCCGGAGGATGCACAAGACCGCCCTCCAAACCCACTTAAAATTAGGCCGAAAGAATAGAGAATTAATTTTGAAAATAGAGTAAATATGAGAGTTTCGCCCCCAACCAGGGGCATCATCAGGAGATGTTGATGGCTCGGCGTACGGCGGCGTCGCCGTTTCGAGGCGCCAAAATTTAGGTTTTTTATTATTTTTATCACGATAACACAACTCTCATATTTAAGTATTCTATTTTCAAAATTATTTCTCTATTCTTTCGGCCTAATTTTAAGTGGGTTTGGAGGGCGGTTATGTGCATGAATAAATACGAGAGTTGGGTAATTTGTATGTGGCGGAATATTGCAAAGTAGTTAGATTTATTAAATTTAACTTTTTATTATTTATTTGTATAGATATATACAATAGGCTTGTCCCCTATTACGTTACGTATTACTGGCAAGGTATGAGTGTGTATTGCACCTCTGCCTACCCCTTCGGGGATATAGGCGTGAAGTATGTCTGTCTGTCTATTTATAGGTATGTTGTGTGCGTCCCGTTCAACTTCTTTTTTTTTCTTGTTTAGCTTCGTGACTGTGACGTAACACTCAATGAACTTTATGTAAGCGTTTCATTGTTGACATCGTATTCAATCCTCTGAAAAAACTTGAAAAAGAAAAATGTTGCAAAAATTATTTTGTATATAAAACTCTAGTAGTGGCATCAACAAGATCACCTGCAGAACAACGAACGAGGCCTCTGGCAAACTTAAAAATGTTTCTTTATCTGCAACTGGCCACTTATTACTTGGGACCAGTAAAGTTAATGGCGAATAATATACCTCTACCCCTTCGGGGAAACATGCGTGATTGTACAATATATGTGTGTTTAATCGAAGTAGGTACATAATATCATATAATTTATCAACACGCCTATATCCCCAGACGTAAGCAGAAGAGCACTTACACACCCAGATAAATAAATATAAATAAATATGTTAGGCCAATTCACACAACGCCATCTAGTCTCAAACTAAGCAGAGCTTGTGATATGAGTACTAGATAAACTGATAAAAATACAAATATACATTTTTTTTGTAAATACATACATATTACAAACGTATCTGTCTTCACACAAAGTTTGTCCGACCGGGAATTGAACCCAAGACTCCGACGAAAGCGGATGCACTACCGACCACGCCACCGAAACAGTCGAGGCAGATGTTGTCAGTAATTGTGTTGGTCCCATGTTATGACGGTCATGGGCACTGAAGACAATCTCTAACCACATTGTAATTAAAAAAATCTAATACAATCACTAAATAGAATATTTACAGTAAAAGCAATAATACGTAGAAAACCGACAAAAATGTTTGCAGATCTTATTTTTAACGGTGCATCTAATTAGTCTCGTACAGCTCGTAATTTTAACCGACCACGACTCTGAGATATAAAATATTGGATAGAAACAGGCGTTACCTGGCGAAAATCCATGACAAAGTAATGGTAAGTAAGATGTTAAAACTTTTCAAAATATAATAGCATTATTTTCGCAAAAACAAAAGACAATAAAACGTCGACAATTGTTTCACCTCTAAACGAGGCATCCTCAAGACTGTCTCAGAGAGAACAGCAGAGCTGCTGTTCTCTTGTATTTCGACGTTTTATTATCTTTTATTTTTGCGAAAATAATGCTATTATATTTTGAAAAGTTTTAACATCTTACTTACCATTACTCTGAGATATAAGTTAATTTTAAATGTATTCCCTATTAAAAAAAATGCTTTCAATAAAAAAACCAAGTAAGCAAATATTTGTAGACTCTAATGGCATACAACGTGGCAATGCTGCCAGCCTTCTGGGCACACATTGCCATTCGGCAACGATGAGGAGGAGTTCTTTGACGCCTGTATGTAATCTAGATTTTAATGTGTATAGTAAAGTTTTTAGTAAGTGTAAATAGTATTTTCATCTGCTGTTAATTTAATATAATATATTATATATATCACAAAAATTTTGAACAAAAAAAGAATAGACTCTAATACAGTGACCTTTATCGGAAGAGAAACGCCGAATATACCCGAATGTATACGAAGTTGTGCGAAACAAAATCAATATAAGTACATGCTCATAAGTTCACTTGTGGATTTTACAATGTTGTTACTGTTTGGACGCAATGATGTATTTAGGGATCTATTTTCTTAATGTCTCTCGGGCAGTCTCGGGAATCAACGTAGGGGTCTAACCAATCCGAAGGGGTAGGCAGAGGTGCATTACACACTCACAATTTGCCAGTATTTTTAGGCCCACGTAACAGGGGGCTTGCCTATTGCCGTCACCGGGCATTATAATGGGTTATGTCCAAAATGCCCTATTGAATTTAATAAAACGTAGCAGCTATATTGCAATTTTGAAAAAATAAAATTTGTAACCCGTTGCCTTGCGATGAAATGTTGATGAAAGACAACAAAAGCTTACGTGCCAGCCGCTACCGCACAGCCAATTAAAGTACTTAGCGTTTCGGACTAGTATAGAATATTAATACTCGTAACTATGTCCATAAATTATTAAATTTATCTTCTGTAAACTGCCTCGGAGAGCACGTTGTCGCGTCGGTCCCAGTTGTCATACGAACATCCATGGCAGTCGTTAGGGGTAGTTGGAGCCCTAAATCAAAAATCCGACCGGTCTAACTACAGAACTTCGATATCGCCCATGGGTTGTGGAGGTCAGATGGCAGTCGCTTCACGAAAAATATCGAAGTTCAGCAGCGAGCATAGATTAGATTGGAAAGCCGATCCCAACTGTTATCCCATATCCCACTGTGTTATCCCATATTGTGCGTCGCAATTTTTACAAGTTGCTGTACGTGGGTACGTGTGAGTGGATTTATTTAGGTCAATTTAGGTATGCTTCAAGCTGTAATCCTCATTTTTGAAAACTCAATGAAAACGAATTTTGACAACGCTAAAAAATAGTCATGAAATAGTCATAAATAGTCGTACATGTAAAAAAAATAGTCGTATTATAGTTTCGGCGTTACAGCTATAAGTTAATGAGGATTATGGCTTGACCGTCAAGCTGTAATCCTCATCTCTGGTGCAAGCAAACGGTAAAGCCTATCGAATTGGTTTAGGTTCCAAAAAATAGTCATGAAATAGTCGTAACGACATGCCAAATCTTAGAAATAGTCCTTCAAAGGTTCCAGAGATACAACGGTAACCTGATGAGGATTATGGCTTGAACATTTGAAAACTTCAACTTTCTCCGGAACGCCTGCGATTTTCGGTTTAAAGTTTATGCCAAAAAATAGTCGTGAAATAGTCGTATGAACGACTATAAATGTGAGCTGCTTTAATTTGAAAAAAAAAAGTTTTCGTTTGCCCTACATTTGTATGGAGTACAGTCGTGAACAAAATTGAGAACTTCATATGATATTACTGTGAAACATTTATAATTTGTATCCTTATTTATTACAATCGAAAGCTTGCAAATACGTACATAACTTGTATAAATCTTATGTGTTTCCTGTCCATTGAGGTTACTACCCTTATATTTGTGATTAGCTACGCCAAATAAATTTTTTATTATTGATTTCATAAGAAGTAGATTTTTTAATAGCTCTAATGCAATTGGTATAAAAGTTTGCAACTCTTTTGTCTACATTTTTAAATATCGATTGGTGATGGAACAACTGTGATTATTATGATTAAAACTTTTTTGTAGTAGTATGTTTTTAAGACAATGACAAGATATTCTGATTGTTTACACTTTAATAGGTACTTAATTTAGTTAGTATTATACTTTTATTCTATATAAGTAATTAAAAGTTTTTGATATTATTGGTGTCGGATTCGTTTATGGAATTTGTGATTTTAGAAAATGCACTCAACCTATCAGCGCCATCTATTGAAATTTTCTATAAAAAAACAATGAACTAATCCCACACCAAGACATATTGAACTAACTGTGATATTTGTGATCAAAACTAATTGCTGTGATATAAACATTATATGTACTGAGATTTATACAAATTATGTGCGTATTTGCAAGCTGTCGATTGTAATAAATAAGGATACAAATTATAAATGTTTCATAATAATTTCATATGAAGTTATCAATTTTGTACCGCTTTACCGTTTGCTTGCACCAGAGATGAGGATTACAGCTTGACGGTCAAGCCATAATCCTCATTAACTTATAGCTGTAACGCCGAAACTATAATACGACTATTTTTTTACATGTACGACTATTTATGACTATTTCATGACTATTTTTTAGCGTTGTCAAAATTCGTTTTCATTGAGATTTCAAATATGAGGATTACAGCTTGAAGCACACCAATTTAGGCAATAAATGTAAACAATTATTAAATAATGTGTTGTAAAACAAACGCGGCACGTGCTTACCACGTATTTCCTGCCACACATACGTCACTCATAAGTGTTAAACCAAACCACACTGTTAGTTATTGTGACACGACTGTGTCACTTACGTCAATTTTACGTCTGTGGCCATCGTGACCACAGATAAGTTATATTTTTCTTTGTGTAACGTTGAGCGTAAAGTTGTAATGCAACAATAAAAAAAAATATTTCTTTTCTTAACTGAGTTGGGAAAAGGCTTGGTAAATGATGATGATCTTCTGTAAACTAAAATGTTACTTGAATTTGGATCGTACTTTATTAATGTTTTGTTTTGATATCTGTGTCTCTTTAGAGCTCTGAAATTATACAGCTTTCCTCCCATTCAAATGTAAATTAATAATGAAAGGGGACGGCACACTCGGAAGAATTCCCTGTGGCAACATATAGCATTTTTTGCTTCATATCATATGATTCTTATTTCTAAATCGTACCCAGTAGATGTCTTCACGGGGGCAAAACACGCCATAAATAACTTTGGTTTCCTAGGATAGCAGTGCCATCATAAAGCGTCCGTAACACAACAGTAGAGTCAGCCAGTAACTTCAGTCAGAAGGTTTTCTAAACAACCGTTTCAATTACCGTTTTAAAGCTATTTTTTTACATGGAGAACATTCTAGTGACGTTAATTCTCCGCCGTATTACCACCATAATAGGACGGGTAACGCTGTCCTAGTAAATCAACGCTTTAGCGGCAAAATGCTCACAACCTATTAGTATATCACTACGTATTGAATATTTATCAGTCTAAATAATCTCATTGGTACTCGTAATCAGTTGAACTGTATGTTAGGTTGAGTATTCTAGCCCCAATACTTATATAACCTGCAAGGGATAGCGGTTACTACCAATACTTATAATTTACTTATTTATTAAGCGGGTTTCCCCGCGGGGACCCCCTGTCTGGTCGAAGGAAACCCGCAGTCCCCAAGCGGCATTCAGCAAATTACCAGTGAAAAGTTAGTCTTGTATAATATACCTCTGCCAACCCCATTGGGTAAATAGGCGTTTTTATAGCAGATACTGATTATATCGCACCAAGAAATTCAATTTCTTCCATTTTGTATTGAGATCTTTGAATCAACATAATAATATGAGTTTATTTAAAATGCATAGAATTCTTATCTGGTTTCACAATAACTAGATCGCCGTATCGTTTCCTCAGTCTCCTCCACTAGCTGTTCCCGGTGGTTTCACCCGCATATAGAGCGCTTTTCGCGTTTTACCACCAGTGCGCAAATCTCGCCTGCAATGCGTGTCGATCTCAATGTCAAATTACATACAATAATGAAATGCGTAACGGAGTTAAACGCGATTTAATTTGACGTTAAGTTGACACGCATTGCGGGCGAGAACCGCGCGCATTACGGGCGAGATCCGCACGCTGCTTAGAAACGCATTACAGAAAAAGTACCCACAGAGTGTAGGCGTGTGCGAGCGGAAGCCCCATAGCACGCCACTCTCCTAGCCTGCTTCTGTAATGACGCTGGGCTAGCAACCCACCGTCTGTTGCTATTCCCACCTGTTCTGTTGGCAGAACTACTGGTAATTTGAAGAATAAGATATTGGAACTCGGAAGGGGAGGGTACTCTCCCTCTGTTTCTCGACTGCCTCCTTTGTGAGCATGACTTGCTCGCAGAAAGATACCTTAGCAGAGGCCGCATTGGTGGTCAAAGTTCGCCGGTGCAGCGCCCTAAATTTAAACTAGATATGCAATGCATGCTGCTAATTACAAATGTTGAGCGGAGCAAATGTTTTTATTACATTTCAGAATCAGAATCGAACACTGAAATTAATTAATCGATTGAAAAAAAATCTATTTTCATTGTTGACGCACGTGTTTCCATGGGGCAACCATTTAATCATCTGGTTTTTGGTGATGTCCAGGACATTTTCGGTGATTATTCCTCCGTGGTCAGCTCTATTTTCATGATTTCAGAGATATGCACTCCCGGGTATGATGTCGACCAGCATGCCAAATTTGGTCAAAATCGGTATTAAGTAGGCACGGCACACAAACGGTATAGACTTGTCACCTAAGATTGAAAGACTCGCGTTTGGAAAAGAGTCTCCGTACCCTGAGTTTTTATTAGCTGTGGAAGTCCCTCGAGATGTTAGAAGGGTCCCTCTGCACCCGTTTATTTTTGAAAGCCGAGAGCTAATTGAAACAAATCATGTCGGTACTTAAAGTCATTGTTTTTATTACTTTTTTTATTATTAATTACCACTTTTAAAGGCTCTTAAACCCTTTTAAAGGGCTGTTGTTGAAAATGAATAGAATTTCCATACCCGTATTTTGTTTCAATATAAAATATTGTAGGTATATTTTATTTCACTTTAATTTTTAGCGTTTTGGCCTTGTTTTGGCGTTGGGTAAAATATGTTTGTCATTCTGCCAAATTTATTATCCCCTGATACCGTCCACATCGCGTTGTATTAATTAAGTTCAAAATCAGACTAAAATTATCATATTATAAGATGCCTTGATGCCTTGATTCAAATTCGCTAACTTTTAATCACATTATAAACTTAAGACAAACGGGTCTTTTACGTTATTATTGAGATAATATACATACCTATAATTTATGCTTTCGATTGTCGGCACTTGGTGGAACTCACTTATACAGATATTCCACAAATTCTTTATTGGTATTGACCGACCGGTTTCGCTCTATGGCATTTTCAGAGGTATTCACTAATTCACTTCACATTTTACAAATTTATAATAGGATATTACGTCGTGGAATCCGGTGATCAACAAACTGTACTCGCCCACATAACCTCAACGAACGCTCGCGTGCAGATACTAAGGTGCCTCTTCGAACACAACATTTAGTGACGACGAAGTGAAGGTAGTTGAACAAACATAGACATACCGGGTCAGTGTGCAGTGGCAATTTCGACGCTAACATACTATGAACACCACAGACACAATGCAAATGTCTTTGATCTGAGACCTGTTAACCAAGAAATAGTTAGGAAAATACTAAATAATATCAGAACCTCGGCGCAAGGCACAGATAAAATTAATATCAAAATGTTGATGCTAACACTGCCAAATTCACTTAGCGCGATCACTGCCATTGTAAACACATCCATATCTACACAGACTTTTCCTGAGATGTGGAAGTGTGCAGTGGTAAGACCAATACCTAAAGTTAGTCCGCCAAATACTGTGAAAGACCTGCGACCAATCAGCATATTACCTTGCCTCTCTAAAGTGCTTGAAAAGGTTGTCCATATGCAGATAATTGATTTCCTAGAGACGAATAATATCATTCCTGACAAACAATCAGGTTTCCGTAAGGGAAGAGGCACGGCAACAGCATTGTCTGATGTGGTGGGTAATATCCTGGAAGCCAGGGATCATGGGGAAGGAATGGTGCTGGTCCTCTTGGACTATTCACGTGCTTTTGACGTCCTTGACCCGTCCCTTTTGCTGTCTAAGTTGGCATACTATGGATTTTCGGCTGATACCATCAAGTGGTTCCATAGTTACTTGACGAACAGGTCTCAATTTGTGGAGGTATATAAAGAAGATGGCACGGCGCTAACATCAGCCAACCTCAAAGTGACAAGAGGCGTACCACAAGGCTCAATATTGGGGCCACTCCTGTTCATTCTATATACTGCTGACATAACCAAGTGTATTCAGAACTGCAATTTCCACATGTATGCCGATGACACACAATTATATTTATCCTCCAAGCCAGGTGATACAGCTTTGGCTGTATCGCAAATCAATGAGGACATTCAGCGTATAGTTGGCTGGTCAAGGGAGCATGCCTTGATTCTTAACCCATCCCAGTCTAAATGCATGGTACTGGGTAGCAGACTACAAGTCCAGGCTATAACGCACTTAAATCCAGCAATCATAATAGACGGGCAGCGTATAGAGAGAGTTGAGCAGGCAACCAACCTGGGGCTTATAATGGATCCTCATTTGCGTTTCGAGTCCCATGTTAATAAAATAGTTAAAAATTGTTTTTATAGGCTTAAGGTTCTGTACAATATCCGTGAATGTCTGAGTGTAGCTTTGAGGAAGCAACTGGTGGACACTCTTATTCTATCTAAATTTAATTATTGTGACACAGTGTATGGGCCATGCCTACTATCAAGTACTCGGAATCTAATACAGAGGATGCAGAATGCCTGTGCCAGGTTCTGTTTTAAAATTCCTAGACGTCATCATGTGACACCTTTTATGAATGACCATAATGTGTTGAAGATGGAGGCCAGGAGGAAGTTGCACATTGCAGTTATGTTGTTTGGTCTTTTAAAAAATGAAACACCTCGATATCTATACGATAAAATAGCATGGAGATGCAATAAATACCGTTACCCAATCAGGTCTATGACAAGTCTCTTGTCTATACCTCGGCATAGGACTACAGCATACAGGGGGTGTCTCAAGTATGCAGCGGCACGAATCTGGAACGACCTGCCGCCTTCCTTAAGGAACCTGAAATCAAAATATTCCTTCAGGTCCAAATACAAGGCTTTCCTGCTATTAGGACAAAAGCAGCAAATTTAATACCTATTTACACAAACAGTTTGGCTTGACGTACCTTATTTTCATGTCCCTTTGGGATTCGCCGTTCCGGATGCGTGTCGTGCTTACGATCAGCTGTGCTGGTTTTGTCGGGTTGTCATACCTATAACAGACATTACATTTTAGTTGTATAATTGTGGTGGTATCTTGGGTGTAATTTGCTTGTCACTCTAATTCGATTCTATCTGTATTTTTGTCATTTTAAAGATTGGTTGGCTATGTTCCTGATAAGTACGTATCTACTTAATTTTAATATGAATACGACAACCTTACTTACCGTACTCGAGGGCACTATTGTTCCAACTTTTGTTGAATGTAGATGTAATCTTTTATAACTCCGATCCATGGTTGCGTGTATTTCTTATAAATTACTGGCTGTCGGCGCCAGATATCGCTATGGGGTAACACTGAAAACCAGATGTACTGAAATAGGCAATATGCTCGTCTCAGTACAATATGCTGAGTGTTATCCCATATTGTGCGTCGCAATTTTTACAAGTTGCTGTATGTGGGTACGTGTGAGTGGATTGAATTATAAATAATTATGTTGTAACATAAAACGCGGCACGTGTTTGACACGTATTTCCTGCCACACACACACGTCACTCATAAGTGTCAAACCAAACCACACTGTCAGTTATTGTGACACGACCGTGTCACTTATGTCAATTTTACGTCTGTGGTCGTTGTGACCATAGATAAGTTATATTATTCTTTGTGTAACGTTGAGTGTAAAGTTGTGATGCAACAATAAAAAAATATTTTCTTTCTTTCTTTCTTTCTAAACCCGCACTTTCCGAAGATGACGACGAGCTGAATCCAGTCCACCCGTGACCACGGCTCTTGAAACAGGGTCGAATCGTCGGGTAATAAAGATGTACCTATGTATACAGGCTGAATTTTTGAAAAGGGCTTGGATGGCCAAATCCGAAACTATAAGGAATAGCGAAAAATGCTCAAAGGAGTCACAAGCCCGATTTTGATGAAATTTAAAACCTCATCATTAGATTTTAGGAAAACCAATAATCCTAGCTGGGAATCGAACCCGTTGATTTAAAAAAAAACACATATTTTATTATTACACCATACGATAGTGTCGCTGTTAAGGATCAAATTCTGCGAAGTAATGATATACGGCAAATTTAAGGAAAATTTGGAATTTTAATAAAATTCATATTTCATGTACCTAAATTTTGTATCATAATTTGTTTCGTTCGAAATCCCAGAAAAGATCGTAACTATACAATGAAATATGATTTTTATAAAAATTCTAAGTTTTCCTTAAATTTGCCGTATATCATTACTTCCCAGAATTTGATCCTTAACAGCAACACTATCGTATGGTGTAATAATAAAGGGTATGATTTTTTTTCTAAATCAATGGGTTCGAATTCCCGCTATGATTATAGGTTTTAAAAAAATCTAATGATTAGGTTTTAAGTTTCATCAAAATCAGGCTCGTGACTCCTTTGAGCATTTTTCGCTATTCCTTATAGTTCCAGATTTGGCCATCCAAGCCCACTTGAAAAATTCAGTATCTCTGTATATCTGTATATCTCAATAATCGCGTGAAAGACCCGTTTGTCTTAATTTTATAATGTGTACAAAACCGCGAAAGTTTAAAAAAAACAAGCAAGGCGCCCTTCACTATCGCAGTGAAGGCATAAGACGACTTCTTACTATTATGTGATATCACATGTCTGCAGGCAATACCATTTTCACCTTTATCTACGTAATTTTTTTAAATACTTAAAATCAATATCAAAGTTGAAAATTTTACAATGGAATTACACTGGAACTTTTTTTAAATGTTGTAATGTTGCAAAATATTTTAATATTTTTGTTTATTTATTTTATGAAATTTATTGAAATATTCTCACTCGCCTAAAATTTTGCGACATTAAAATATTTTATAGAATTTTTTACCCATACATTTTCTATGGGAATTTCAGAAACTTTAGGTCCATGGTTCTCAGGAACCACTTGACCCCCGATCGAAATTATTTCGGCTATGGTGTTTATTCGGTACCAAAATTCTATGTGCCAAATCATAACTTTCTAACACTTGTAGTTCTCGAGTTGAAAAGTGCGGACAGACGGACAGGACCGGACTATAAGACTTCTCTTACATAGTATACTTGTCAGTATAGTAAGAGGTCTAAAACATGTATTGGCCAATAGTGTACGTAATATGAACTTCTGGCTAAGGGATATGGGTATTAATATGTACCTACATACAATAGATGTATGGAAGTACCGTCACAGTAGGCTAAACATACACACAATTTCAGAGATATGTGGAAAACAAATCATACTTTGGACGTTTATGGGTGCGATGAATTGTAGCAATGTTTTTGTTAATCTTGCTGCTGGACATCCCAAAAATAGACGCATTGTGGAAATATACATGACCAAAATTGGACAGATCGAAACAATAGATAGGTATAGTTGTATTTTTGGGAACCGTACATATTTTCCGCTGGCGCTACAGGCAATGCAAAGGCAGGCGAAATGTGGGTGTAATAAGCACCTGTCTACCCCTTTGGGGATAAAGACGTTATATGTATGAAACTTTAGTTTGTTTTCACCGAGCCTTTTTCCAAATCTGTTGTGGTCGGCTTTCTAGTCTGCTCGCGGCTGAACTTCGATATTTTTCGTGAAGCGACTGCCATCTGACCTCCACAGCCCATGGGCAATATCGATGTTCTGTAGTTAGACCGGTCGGACACAGCCAGCATTCTGGGAACCTTCCCAGTCGGCAATGACGCGGAGGATTTTTAATCGACATTTTGTAGTGTAAATATTTTTTGTAAATAATTATGTAAATTGTTCTAGGGGCTCGTGGTCTAGTGGTAACCGACAATATTAATACATTGCAAGGGTTAAGCAACATCTAGTCAGGCCGGTCTTAGGATGGGTGACCATTTCTTAAGATACTGAGACCCCTCCGTGCCTCGGACAGCACGTTAAGCCGTCGGTCCCGGTTGTCATACGAACATCTATGGCAGTCGTTAGGGGTAGTTGGAGCCCTTAAAAATTCGACCGGTCTAATTACAAAACTTTGATATCGCCCATTGGTTGTGGAGATCAGATGGCAGTCGCTTCACGGAAAATATCGAACTTCAGCCGAATCACAGTTAGACTGGAAAGCCGACCCCAACTAAGTTGGGAAAACGCTCGGTGAATGATGAATGATGAATTATGTAAATTGTTATTCTTATCTATACTTATAATAAATCTGTACATTGAAAATATCAAAAAAATAAATGGCAGGGGGAATTACTAGACCGACACCGAACCCAAAAATGTGATTAAAAACATTTTTGTCTGTCTGTCTGTCTGTTTGTTCAGGCATCACGCAAAAACTACCGGTTCGACTACGATGACACTTGGTATAATTATTCCTTAATATCCTGGGCACCACGCTGGGTCCTTTTTATCCCGGAAAAGTATATACAATAAAAAACAAACTTAATTTTGCGGTTCGATGCCTAGACCTGATTACTGTACCAACCGCAAATAATAAGTTTGTCGTAGGTTACGTCACCCGCAGTGTAGTTCACTAAGGGGCGCTGCACACGGCTAAGATACTATAATCTTTTATCGTTAGATACAATATCGCTCAACAGCTATACATAATAAATCAGTAACTGGTGATCAAGAAAGCTATAACACGCAGGCGGAGCTGTGGGCAACAGCTAGTTGTAAATAAACAAGTAATATCTACGCATACACTAATAACTATGCATCCAAACCAGTTTGCAGGTTTTAAAGGTAAAGAAAATAAAATCTAGAGAGAAAATTAGTTCTATATAATGTCCTATTTAAAACTATTAACTGTTAGAAAAGTCGTTAAGAACTGAATCAGAGCTTAATAAAATTTATCTCGGTTTTTAACCAACATAGTTGGAGGTTCTCAATTCGACTGTATGTTTTTTTAGAGCTTTCGAAACGAAAATCTCTTATACAACAGTAATGTCCGTCCGTGAACAACTTTCAACTCGACAACGGTAAGAGCTAGAGACTCAGTGTAAACGCCAATCGACTTAGCATTGTCGAAAACCCCCCAAAATGAACTTGACCTTTGACCTCTGATCTCAAGGTCAAGGTCAAAATGAGGACAAATTGAGAACGGTAATAGTTAGAGACTCAAGACCAGCTGCAATCAACTCAGCAAGGTCAAAGAAATTTTTTAGATTTTATGAAAAAACTTTCGAAAACTCAAAAATATTATGGCAAATTTTTGCCATATTTTTAGCTTGTTTATGACTGGGTGAACCGAGTTTGAAGTTTTTAATTGAAAGCTTCTGTTTCTCAATTGGTCCCATTCCGACAATTATTTGGTCCCATTTCGGTACTTTGAAGTCTCTTTTTGTGTCCTTATTTGACGTGTTTTAGAAATAAATTTCCATAATCTAAGGTACGATAACAAAGTTATATCAACGCATTTGCAATGTTATATATCTGCTATACACTTCTCTATGAAAACGAGGTGAGCTTTTCACACGCAACGACTTTTTAAACATTCTTTTTTAATTTAAATGGTCCTATTTCAATTTGGTCTCATTCCGACAATAATTTGGTCCATTTTGGTAATTTGAAGTAGGTTCCTGTGTCAATTTGTGACGTGTATTTTAATCATTGTCCCCGAAAGGGAACCTTTTTTTTCTTGCTGTCTGTCACAACCATATCTCAAAAACGCTTCTTTTTGCATATTGTCTTGTTTGTTTAGATTAGGTGCTTTGTTGAGGGAACTTTTTGTGACCGGAATTTGACCGGAACTACCTTTTGGAGATACGAGTGTAAACGTCAGAAAGGTTTAATAATAAATTTTATTTTCCTCACCTTTTAAAGTTTTCCTGAACTTTTAACAAAAGGTTTCAAGGTTTAATCATTCTTGGGTGTTAGCGTGTTAAACGAACAGATTTTTTTTTTGTTTATACAATCCTGACCCAGTATGGCAGTAAATCCAGTCAATCCATCGATGGTTCACAATATCTATATAAATAGGTTAAATCAATTTTTATTTTCCCTTTTCATCACGACCAGAGTCGTGTCGTACCCGTATCGTGTACTGTAAACATCGTTCCCAAGCATTATCATCGCCTTAACGAGTACCGCCACCTAGCGTCGAAGGTAAACACTCATTTCCGTATCCGTTTAGATATGGCGGGTTTATTGTTTACCTTGACAATAGGCTTTGTATTGTAGCCTTACTGAATTGTACCATAATGTATATATTTAGAGTTTATTGTTTAATATTATACGAAGCAATTCTAGTCGTGCAACTGCTACTCTAATGACCAGGAAACGATATTAACCTAGCCCTATATTACGTCCCCCAAAGAGGCCACATAGGTGGCCAAATTCCGCCGGGCGCCACTGGGCAATGGAAATGGGAGTGGCCGCGTCTTCGCGTGATTAAAAAAAATGTAGGCTGAAGTGTTTTTATGTAGTTATAGTTTATGCAAGTTTATTAACCTGCACACACATCAGCACCTGTTTGCATCATGATCTCCTCTCTTAGGCCCACTGGAAGAGATCTCTTTAGAGGTAAGTGGCGCCATTGACATTGCCATTTACATATTATTTTGACATTATATATTGACATTCACTGTTTGTGTACTAAAATAAATAAATAAAAGAGAGCCGAGTTCTCCCTTCTCAAAACCTTAGTGCTGTTGACCTCACTATCTGCTCTCCCTCTCTTTCTCTTATGTCCTTTTGGTCAGTTCTTGACCATTCTCACGGAAGTGATCATTTCCCTATTATAATAAAATTTTCTATGACTATATCTCGTCCACTGAATTCATCCCCCTCTTTTAGATACAGGTTGTCTGGAGCAGATTGGCCTGCCTATGGTACATCTTTGGAGTCCAAAATTTCATCTCTGTTGGTTCCCACTGGCAGCAATATTATTCAGTCCTACAACCTATTCCGTGACTCCGTTATCTCCTGTGCGAATGTCCATATTCCCATTAAAGTCCCTTCTAAGTCCATTCTATCGACCCCATGGTGGGACGCAGAGTGTACTGACTCTGTTAAATCCAGATGCGAGGCTGAATCGAATTACAGCACTATGACAGTTGAAAATCTGCTTATCTATCAACGTCAAGCAGCACTGACTCGAAGAACCCTGTCTGCAAAGAAAAAAGAAGGCTGGACCCGGTTCTGTGAGAACCTATCTCCCAGAACCCCATCTTCAATTGTTTGGAAACAAATAAAAAGATTCAGAGGATCCTGTAATATAGTCAACGATACTGACAACGATTTGACATCGTGGGTTGACGCCTTTGCTGATAGGTTAGCCCCACCATGGGTTCCTACTTATGACTCTATTCCATCCGCTGTCCGCCCTTCTGCTCCTACTCAACATGAGGGAATGTTTAATAATAACTTCACAGCTCAAGAATTCCAGCTAGTAATCGAGGGATTAAAAGAATCAGCTCCAGGGTTTGATCAAATCCCATATTCTTTTATTGTCAAGGCTCCAGTCGCTGTCCAAATTCACTTTCTGGACATAATTAATGTCATTTTTAACAGTGGGAGTATTCCTCCTGATTGGAAAACTCAAATTATCGTCCCAGTCCTTAAACCTGGTGTTGACCCATCCTCCCCTAACAGTAGGCGCCCGATAGCTCTGTCCTCAGTGATGTGCAAGATAACAGAGCACCTTATAAAACACCGTTTGGAATGGTTTTCGGAGAGTCGAGAAATTTTGGCTAAGTCCCAGTTTGGCTTCAGGAGGAATATGGGTACTCTGGATAGTCTTAGCATTCTAACTTCCGAGATTCGTATATCCCTCCTTCAAAAGAAATATATGGCCACTGTTTTTTTAGACATTCAAGCAGCTTATGACAATGTTCTTCTTCCGGTACTTAGAAATAAACTTCTTCAACTGAATGTTCCGGACAAGTTAGTCCATTTCTGTGCAAACCTTTTAATGGAAAGATCGATAATTATCAAGAACCAGAACTGCCTTCTTCCCCCTAGAACCATCTGGAAAGGTCTTCCCAAGGGCTCGGTTCTAAGTCCCCTCCTTTATAGTTTGTATACTTATGATGTCGAGCAAGTAGTCCAACCATTTTGCCAGATTCTTCAATATGCAGATGACTTAGCTCTGTACTCTTCGTCTTCCTCTATTGAAGAACTTTCAATAAACCTAAACAATGCCCTAATCCACTTAAATCATTGGCTTCTAAATCATGGTCTTTCTTTATCCCCTTCTAAATGCAAGGTAGTTGTGTTTACTAAGAAAAGAAATATTCCATCAGTTGACTTGCAGATTGAATGTTTGCCAATCCCTCAATATTCTAATGCTAAATTTCTTGGCTTGTGGCTTGACTCAAGAATGACTGGGTCAACTCACTTTGATTACATTAGTAGTAAATGCATCAAAAATATTAATATCCTTCGGTCACTTTCTGGTGCATGGTGGGGTTCTCACCCATTCAATCAAAAATTATTATATAATGCAATTGTTCGCAGCCATATGGATTACGCTTCATTTTTATTAGATCCCTGCAATAAATCTTCTCTTGCAAAACTAGACAAAATTCAGTCAAAATGTTTGCGTATTATCCTTGGAGCAATGAAATCTTCCCCAATCAATGCAATGCAAGTAAAAGCAGTAGATCCTCCTCCTTTCCTCCGTAGACAGTACTTATCGGACAAATTTCTTTTCAAACTGGTACAAAACTCTCAGCATGTCCTCTTGGATAAACTCGGCCTTCTTGGTGATTTATACAATATAGGTTTAATCTCTTGCCCTGATAACCTTCCTTGCATCTTAAATAGTTTCATAAAAAAAACAATGGTAAGTAAAATTTTTTAAGAAAAAACTTTTTAAAATTATATAATAGCATTAATTTTTCGCAGAATTAAAAGGACAACAAAACGTCGACAATTGTTTCGCCTCTAAACGAGGCATTATCAAGACTGTCTCAGAGAGAACTGAACAGAGGCTGAATTCTGCGAAAAATTAATGCTATTATATAATTTTAAAAAGTTTTTTCTTAAAACATTTTACTTACCATTGTTTTGTCATGGATTTTCGCCAAGTAACGCCTGTTTCTATCCAATATTTGAGTTTCATAAAATTCACCCGTCTCCCAAATCCTGTCATTCGGTCCCAACTAAATCCTCTGTATTCTCTTCCGTATGAAGCTATAATTTATTCTCCTCCAATAATACTTGACATGGGGGTCCAAAAACATGATATTTGTGCTAACTTTGCCTTCAATAATTCAATATCCAATCATTTCGATGGGTGGACTAAAATCTACACGGATGCTTCTAAGTCAGACTATTGCGGTTGGATGGATTCCAAAGTTCCACATTATCCTTAGCTTTAAATGTCCCTCTATGACTTCAGTTTTTACGGGAGAGTCTATAGCTATCCTTGAAGCTATTCTGTATGTTTTATCTCATAACCTAAACAATTCTATAATACTATCCGATTCCAAAAGCTGTCTCCAAGCAGTTAATTCACACCCCTTCCGCACTAAGTCCAGGTCCCCTATCATTTTTAAAATTAGAGAGGCGCTCTTTAGGTGTCATCTAAAGAGTCTTGCAATCTGTCTCGCTTGGATCCCCGGTCACTCAAACATTGCGGGTAATGAAACAGCTGACTCATGCGCAAAACAAGCAGCCAGACTAGGCTCTTTGGAGTATACTGAAATATCGACACAAGATCTGTCACAAGTTTCAGGAGACAGCTTATCTCGTGCATGGAACGAGGTATGGCGTCTGTCTCAAAAAAAGAAGGGCAAATACTATGGTGACATCCAACCACTCGTGCCCAAAAAGCCATGGTTCTTTAAGAATCGGGGCTTTGGAAAAAACTCGATATCGGTAGTTTCTCGTCTCCGCTTAGGTCATGCATGTACGCCAGTTCACTTGGCAAAGATTAAGGTTAGGGATCATTCTCTTTGTGAATGCGGTTTGGATGAAGGTGACGCGGATCACATCTTCTTCTCCTGTCCAAATCAACGAATTTCTCTTTACGATGTGCTTTCCTCTAATATTCCTCTACCTTCATCTTTCAAAACTCTTCTAGCCCTGGTCCATACCCCTTTTATCAAGACCCTTTGTAAATATATTGAATATAATAAATTAAAACTATAGGTACCTACTTAAATTACGTAACCATATCCCCCCTTTTTTGTGGTCTCTTATCTATTTATATCTTAATGTATTGTGTAGTTAGTAGTTACTGTAGATAGAATATTCTTTATCTATGGTAGTTTTAATTGTATTCTTTTATCTTTTATGGTATTCTTTTTTGTTTAGACTCTGACTGAGTTATGGAATTACTCGGCCACCGATCATAATTTCGACCCACAGTTAAAATCTCCTACGTTATTAGCTTTACTCACTGGTCATTGGCAAGTTGCTGCAAGTGCAAGCAGAGGCCATAACAAAGAATTGAATTGAATTGAATAAATAAAATAAAGATTCTAGTCATACACTGTTCAAATATTTGAGGATAGAAACATTAGAGTTGTAGGCAGACATTCGAGGCAGTTCTGGATGAGGGAGGTTTCCAATGCAAGAGGGGGGGTAAATGGGGAGGGATTGTCGGCTTCCGGTAGCAAATAGCAATTTCCGTTTAAAGGGCTTTTTGTAAGTTTTGTCTGTTTATTTTGAAGATAGAAATGTCTCTATTTCAGTGGGATATTTGAATGTTAATTAGTAGGTATAGTTTGCTAGGCCTAAGCTGAGCATTTGTGTGAGTGATCACGAAAAATAGAGTTAAAAAGCTGTGTGTGTAAAACAAGTCACATTATACGTTCACGTACGTGCACTCACACAAATACAAAGGTCAGCTTACGCCTCGAGAACTGTACCTATTACTAGCTTCTCACTAAATACATGTTTGTTTGTTTTAACGTGGTTGAAGATACATTTATTTATCATTTTGTCTCCCCACTTCACGGGGACAGCGGGACGCCTTCGTGTGGGAATCCCGGTCCTTGGATATTAAACGGATCGGACTACCTACTATAACCTATCCACCTTAGCCGGGCCCTCGGATAGGCAGAAACTGCTAAGCGACGGCGGCCTGGCTAAGGGGCTCTCTCGAGGTCTTCACAGGGGCTTGATGATGCCTGTGAAGGCTAACCTCTGCGCGTCTTAGGTGGCGCACACGACAGGCTTGAACCTCTAAAACCTCTAAAACGGCTAGATCGATATTTGTGTTACTTTCACTGGCCGTTAGCTGAGGTTACCAGGTGTAACTTAGCCTACTTTTAACCTGTCAATTTGTTTCTGTGAGACTTGGGAATTGGATTTTTTTTTTAATTATATTTAGTTCGACAAATCGACGCCTCCCGCCTGATGGTAAGCTGTGGCGACGTCTGGCGATTGTGGGCGACTTTCACAGTATACAGGAATACTATGGAGAGTGGCCCTCAACTTGATGACCCAGTGATGTGCCTCTTCACGCTTCGCTTAAAGAACCCAGGGTTATATGTTGGAGGAAACACGTGTGCAGGCAGGGCGTTCCAAGCCACTATCGTTCGGCAGAGAAACGAACGTTTAAAACGTTCGGTTCTCGCGGAGACGGTTTCCACGGTATGAGAGTGACATCTCTGCGCGGCACGCGTTGTTCGGGATCGGAAGGGAGAGGGTGGGATCAGGTTGAAGAGCTCTTAAGAACACTCACCGTGGTAAATACGGTAGAACGCGGCCAAGGAAGCGATTGTTCGGCGCTGAGCTAGTGGCTCAAGGCTTCCCGTTACCTCCGGACAGACTATAATGCGACAAGCGCGTCGCTGCATAGCGTCGAGCGCGTCCAGCAAATACGTCGCGGAGCCGTCTCAGAGGTGAGAGCAGTATTCGACGCAGGGTCTAATCTGCGTTTTGTACAGCAGACACCTCTGGTGCGGTGTAAAGAATCGCTTTACCTTGTTCAGTATTCCTAGTTTTCGCGAAAGGATGTCTTGATTGTCCTTCATTGGTAATATTGCATTCTGAAGAGTGGGTAGGGGAAGGAAAGGGGATTTTTTCGCAGTAAATGCACACGCCTGTTTTTTGTGGGCATTGAACTCGACCAAGTTCTCGGCACCCCATTGGGAGATACTGTCGAGGTTACGGTCGAGATCAACCACGAGTCGTTTTACTAACTTATCGTAACTTATCCTGGCGGTCGAAACAAAACCGAGCATCCATCCTACTAATATTATAAACGCGAAAGTTTGTGAGTATGTATGTAAGTATGTATGGATGGATGGATGGATGTTTGTTACTCTTTCACGTAAAACTACTGAATGGACTTTAATGAAACTTCACAATAATATAGCTTATACATCAGAATAACACATAGGCTACAATTTATAAAGATATTGTGTGAATTGTTCAAAATATGACGCGGCGCGAAGGGAACGGGAAAAAATCCAAATTACCACGCGGACGAAGTCGCGGGCGACCACTAGTTACAAATAAAACTGTTGTTGGTAATATTCCCAAAATCTACTAAATCTGAACATGAAGTTTCATATTATATCTTATTATCTTTCACAATTTAGATTAATCTCAGTTTTATGACCATTTGTAAACTTGATAAGCTTATACTGACGTAACTGCAAATATATTGGCTCGAAGCCAACGCCATTTTGGTTTTAAAAGACCGGTCAAGCAATACACTCTTGAAATATATTAACTTAATATTGTTCGAGTGTTACTTATTGAACGCTGACTGCAGACTAAGATTAAGAAAGAAAGAAGGAAAGACACATTTATTTGGTACACAGTGCCCACACAATACAACATAACAATATTACACATAAATCACATTGGGGATTGGAAGCATGTTCACTCATAAAGAGTAAACATACTTCCAAACCACAACCAATAACTGACGCGCGAGTATTAGTACAACTGGTACAACTGACGCGCGAGTACTAGTGTGACACACAAATGTACCAAATATTGTGTAACCAAAGATTGTGTGTAATCTATGTGCTTCAAGGCTTGAAGCACATAGAATACACACAATCTTAGTCTTGAAGTCTTACAGCTTGAAGTTCAAGCTGTAATCCTCATATTTGAAATCTCAATGAAAACGAATTTTGACAACGCTAAAAAATAGTCATGAAATAGTCATAAATAGTCGTACATGTAAAAAAATATTCGTACTATAGTTTCGGCGTTATCGCTATAAGTTAGTAGTAAGTTATAGAGCTGAGAAGCTGTAATCGTCATTTGTGGTACAAGCAAACGGTAAAGCCTATCGAATTAGTTTAGGTTCCAAAAAATAGTCATGAAATAGTCGAAACGACATGCCAAACCACAGAAATAGTCCTTAAAAGGTTCCAGAGATATAAAGGTAACCTGGTGAGGATTATGGCTTGAACATTTGAAAACTTCAAATTTCTCCGGACCGCCTGCGATTTTCGGTTTAAAGTTTATGCCAAAAAATAGTCGTGACCAGGGCTTTTTTTTGGCTGTGCCATACTTAGCGGCTGGCACTTAAGATTTTGTTGCCTTTCATCAACATTTCATCGCAAGGCACCGTGTTAATTTTTTTCTTTTCAAAAGTACAATATTGCTACTACTTTTTATTAAATTCTTATTCTATTATACCTAGTTTCTAATTTAGTTTTAAGATTTTTATGAATGTAAATATTATTTGTACTCGTAAATGTGTATTATGTACAATGTAAGTAATTCTTATTGTAAATAAATCTCCACCTTTGGAGAGTTAAATTCATTGGACCATTTTGGACGTAACCCATTATATGTTTGCCCGGTGACGGCAATAGGCTTGCCCCCTATTACGTGGGACTAAAATTACTGGCAAATTGTGGGTGTGCAACTCTGCCTACCCCTTCGGGATATAGGCGTGATTTGTGTGTGTGTGTAGAACGGTTATTGATTTTCTACTGGCTGTATGATCATCATCTCAGCTCATTTGACATCCACTGCTGGGAAAAGTCGTCTCCTAAAGAAGAGGGGGGGGGGATTCACCCCACATATACGGGTTGGTATAGGGTTTTGTGTCGAGGTTTCTCGGCACCCCATTGGGAGATACTGTCGAGGTTACGGTCGAGATCAACCACGAGTCGTTTTACTAACTTATCGTAACTTATCCTGGCGGTCGAAACAAAACCGAGCATCCATCCTACTAATATTATAAACGCGAAAGTTTGTGAGTATGTATGTAAGTATGTATGGATGGATGGATGGATGTTTGTTACTCTTTCACGTAAAAACTACTGAATGGACTTTAATGAAACTTCACAATAATATAGCTTATACATCAGAATAACACATAGGCTACAATTTATAAAGATATTGTGTGAATTGTTCAAAATATGACGCGGCGCGAAGGGTACGGGAAAAAATCCAAATTACCACGCGGACGAAGTCACGGGCGACCACTAGTTACAAATAAAACTGTTGTTGGTAATATTCCCAAAATCTACTGAATCTGAACATGAAGTTTCATATTATATCTTATTATCTTTCACAATTTAGATTAATCTCAGTTTTATGACCATTTGTAAACTTGATAAGCTTATACTGACGTAACTGCAAATATATTGGCTCGAAGCCAACGCCATTTTGGTTTTAAAAGACCGGTCAAGCAATACACTCTTGAAATATATTAACTTAATATTGTTCGAGTGTTACTTATTGAACGCTGACTGAAACTTCAAATTTCTCCGGACCGCCTGCGATTTTCGGTTTAAAGTTTATGCCAAAAAATAGTCGTGACCAGGGCTTTTTTTTGGCTGTGCCATACTTAGCGGCTGGCACTTAAGATTTTGTTGCCTTTCATCAACATTTCATCGCAAGGCACCGTGTTAATTTTTTTCTTTTCAAAAGTACAATATTGCTACTACTTTTTATTAAATTCTTATTCTATTATACCTAGTTTCTAATTTACTTTTAAGATTTTTATGAATGTAAATATTATTTGTACTCGTAAATGTGTATTATGTACAATGTAAGTAATTCTTATTGTAAATAAATCTGCACCTTTGGAGAGTTAAATTCATTGGACCATTTTGGACGTAATACATTATATGTTTGCCCGGTGACGGCAATAGGCTTGCCCCCTATTACGTGGGACTAAAATTACTGGCAAATTGTGGGTGTGCAACTCTGCCTACCCCTTCGGGATATAGGCGTGATTTGTGTGTGTGTGTAGAACGGTTATTCATTTTCTACTGGCTGTATTATCATCATTTCAGCTCATTTGACATCCACTGCTGGGAAAAGTCGTCTCCAAAAGAGGAGGGGGGGGGGGAGGGGATTCACCCCACATATACGGGTTGGTATAGGGTTTTGTGTCGAGGTTTCCTTCTCTAAACATACTTAATAAATTTCTAAATACATACTAAATATGCAAAGAAAATACCCATCTCCGAAACATACATTTGTGGATCACAGAAATGTTTGATTCGACCCGGAAATCGAACAGAGGACCTCAAGGACGGCAGTCGCACACACATATAACTGCGTCACCGAAGCAGTTCTGGCTATGTGGTTAAACTTTATGCCGTAGAACTAACTATGTATAGGTGCAAAGGAAATTCTAGCTAAATCTTATTTTACAACTGGCTAAAGATCTCGGATTGCCAAGATGTTCAGTAAGCTCTTTATTAGGACGAATATTCATAACGGCACTGTTCGGATCTTACCAATTTTGGATAGGTAGAAGAGCGAACAAGTCGCATGGTCTAGTCGCGCTGACTAGTCGCAAGGTGGTCACCGTAACTAAACCTACATCTGAGTCTCAAGTCTCAGTTCCCTGCGATGTGATGGACCCGGCACCCGCAGGGCGAATCCATGGATCGCTTAGTAATCTCTGTGATGCTGTGACGGCAAGAGGCTTCGTGTTACGTGGAACCAACGAAACGCGAAATTTTAGACCCGAAAAACTGAAAGAATATTTCACTTGGAAAATTTGATGTAAAAATTTCAAACATGAACCTCAAATTTTTAGGAGTCCTTGTTCAAGTCTCGGAACCATTATAGTTTCGTCATGTCCGTCCGTTCTCGGTTTTCCTTCTAAAGGGCTTGTGCTAGAAAGATGAAACTTTGCACGCCTATGTGTACTACGCCGACAAAAAGCTAAAATAGAAAAGTAAAGGTCGGAGATCGGCTTCCTGTCGTTCATATCCTGTGTCCAAACGGTATGGATTTAATGTAATGAACTTTGAAGCAAAAGTATACCTACCTAACGGCGTACCCTTTGTTCAGAAGGAGTTAGGAGTTAGGAGTTATAAGTTTAGGAGGAGTTAGGAGTTAGGAGTTATAGAAGGCCATTCTGGGTTATATAGCTGTAATTGAAATAATGAGTTTGCTATTATTTACATTAAAGAACAAGACGTTAAACAGAAACAATTTTATTTACATACTAGCTGTTGCCCGCAGCTCCGCCTGCGTGTTATAGCTATCTTGATCACCACTTACTGATTTATTATGTATAACTGTTGAGCGATATTGTATCTTAAGATAAAATATTATAGTATCTTAGCCGTGTGCAGCGCCCCTTAGTGAACTCCACTGCGGGTGACGTAACCTACGACAAACTTGTTATTTGCGGTTGGTACAGTAATCGGGTCTAGGGATCGAACCGCAAAATTAAGTTTGTTTTTTATTGTATATACTTTTTCGGGATAAAAAGTAAGCCAGTAGGTGCCCAGGATATTGAAGAATAATTGTACCAAGTTTCGTCGTAATCGAACCAGTAGTTTTTGCGTGATGCCTGAACAAACAGACAGACAAAATATTTTTTAATCATATTTTTGGGTTCAGTGTCGGTCTAGTAACACCCCCTGCCATTTATTTTTTTATATTTTCAATGTACAGAGTTTTCACTTCTACAGATTTATTATAAGTATAGAAGATTTAGATTGCACAAAACACATTTGCTTCGGGAACTTATATAAGTGAGTAAAATAGTAAACTCTTTAATAAACTACAATGTTTATTAATAGTATCAGTTGCCACACATTTATTTCTATCGCCGAGAGATTCAGGTACTTTCCTTAATTGTTTTGCTCGTTAGAAGCCATTTGTTACTTGTGTCAATTGGATTCCTGACTTTAACAACTACTAAAAGCTAACTTACTCTTGTAGCTTGTTTTTAAACAATAAGTATTCATTAAGAACTTTTAGATATTAAAATGTGTAGTTTTAAAATTTTGTTTAAGCCACGATGATGGTGATGACACTATTCTGTAATGTATGACAGTTCCTCTGTGATCATGGCGATTGTAAACCCGCCGAAATATCGGAAACTGAACAATATAGTACATAGGTACATTCGGCCCCAAAACTCGCTGAACACATTCAAACTTCCAAAACATCTGAACACTAAAAATGTCATAAGTCAGTGACGCAACACGAGAACAAAATAAACTCAACATACAAACGTCCATAAAACGCAGAACACTTATAGTATTCCAAAAGTAACTGAACACTAGTATTCCAAAAGTAGCTGAACATCATTAACATCATAAGTAGATTAACAAATCATATTTTTAATGTTGTTGCCTGTTAATCTAATTTTGGTGTTCTTGATGTTACACGAATTTTGGTATTTTGACATGTAGGATAATTTGAGAAAAGTTTTAAAGCTAATATTAAATCTGCTGCCCTGGGCCGCGGCCGCACCTACGTCCATTGCCGGGCGCCTCCGGTAGACACTGAGAGAATTCCCAGTGGTGCCCAGCGGACCTTGGCCACCTGCGTGGCCACTGCGTGGTGGTCGGGTGTTACCGCGCATCTTTGGGGTCGGGTTTTATCCCGTGTCAGTGAGTGAAGGAGTGCGTGGGGTTAAGCCCCACATCACGAAGCCCTTCTAGCCTGCTTCTGTAAGGACGGTGGGTTGCTAATCCATCGTCCTCAGGCCCCGATCATGGAGGTCGATGGTCCTGGGCGTAGTCACGTCTGCGGCGTCTTCGCCGAACACTTCGAAACTCAGCGGGGAGAGTACGCTCCCTCACCCTACCGGCCTCCCCTTCACGAGCATTACCTGCTCGCAGAAGGAAAGGGCCGCGTTCCACTGGCTCCCGCTAGAGACCATGGCTCATAGCATGGTCTCCAGCGAGAGCGTATTTACGCCCAGGTCCACAACGAACAGGCAACAACATTGAAAATATGATTTGTTAATCTACTTATATGATGTTAATGATGTTCAGCTACTTTTGGAATACTAATGTTCAGTTATTTTTGGAATACTAGTGTCCAGCGTTTTATGGACGTTTGTATGTTGAGTTTATTTTGTTCTCGTGTTGCGTCACTGACTTATGACAGTTTTAGTGTTCAGATGTTTTGGAAGTTTGAATGTGTTCTGTAACTTTTGGGGCCGACTGTACCTGTTTATTTATCTAAAGTTTAATTATGATAATTACCTACCATGAAAGTTTAAATAGCTTTAGTTTAAAACCAGCATCAGGTTTCCACCTGGCACATGCTAAACCGGACACCCATTTGGTGCATTTGTGTGTCACTCTATTAATCGCGCGTTTGTTGACTTTGGGGTTTAGAAGTATGCTCATTCATAATGAGTGAACATGCTTTCTTTCAATGCCCAATGTCATATTGTTTGTTTATTATGTTAGTTACTTTAATATTATTATGTACATTTGTTGTAAGTGTGTGACCACAGTGTACTAAATAAATGGTTCTTTTCTTTCTTTCTTTCTATATTATTGAGTGTTTCCTGTTTCATACCACTATTTTTCGGACCACTGCACTGGTATGAATCGGACTTTTTTTGTACTTTCTCATTCATACCACTGGTCCAAATGAGGAGGTAAATTTTTGAATTCCAGATTCGGACCATTAATATTTTTTATTATTTTATATACTTTGTTAATACTGTCGGGAAGAAAAGGTTAAATGAAAATATTAGTTGTAAAAATCAAATGTTTAAAGTCTAAGTTTCTCTTAAATATTAGACCTATTTTAAATATAAAATACACGGTATTAATGTATATTAGTGTAACTATAGGCAAATATGAAATATTTTAAATAAAATATCAATATTAAAGTAACAAATTCACTTACAGCTAACAAAAAATTACAGATTGAGTTGCAATAGTCTTATAAAACATCTTAACTGTTAATAGAATCTAAGACTAAGGTTTAATAATACTCTTATAAAAAACCTAAATAATTTGTAGATCACAGATCAGTCTAACTCAACAGCTAATAAGAAAATCATAGATTGAGTGAAATATTTATACAAAACATTTTAACTATTAAAAAAATAAGAAACACCCACTTCAAAAAGAGTCGATTCATACCAGTGGTCCGAACCTTATTGATATGAATCAGGAAATGCCCTATAATTCCAAACAATTCTTTATTTCTATAATCATAACATAGTATGTAAAACAAAGTCGCTTCGTTCCGTATGTATGCTTAGATCTTTAAACTACGCAACGGATTTCACTAATGGATACAGTGGTTCTCGTTCTCGAAGAAGGTTTTTGTGTATATAATTTATCAAGCCGGTGAAGCCACATGAGTCCGTTAGTATTGAATAAATCAGTTTTCTCACAAGTCTAGGTCTCTGTAGGTCTAATGGCAGCCATATTGAGTAGGAGTAGAGGTAATTAATGATATTATGTACGCAGGGTTTAAGTGAACTTTGGTATGGTATCTACTGAGATTAAATCAAATTACATTCTCTGTGATTAATTTGCTACAATACTAATACTTAATAATAGTTGACATTTTTAAGTATATTGATGTAGTTTTAAAAATTACTTAAGTAATGTTAATGATGCTACAATTGCAATAATTGTAATTGGATTTATGCCACAAAGTATAAATAATTGTTAAATATTTGTTACATATAAAAATTTAAAAAATTGCATGCCGTGAAGTTTGCATTCCATTCCATTCCATTCTTGTAATCAACATCCGAGTTACGTGTATTCAAAAACGAAATAAATTAAATTAAATATAACACTAAATAAGAATCCTTGCGGTCATCCGAGAATTTGATGTTGTAGATGCCAATCCCCAGTACCATCTTTACTGAGAAATCGTTCACTATTAAAGCTATACGACTGTGGAATGCGCTAGCTTTGGATATTAAACGGGCTCAAACCATAAACTCTTTTAGAACGAAAGTGAAAGATCATTATTTGTCATCTACCGCTCAATAGAATGTTTTTGTTTACCGTATTATGTACATGGAACACACTAAAAGTTTTACACTTCTAGGTAATCTGAATTTCGAATGTTATATTTTTTTAAACGTTGCAACCTTCTTAGTAATAAAAAAAACATTTGGCGGGAAATCATATTTATGTCAATTGTTTTTTATCACACATCAAAGTTCTACGTATGCAACGAAAATGGAAAAGATTTTAGAGCGATGATTTTTTATGATTTTAAAAGTTCTCTCTCTCCGCAAGACTGTGCCGCTCGTCTTCAAAATGCTTTTGGAAGAGTAGCACCTTGTTTGAGCACCGTGAGGCGATGGTTTGCTGAATTTGAGAGAGGTCGAGTTTCTTTACATGACGAATTTCGTGAAGGGCGGCCTTCAACTGCCGTCAACGAAAATAATGTGGCTACTTTTAAGCGGTTAACTGAAGAAAACCTATGAGACAATTCGAGGACTATTGGGGATTGGTATGAGTCAAATCCAGAAAATTTTACACGAAGAATTGAAAGTTCGGAAACTTTGTTGTCGTTAGATCCCTCATGAACTAACAGCGGAGCAGAAGCGGGCTGGCGTGGAATGGTGGTCACAGATGCTACTGAAGTACGACCACGGACATTCTAATGCTGTTTATGACATTGTCACAGGAGACAAAACGTGGATTTATTGATTTGAACCCGAAAAAAAACAGCAATCTTGTGAATGGGTGTTTGAAAATGAGAACAATCCAACAAAAGTGAGGCAGGCAAGAAACGTTGGTAAAAAAATGATCGCGTTTTTTTTCTCAGCTACGAGTCCCATCTGTACAAAACGTGTTAATGCCTAGTGGTATCCTACCATTTGTTTACCCAGGGTGTTAGACAAAGTTCGCGAAAGACGACCCAAAAGCCGCGTTCTCCTACAACATGACAACGCTTCTTCACACACGGCCAACAAAACAAAGTAATTTTTAGCTTCCGAAAAAGTACAACTCGTCACCCATCCTGCGCATCAAAGATTTGATGAGAGGTTTCACTTTTACCAACTCCAAAGAGGCAGTGATAGCGTTCAATCAGCTCGTAGAAAACATGCCCTCAGATCTGTGGTCCTCCTGTTTTAAAAAATTGTTCGATCGCATGAAAAAATGTTTAAAATGTAAAGGAGAGTATTTTGAAAAGCAATAAACATAATATTTTGGTTTTAACATGTTGTTTTCTTAAGTTACGCAAAACTTATAGTGTGACCTTATATAATTTCCTTTTTACCTATACTTGTACTCAATTTACTCTTGTAATTCATCACCCACATGTGCGTCACCTCATTCCTGTCCATCCAAAGGCTGCCTGGAAGAGATCTTTAGCGAAGTGAGCTTTAAGCGATAAGGCCGCCTATATGTAATTGCTATAATCAATTATTAACTTGTTTGTTGGTGTACAATAAAGTTGGAAGAGATCTCTTTAGAGATAAATGGCGCCTTTGTATACATGTATATAATGTTTCCATTCACAATAATGTATATATCGTGTGTACATAAATAAATAAATAAAATAAAGAGTTTTCTATCTATATATCTATCTAAATAAGACACACCAGACGTACATTATAATCCCGAAAAACATTTCTAACAGGAACGGGAAAGACACAAAGAAATTGCGAACCGAGGGAAAACAATCCGCTCGATAAATTTTGCCATCTATATAGCTGAACATAAAACCTGTTAACTCAAATAATGTTACAGTAAGAAAGACAGACGTTTATGTTTTTGTTCGCAAACATCTTTTATGGCAATAAAATCTAAATTCGTGTCTTTTCGCTTCGATTCGATTCACTTGAATAGTTTTACCGTTAACAATTCTCACGGTGATATATTACCGAGATGAAAACTACATACACGTCGAAAACACTCGTATTTGAACAGCTGTGTGGGTCGTTTGCCCACCAAACGTGAGTATGTAATTAATGCATCGGTTGCCCGAATTCAAGTAAAGTCTTTCGTGTATCCGAATACAGGCTAACGACTTTCGGAATTTTGCATAAAGGTATATTCGTAGTGTGGAAATAGTTTAATATTTTTTGTAACTCGAAGGGTCACAGCTGTGGTTCGGGTTGAAATTACAGCAAATGAAAATAAGATTGATCGTAGGAAATATTGTTATTTGATTTACAAGGTTTTTATGTATAAACCTAGTAACTTCATAGTTTACAGCTAATGTAAAAGAATACGCAATAAACAAGCAACGTCAATTGGACAAGTCCCCCAAAGAAAGTCCCGGTTGTCCTATGATGATGTCCTATGTCCTATGATGAAAACGGGGAAAAAAATATGTATTTTAAGAACTTCCGTTGCGTGCGCTGGCTAAACAGTTAATGTTATGTTAAAATAATGTACTAAAGAATTGTTCCTCCTTAAAATACGAGTACCTAAAAAAATTCCCGTCTTTTATGGTTAACTAATTATAACATATTTTATGGAAATCAAATTCGTTCTAAAATACACGACGAACGGGAACAATAATTACAGGCGACGGGAACGGGAAATTTTCCAAATTACCACGCGGGCGACCACTAGTCTAATATAAATGTTAAAGTATGTAAATTTCTATTCATTTATTAAGCTATACAACTTAGTTCTAACTTATTCCGTGAATTGAAACTTCAACTTGAAGTTAGACATGGTTTAACTTTAATGAAATTGTTAATACCTATCTTAGTTCAAAAATGCTTTTTAACTGACTTACATAAAACGTCCACATTGCGGACATAGTCCGAGACGCCCAGGACTGTAATTGGCTGTGCCACAGCGGCTGCCACGTAAGATTTTGTTGCCTTTTATCAACATTGCATCGCAAGGCAATGGGTTTAAATTTCTTTTTCTTCAAAATTACAATATAGCCGCTACTTTTTATTAAATTCATTCGGCCATTTTGGACATAACTGTGCCCGGACCATTACAAATGTGCCCGGTGACGGCAATAGGTTTGCCCCCTATTACGTGGGACTAAAAATACTGGCAAATTGTGGGTGTGAAATGCACCTCTGCCTACCTCTTCGGGGATATAGGCGTGATAAGTATGTGTGTGTCTGTGTATTGCGGCAGTCATCGGTCTATAAGCAGGCGCACCACGTGCTGAATTAAGGATCATTTGGGCCCTGTAGATGTTGATAGGGATCCTTAGCACCTTCTTTAGTACCCTGGGTTCCTTTCAGTAAAAAAAACACATAAAACCCTATATTACGTCACATCCCGCCAGACAGGCCGCCGCATTCGCGATACGAGTTCCGATACGGAAACAAGATGGCGGCTGGTACCCAAACCGGCGGTACGTAACCGAATTATCGGGTAATAGAAACCCAGGGATAAGTGCAAAATGGCAGATGATATTCTTTTTGACTACAGAAAAGTGGTGAATTTTATTCAGAGGATAATTCTTTGTTTGGACTTTCGATTGTAGGCATTTGGTAGAACTTATTGAACGAGCGAGCCAAGCGAATACATTTCGCGACTACCATTTTGGTTTTGTCCGTCATGTCCGTCTGTCTGTCTGTGTTTGTGCCACCGTTTATAGGGTTCCGTCCGTACCCATAGTTTAAAACGGAACCCCATTATAACTGTCCGTCAAACAACAGTTGTGTCAGTCCGTGTTTTTTATAAGAAACATAAAATATAACCGGTCAAGTGCGTATTGAGCCACGCACAAGATAGGATTCCTCAATTGTTTTAAAAAGACCTATCTAATGACACACATGGAGTTTTTTTTCATTGCGATGTAACTGTTATGATTGATTGTAATTGTTATGAGGTAATCATTAAGTTTAATGATTACCTCATAACAATTACAATCTAGCCTTGCCTCAAGGCTAATAAGTAATTTAAATATATTGAATGGAAACAGACGTTACCTGGCGAAAATCCATGACAAAGTAATGGTAAGTAAGATGTTAAAACTTTTCAAAATATAATAGCATTATTTTCGCAAAAATAAAAGACAATAAAACGTCGATAATTGTTTCACCTCTAAACGAGGCATTATCAAGACTGTCTCAAAGAGAACAGCCGCTGTTCTCGATTGTCGACGTTTTATTGTCTTTTATTTTTGCGAAAATAATGCTATTATATTTTGAAAAGTTTTAACATCTTACTTACCATTACTTAATTTAAATATAATGGAATGACACATGGAGTAGATGCGAGAAAAAAATATCATCCCCCAATTTACGTGTAGTTACGGTACCTCAAACAAATGTTTACTTCAGAATTTTATTTTAGCACTTTGTCGTCGTATTAAATATACATACTCGTATTCATGAAAAGTTTCATGTTTCTAGCACCAACCGTTTGGGAGAAAACCCGAGGACAGACGGACATGACGACACCATAAGGGTTCCAAGACTTTTACTACGGTACCTTAAAAACATGCAATCCAACTGAGAACCTCCTCCTTTTTTGACGTTGGTTAAAAAAAATTACCATAACATAACATAGCATCACACCCACATCTCGCCAGCTATGTTAGGTCCCATGTAATAGGGGGCGAGCCTATTGCCATTTACCGGGTACAAGTTCCAAACTCTGGGATAATTATCTGGGTAAAATTCTAAAGAGAATTATACATTATCCACCAGAACCGGGAATCGAACCCGAGACCTCGAGCGTGGCAGTCCGTACATAGTACCATTGTGCCACCGAGGTAGTGGTTAAAAAGGGCAGTAATACATTCACAACAACGTAGTTACTCACTTAATACACACACACACATATCACGTCTATATCCCTGAAAGGGTAGGCAGAGGTGCATTACACACCCACAATTTGCCAGTATTTTCAGTCCCACGTAATAGATGTCAAGCCTATTGCCGTCACCGGGCACTTTTATAATGGGCTAAAAAAGTAGCAGCGTTATTGTAATTTAAAAAAAAATGTGAAACCCGTTGCCTTGCGATGAAATGTTAATGAAAGGCAACACAATCTTACGTGCCAGACGCTGTGGCACAGCCAATTAAAGTCCTGGGCGTTTCGGACTATTATCACTATCACTTTATCAGCAAAGGTAACCTTTTCAATACTTACACACTGTATAGGCACTATATTTATGTAAAAGATTATTATAATCTTAGTATGTTGATCCCACATCAAAAACTCATCGTAGACACATAAAAAGCCTTATCAGCAACCGAATAAGCCATAAAATTGACATAAATTGTCGTATCGCTCTTACTAGTATCATATAAAGGTATTGTTACCGATAAGGATTATTAGTTTGACTATTCTCTAAAAGCTATCAATTATATTAGACGATAAAATAAGTAAATATCTATAAAAAAATTACATCTCATCATCTAGCCCAAAGTAAGCTAATTATAAGCTTGTATTATGGAATAACTGATGATATACTTATGATTAAATACATTACATAGGTAGGTACTATAGATAAGTTACACCCTGACACAGAATAAGCTATAGTGCTCATCACACAAAGTTATTGTCCTGGGTGTTCGAATTTCGCCATTCAAATGCTACATTATTCTTGAGTAACATAATTAAATAAAAAATGATTTAGATAGAGGAAGAGATAGAAGAAATATTATTACTGCTACCTATATTTATTATTAAAAAAAATTGCACTACTATATTTATGTATTAAAAATAAAGTTACCATATTTATGAATTGCAAGAGTATCATCATGATTCTAAGCCTATCGCTGTTCACTGCAGAACATAATGCCTTTCCAATTATATTATTTATGCTCTCAATTGTCGGCACTTGGTGTAACTTATAGTAATACATTTCTGAAAAATATTCAATTGTACAATTTTCCACAATTTTTTTTTTATTCTTGGTATAATAGTATGTTTGGTAAGGCGAAACCGGTAAAGTTTTACCAAAAATAAAAATATATGTGGAATAGTTTTTTTTTGGGTTGCATTTTGGGTGCAAAGGGGCTCTACCAACATCTTTAGGGCCCCAGCGACCTCACCTGCTAGTGGCGCACCTGCTGATAAACGGACGAGGCTCGTTAATTTACGGTACCTATGGAGTGGCTTCGGCCCCTACGTGGGTACCAGGTGGTACAACAGTGTTGGTCCGGGGGGGTACCACCGTGCAGCTGTGCTAAAGCCCCCCAAGTAACCCAGCCCAGGCTGGGTTGCGTTAGGGGTTCAGCAGCTGCACCGCCGGGCCCGGGGCGATGTATGGTGCAGCAGGCATGGGACCAGAGGGGGCGAAACGGAGTCTAGTGTGGGTCGATTCGCCGGCCAGGGAGACCCTTAGCAACGGCGTTGCCGCGGCCGCCCGCAACACAGTCATGGGGCCCACCTGGGGCCAACCACCCCAGGAGGCTGCCCCACATGTTGCGCATAATCCTGATGTGGGATCGCCGCTCCGGGTGGTAACCGGTGTGGGGTAGCGGCGGCCTTGCATCAGGGGGGTTTGGGAGCCCTTCCGTCCGGCGAGTCGGCTCCGACCTAACCACACGGTTCTAGACAAAGCTAGCCCCTGCGCTTTGTCACTTATTACTGCTGCACCAAATGTCGACCTGTCTTCACGCTTCTTCTTCAAAATCTACAATGGCAGTGCAACATAAAAGAAATAAACGTTACACAGCGGCCCTAGGAAACCCCACAACTTCACATTTCGAGGTGGAGTTCACTAACGTCCGTGGACTCCATGCGAACCTCGATACCGTCCACCACCACCTTGAGACGGCACGGCCCGCTGTGATGTTCCTCACGGAGACAGGGAATACGCCGCCCTGACGACACGTCTTACCTGTGTTACCCCGGCTATGTCATCGAGGAACAATTTCGAGACAAAGCCGGGGTGTGCGTGTTCGTTAGGGCGGATGTTTGCTGCCGCCCCTCCAATTCCGTCCTTTGGCTGCACGTAGACCATGGCTCTATGAGCCAGATCTACGTGTGCGTCTACCGATCCCACACAGGGATTCTGAGACAACAAAGCTCTTCCAGTACCTCAGCGAGACGGCTGATGAAGCGCAGGTGCGGTTCCCGAACGCTGACCTAGTATTTCTGGGGGACTTCAATGGCCATCACATTGAATGGCTGGGGTCCCTCAAGACTGATCATGCGGGTAGAGCCGCCCATGCGTTCGCTCTCTCCCACGGTCTGACCCAGATGGTATGCGGGATCACCCGGATACCAGACAGGTCAGATCACGCGCCCGCTCTGCTGGATCTACTGCTGACGAGTCGCCCAGCCCAGTACAGTGTTTCGGTAGGAGCCCCACTGGGTAGTTCCAACCACTGTGTTGTTCACGCTGGCATGAAGGTGTCACCTCCTGCACGTCCTGTACAAACGTCACGACGACTATGGCACTACTCGTCAGCGGATTGGGACGGTCTACGCGATTATTATGCGTCCGTCCCCTGGAGCCAGCGCTGCTTTGTAGGAAAGGCTCCTTCGGATAGTGCTTCTGCTATTGCTGGCGAGATCAGTTTAGGGATGGATTATTACATCCCTTTCACTGATGTCGCCAGTATCCGCAGAGCCCGTCCCTGGTTCGGGCGAGATTGTGCCAAAGCTGTTCGACAAAAACAGTCTCGAGATCGCGCCTGGATCAGGGCCCGAGCTGTGCGCGACCCAAACGTGGGCCACCTCAAAGCAGCGTACAACCGGGCCACAAAGTCGAGTAAGAGGGCCTTTAAGAGAGCAGATGCCCAGCGCGTCGCGCGGCTTGGTCAGGAGCTCACTTCCCATCCCACGGGCCGCCGTGGATTCTGGCAACTGGCCAAAGCCGTGCAATCTAACTTTTGTCAGCCCTCGCTGCCACCGCTGCGTTACCCAGGTGGAACACTGGCTCACAAAGCCCAAGAGAAAGCGGATATGCTCGCAGACCTCTTTGCGGCTAATTCCCGGGTCGACGACCGTGGCCTGCAGCCCCCCGCCATCGCCAACTGTGGCCACACAATGCCTGATATTGTTATCAGACAATGTGATGTACGGGCAGTGCTGCGGTCACTCGACACGCGGAAAGCCAGTGGCCCTGACGGCGGTGGTGCTACGAAAATGTGCAGCTGAGTTGTCTCCAGTATTAACGCGTCTGTACCGCCTGTCATACTCTTCAGGGCTCGTGCCGGAGGTCTGGAAGGAGGCGAACGTACAACCGATCCCCAAGAAAGGGGATCGGTCCGATCCAGGCAAGTATCGACCCATAGCTGTCACCTCTGTCATTTGCGAGGTGCTTGAGCTCCTTATAAATAAGCAGCTCATGCAATTCCTAGAGGATCACTCGCTAATCAATGATCGACAATACGGCTTCAGGCCAAAGCGATCAACGGGTGATCTTCTGGCATTCGTAACGCATGTCTGGGGTGGGGCTATGGAAAGGCACGGCGAGTCCTTGGCTATTAGCCTGGACATCGCCAAAGCCTTCGATAGGGTCTGGCATGCTTCGCTCCTTTCCCAGCTTCCGGCATATGGTCTACCTCCTCAACTGTGCAGCTGGATTGTCAGCTTTTTAAACGAGCGCCGAGTGCGGGTCCTCTGCGATGGCCAGGCTTCTCGCTTCTTGCAAGTGAATGCCGGGGTACCGCAGGGGTCCGTACTATCACCAACTCTCTTTCTTCTGCATATCAATGATATGCTATCCCTCGGGAACATTCATTGCTATGCGGATGACAGCACACTGCACGGGAGTTACTCGGTTCGTCCGACGGCGGGGCGATCTGAGATTGAGGAGGAGAGACGACGACTCGTGGCTGATCTCGACCGTAACCTCGACAGTATCTCTCAATGGGGTACCGAGAACCTGGTCGAGTTCAATGCCCGCAAAACACAGGCGTGTGCATTTACTGCGAAGAAATCCCCTTTCCTTCCCCTACCCTCTCTTCAGAATGCATTATTACCAATGAAGGACAACCTTGATATCCTTGGCATAGACGTTCGTCGAGAGCTCAATAATAAAAACTACATCGAAAGATGTATAGGGCTAGCTTCGCGGAAACTAGGAATACTGAATAAGGTAAAGAGATTCTTTACACCGGACCAGAGGTGTCTGCTGTACAAGACGCAGATTAGACCCTGCATCGAATACTGCTCTCACCTCTGGGACGGCTCCGCGAAGTATCTGCTGGACGCTCTCGACGCTATGCAGCGACGGGCTATCCGTATTATAGATTGTCCGGAGGTAACGGGAAGCCTTGAGCCGCTAGTTCAGCGCCGAACAATAGCTTCCTTGGCCGCATTCTACCGTATTTACCACGGCGAGTGTTCTGAAGAGCTCTTCAATCTGATCCCACCCTCTTCCTTCCGATCCCCACGACTCGTGCCGGGCAGAGATGCCACCCCCACACAGTGGATAGCATGTTCGCGAGAACCGAACGTTTTAAACGTTCGTTTCTCTGCCGAACGATAGTGGCCTGGAACGCCCTGCCTGTGCACGTGTTTCCTCCCACATATAATCCTGGGTTCTTTAAGCGGAGCGTGAAGAGGCACATCAGTAGGTCGTCAAGTTGAGGGCCACTCTCAATAGTAATGTGTGCTGTGAGAGTGGCCCACAATCGCTAGACGTCGTCACGACTTACCACCAGGCGGGCGGCGTCAATTTGGCGAACCAAATATAAAAAAAAAAAAAAAAAAAAAAAAATTGTGTACAAGTGAGTGTTTTCAAAAATGCCTGTCCAATTAGTTTCCATTACGACTGGTACATTACCACTTGCATCCAAGGAGAGTTCACAAGGTCGTAAAGTATCTTGCGTTAGTCGTCCGGTACACCACTTGCAGGTAAAATCTTAGAGGTATATTTATGCACTCTGCGAAGCTGAAACTATTGTAAATTTATAGCTATCACTGTGCGCTTAACTTTACTTTCATGTCGGTTATTGTGTCGGTAAAACTATTTTGCTCTCCGTGAAAGGGTATCTCGCTATCAGAATAGCACAAAGCACTTAAAATGTCTCATTTTTGATAGAATCTAGAGTTTTCTTGTAAAGAAAGAATATGATACATAACATACTCTCTCATTTATGTATTTCTTACTTTTTTTTAACTTATCAAATCTTCATTCTTTGGCTAAATAGTGAACGAGGTCTTAGTACAGTTAATGGAGTAAAAACCGTTTAGGATAATTAACCGAGCGAGCAAAGCATCTATATTTCGAGACCATGCTGACAATTTTGATTTCACTTTCTGTCGGTATGTGTGTTCTGGGCTTTCAGCCACATATTTTATTACAAAACTTGACACAATGGTTCCTTTTTGATTGAGGGCAAATGGAGGCGATCATCATCATCATCTTAGCCCATTTACTGCCCAATGCTAGGTATAGGCTTCCCCCAAAGTTGGGAGGAATTTTACTTACATATACCTCGCTAGCCAGACGGTTTGTTATAGACCAACCCGTCTGGCTAGCGGGTGATATCTATGTATAATTTTCCCCCCAGAAATCTGTGAGTGACATAGAAAGGGTACTATACCTGCTGTGCTTGCGAGGGTTTGTTTCTAGCCATCACTACCCGTGCAAAGCCGGAGCGAACCACAAGTTAATAAAAATATTTGTTCTTTTTGCCAATTATATAACGATGACCCTCTTCCTAATACCGAATTCTACTCCGACAGCCAATAACGTCTCAATTTATTATTTTATTGATGATAAAGGTATTTTGCGTTATGTCTACATGTTACCTTTATGTCATATGAGCACAATAAATAAACCAACGTACAATTTTATTTACCTTGGGAAAACATGAGGTAAATATTGTCTGTCAACCCCCGCGCAAAAAACTTAAAAAAAGACTTGGGAGCACGGGCCGGTAATGACATCGTGACGTTGTCTTACCATCTCGTAGAAAAAAAGGAATATCTCTACAACCAAACCATATTTTACGATTCTGTAAACGGCAATAGTTTTATTGATATATATTTGATGATCAAGCATCAAAAAATTAATAATAATGCAAACAAATTATTTATTATAAATTGTCCAAAATTTGGAAACCACGTTGTTAACTAAATTTCAAGAATTCAAATGAATTTCAAGAAATTCAACTGAATTTCAAGAAAATTCAAGTGAATTTCAAAGAACAAGAACTTATGCTATCTAATAACGTAAATATTTTGATAAAAGACCTCAAGGTGTTTATAATAACACCACATAAAACTCAACCCGCCGAAACGTAAAATCAACGGGCCAATTTATAACGGTTTTCCACCAAATTTTTTCTAGCTATTATTACACTGAAATATATAATTACGTACATTATCGTTCTCAAAACGATTTACAGAGATAAAAAGTATCTTTATTTATACTTTTTTATACTTTTCACTGTATTCACTGACAAACATCGCAAAAATAACTCGGAAATCGGTAACTTTCTGGGGCTTCATATATTAGTTATAACGATGTATTTTTTTGAAAACTACTACCTAAATAGAATCATTATAAACCGAATAATCATATTTCTAATAAGAAAACATTACTTACGTGAATAAATCACAGTATTTCACTCAAAATACACGCACTATAGACCTGACGCTGACTGACGTACTCTCCAAACATCATCAACTTTCAATGCCGTGAAAAAAAAAATCGAACCACAGATATTATAAAGTTATGCTTCAAATGGCAAGGAAATGTTATAGAGAACGTATGTCATCAAACTTCTCCATACAAAAGTAGAACGTAAATACATTAAAATTAAGCCTAAAGTCCCCGGGGGAGGTGTGACACCCGGGTGTCACTTAGGGCTTGACGGAACGGCGCGCCGTGACACCCGGGTGTCAGATGGGGGTTAACTGGACCATTGTAGTAAGAATTCTTTCTTACTGAGAGAGAGTGATTTATTTGTGCATTACAACGTTTCACATTATAAACCACTTTCATTATTTAACATTTAAACTTAGTTCAAGTTCCACATTTAATTACTGTGGCAACAATCGCCACAGACGCAAAGTTTGACGTGACGTGTGACAAGTGTGCTGGTGACGTGTGACGTATGACAAACATGGTAAGCACGTGCTGCATTCTAGATTCTATGAGTCTCGTAGTTTGCAATTTGCAATAGTGATAGTCAATAGTCCACATTCTTTCCTAGCCAGCCACCAGAAGGTACATTATATCGCAAATTGCACGATGCACAAATAGGATGGCACTAGTAGTCCGAACAGGTAGACAGCGCAGGCTAGAAGGGCAGCAGCGGGCATGCAGATTGCAGATTCACTCACCGACGCGGGATAAAACCCAACCCCAACGATACGGGATAACACCCGACCCAACCCGGAGGATTGGCCCCAGGGAATTTGTATTCCCTGTGGCGGCGTGGCTCTACCTCTAAAAACTCACAGCAAATCTTTTCCAATCGCCAATAATTGCACTTATTGTGACAGTCTTGGAAGATTGCTTGTAATCTGACTGTAGGTGCTTACAATTTTACGGTGACATAGTGAGTTTTTAGAGGTAAAACATGTGAGAGAAAAACCTGGTAATAAAAAATCAGGGCAACTCTTTCCCAATTGCAAGTAATTACAATCATCTTACGATTTTTATAAGGTCATGATCTAGTGGTAACTGACTAGGTTAACACCTTGCGAAGATTAACGGTGCATTCTCCCAGTACAAGATAGTCGTATCACGTACCATTATTAATGTTTGTCATGATGTGTATGCTTAATTTAGATCACTGTCTGGACTTGTATATCTGCCTCAAAGGTTTTTTTTATCATGTGATGACAGTTGTCTGTAAGCGTACCTTGTAAATAATAAATAAATTAAGCAACATCTAGTCAGACCGGTCTAAGGATAAGTGACCATTTCTTAAGACATTGGGAACGCCTCGGTCCCTCGGAGAGCACGTTAAGCCGTCGGTCCCGGTTGTCATACAAACATCTATCAGTCGTTATGGGTAGTTGGAGCCCTAAAAACAAAAATCCGACCAGTCTAACTACAGAACTTCGATATCGCCATAGGCTGTGGAGGTCAGATGGCAGTCGCTTCACGGGAAATATCGAAGTTCAGCCGAATCGCAGACTGGAAATACTTGTCGGTAAATGATGAACCATATTTTGTCTTGTAAAATAAATGTACAGAATATAAAAGCAGTGTATGATATTTCTTGTAGTAAAAGTCGAGCATCACTTATTACTTGACTTTAGTGTATCCGATACTCGAGCCATAGAGCCCTTCAGACCTCTTTTAGAGCTGAGATCAAGTCATTTTATACGAGATTTATTCTTTTTTACTTTATTTATGCTATAATGCTTCATTTTTCACTATTTATTGAATGATTTGAGCAACTAAGATTGTATTTAGGCTTTTTAACAATATCAACATTACTTACACAAATTACATTTTTATTTGATGAATTTTATTTAATTTAACTTGATTTTATTTAATTTTGTTTGATTTATATACTTAATTTTATTTCGTTGAATTCAATTTAATATGAAAATAATAGTTGGAATAATATAATATCCAATATCTATCGGAATTACAACATTGGAATAATTGTATTGGTAATTTAAACTGTAAAACTTTATTATAATTACATTTTGTATTTTTTTTCTGATTTGTTTATATAGGGTAACTTCTTACTTGCAATATCGTAATAGTGCAAACTGTAAATCGACATTGTAAAAGTAATACTGCATAAATAAATACTTTTATGAATCTCATCATAATCTACCTACCCTTGTCCCAATTATTTGGGGTCGGCGCAACATAAATCCTCCTCCACACCTCCCTGTCACACATCATCTCAGTTACTCCGCTCTTTATCATATCCACTTTCACGCCTTAAATCCATCTTTTCTTGGGCTATCTCTCTAATCTACTTCTAGAGCGCTACATGATTTTTTGTAGGTATATTTAAATTTTGAGTCCGAGACGCCCAGGACTTTATTTGGTAGTGCCACAGCGGCTGGCACGTAAGATTTTGTTGCCCTTCATCAACATTTCATCGCAAGGTAACGAGTTTTTAATTTAGTTTTCAATATTATAATATAGCTACTTATTTAATTAAATTAATAAGTCTATTTTTGACATAACCCACTTTCTAGAGTACCCGGTGACGGCAATAGGCTTGCCCCCTATTACGTGCGACTAAAAATATTGGTAAATTGAGGGTGTGTAATGCGCCTCTGCCTACCCCTTCGGGGATATAGGTGTGTATGTGTGTGTGTTTGTGTGTGTTTAAATTTTCTGTGACATTCTTTCTTTTGACCCTGTACGTGCCCTGTAACTTTTGAACTATTACGCTTTATTATCTTGGTATATTTTAAAGGTAGTAGTACGTACCTACTTATTTTCGACTTTAGAGGGTTCCTTAGTTAAAGTCTCGGAACCCTTATAGTTTCGTCATGTCCGTCCGTCCGTCCTCTGCTTTCCTCCCAAACGGTTAGTGCTAAAACATAAAACACAAAACACAAAACATAAAACAAACATAAAACATAAAACATAAAACAAAACATAAAACATAACACATACAACATAAAATATAAAACATAACACATAACACACAAAACATAAGACAAAACATAACACATAAAACATAAAACAAAACATAAAACATAAAACAAAATATAAAACAAAACATAAAACTTGCATGGATATGTATATTTACAACGTCGACAAAGTGCTACAATAAAATTTTGAGTACCTACCTCCCTCATGTTAAGTGCGAATGATATTTTTTACTCGCGTCTATTCAATGGAATAGAACCTTTCAATGTTTTTAAAGGTCTATCTAATGAGATAGACCTTTAAAAACATTGAAAGGTTGCTAAGATGATTTTTTGATTTAAGTATCCGTTTGCAAGATATTTAGATTAGATTTAGATGAGCATGTTTACGCAAAACCCTGTGTGCATGTCCTCCCCTAATCATGATGGTAGTCCATGTACTGAACTTTGTAGGAAAACTATAGGGGAATAGATAGCTCTGTTAGTACAGGAGTTATAGAGGCTATTATGGGTGACTACGGAACCCTATTCTAAGCGTGGCCCGACACGTACATGGCTAGATTTTTATATATCGCCGTAGCTCCGCCCGCATGATTTAGTTTACTCGTTCCCGGTTCCCGTGGGAACACGTTACCGGGATAAAAAGTAGCCTATGTTACTCAAGGTAAATGTAGCTTTCCAATGGTGAAAGAATTTTTGAAATCGGCACAGTAGTTTTTGAGTTTATTCATTACAAACATACAAATCTTTCTCCTTTATCATAGTAGTACCTATAGATATAGAAAAGCGAAAGCCTATAGCTCAAACCAGCGCGTGCAGCGTCAGATTCCCAGGGAGAACGCTGTGACAACTGACAACTCCGATATTTACTTTGTTTGTTTTAAATGTGTTTTATTCAACACAAAGATACCTACTTTGTAAATTTTTATCCCTCTGACAAACACGCTAATCTCGGAGAGCACGTTAAGCCGTCGGTCCCAGTTGTCATACGAACATCTATGGCAGTCGTTAGGGGTAGTTGGAGTCCTAAATCAAAAATCCGACCGGTCTAATACAGAACTTCGATATCGTCCATGGGTTGTGGAGGTCAGATGGCAGTCGCTTCACGGAAAATATCGAAGTTTAGCCGAATCGCAGTTAGACTGGAAAGCCGACCCCAAATGCGTTGGGAAAAGGCTCGGTGAATTATGACGACAAACACGCTAATCTCGGAAATTTAAGAACGGATTTTCTTGCGGCTTTTCCATCTTAACTAAACACAATTTGTGCTTAACTAAACATTTAGGATTTATTTCACCAAAATCGGAAGGCTAAAGTAATTAATTATTAAGATTAGAGATGTACGATGAGCGGGTTTCTTCATTCATAGGCCCAAGGTAATGTAAAAATAATATTAAACAAAAAAAGAACCGACTTTATCCGTAAACTAAACAAGTTAAAAATATGGCAAAAATTTGCCATATATTTTAGAGTTTTCGAAGGTTTTTTTATAAAAACTAAAAAATGTCACATGACATGAAGTCCAACATCATTTTAGAGGTCTTTGACCATTTGAAAGATCTTGGTTTCCTTACAATTTTTGAAGATTACCCTCGATTTCTCCGGCATTCGATCGAAAGATCCTGGTTTCCTTATAATGGGACCACCTTGGAAATATCTCCTTTCCAACAAAAAAAAGTATTAAAATCGGTTCATAAACAACGAAGTTATCCGCGGACAAACATAAAAAAATATACGGTCGAATTGAGAAACCAGTTTTTTTTGTAGTCGGATAAACACGACTTCTAAAACCACATTTGTATCAGATAAGCGTTTTAAGCACAAATTTTAATACAATACGTGACTGTACTTTTGAAATGATTATTCGCATTAAATTTAACTAACTGCTACCGGCGGCTTTGCTCGCCCTAAATTGGGAAAATCGTACTTACTACAGCTAAAAGCATATTACACAAAGTACAGATAAAATATACCTACATCACGTCTGTGTCATCGAAGGGGCACACACTGCTATTATTCCCCCTCCAGCTAAGCTAAATATGCTTGTGTTAGGACACCTTTCTTTCATGTGTTTTTTTTTGCGTGCGAATGCAATGCGTATCGATGTCAACGTCAAATCAATTCGCGACTAAATCTCGTTACTATAGCAATCGGAGTGCGGGCAATCCGCTCTACATGAAACGCATTTCATAATTTTATGAAATTTGACATTGACATTCACACGCATTGCGGACGACGCACGCTGCTAGTGAAAAAACGCTTGACATGAAAAGCGCTCTTAGGAGGTCACGCCAGTAGTGTGCCGACCCATGAATATCACAATGGAGGTACCTAATAGGCTTCAAGTACATACACGGCCGTGCAGTGGCAGTGCGCCGTGTATGTATTTAAAGCCTTCCGTTTTGCTTGTCCCCTAATTACCAACAAGTTACTCCTCTACCTACCTCTTTGAGAGAAATAGTCGTAGTTATAATTATGTACGTATGAAGTTTAAACAACATTACTCCAACTTTCCACACACAAATTCTGCATCAAAGCATTTTCATGTGAGATATTTTGTTTCCTAGCAAACTGCAAAGTTTACGAAAAGCATTCATCTTCTGCAGAGATGAGTCTATATAGCGTCGTGTCTATACTAGACATAATACAGAGTAACGCTTTGTTGAGTTACTATACGGAGAAACATTGTGTCAGGGAAGTTTGAAGTTGTTTGCGTTAGGAGTCGTTTGTACTCGTATAAAGCAAATTAGAGTCTGTTATAAGTTACGATTTACTGACTGCTATGGTGGCGTAGTCGGTAATGCATCGGCTTTTTAAATATTTGTGTGAACCACAAATATTTGTTTCTGGATATATTTTTGTATGTCTTTAATTATTAACATAGAAATTATAAACACATCACAAAAACTGATGTCATCGGCAGGACTCGAACCCACGGCCTTTCCCTAGCAGGGGAAACGCTATAGCGCGATCTAGAAATTATGATGGGAAGCAAAAATTTAATCTCGTTGTTTGTTTCGGAGTTTGGGTGTTTTATATGTATGTATTTAGAAATATATAAGTATATTTATCAGTAGTCTAGATCCCATAGCACAAGCTTACAGCTTAGTTTGGGCATACAACACACTTAAAATGGAGGATCTTTTAAACATTTTACATTCAATTCAATGCTTTTTACGTAAATAAAAATATAAAGTAACTGTTTACCTAACTAGGCTGTATTCGCTGGAACGCGGGCGGAACCTAAGTAAAAAAATAAACAAAATAAAAAAAATAAAAAAAAACACTTTTCAATAATGGCGCGAGCCAACAATTAACTTTCAAATGCTACATTTAAAAATTTAAATTTCGCGCGCGAGGCAACAATCAAATATTTTTAGCACTGTCAAAGGCATGTTTCCTTAATGCTTAATAACTCAAAAACTATAAGAGCCACATACATCATAAACTATACAGCAAACCACAGGCTTATGTTATATCTTTATGCCAAATTTCAAGTTGATAGATTAAGAGATGCGCCCGCTATCATGTCGTATACATTCTTGATTGTGCCCATCGTTGTGAAGACTCCTCAAGCTACGTCTTGTTTGCTCTTAGACTAGTAGACGTTATATAAACTAAATGATAGGGTTGATAAATACCTCGCTTAACGAAAACCTGGTTTCCTGATTTAAATATTGATGAGAAATAAACACAGAATATGTTAATGTGCTTCGTATCTCAAGAATCACTGCCATAACTTGGAGGATATCGTCAGGCCTATGTCAGTCGCCTAACAATCGCATAAAAATACGTGACGTCAGAAAAGTTGTACTTAAATCAGTAAGGGTTGTCTCTTGTTTGTGACACGGCATTGACCATAGAGTTGATATTGAGGTATTAACGTCATAATTATTGGTCAAATTATGCTGGTATATATGTATTTTACTTTACTGGACAACCCTAACGTTCCAATGATGTTCTCTGTAAACAAAAGAATGTGCTTTATTAACGACGAGTGCAAGTTCTGTATGTAAGTATTATTCCCTATTCTGTGATATCGTGCACAAAACTAAACAAGATTCACATTAAGTCATTTAAATGCAGGATTAAAATGCAAACCCGGTTTAAAAAACATCAATTACTAGTAGCCGCCCATTATGGTTGAACAGTAGACCTCGAGAACATCAATCACGATAAAAAAACTTGCTTTAAAATAACCTTTCTTTAGTCCGGGCTTCCATGGCTATTATAGTGTAACACATCAGTCCCCCCACTCTGGCGCGGAAAGTGGCGGAAATACATTCCGCGCTTGATGATAAAAACCTTTGTAACAGCTTAAATATAATAGCTACAACAAAAATAAAAATACTGAAAAGTAGCTGGGCGTGTATAGATGAAACTTATCTATTTCAAAACTAGATAGCAATAATTAATCTATAAAATTTTAAGTGAGGTAGTAGTGAAATCCGAAATAAAGAAAAATAAAGAAATTTCTCCGAGGGTTCAGCATAAATATGTTTTTGGGACGCTTTTGTCCCATGGACGGCTGAGTGGATAAGAAACACTTGTGCCAGGTTTCATGGAGATTCAAATATTGGATGGAAACAGGCGTTACCTGGCGAAAATCCATGACAAAGTAATGGTAAGTAAGATGTTAAAACCTTTCAAATTATAATAGCATTATCTTCGCAAAATTCATGGAGATTGTATTAAAGCTGTGGTCGCTAGCACCGAAGACACACACAAACAGACGAAAGTAAAATGGTCCTATCTCGAAATAAAGACGCTTTGCTCGCTCGGTCAATAAGATATGGATAGATAGAAGGATTCTGTTTTTAGGGTACCGGTTTAGTACAAGTTTTGGAACCCTTGTAGTTTCGTCATGTCCTCCCAAACGGTTAAACATGAAACTTTGCATGGATATGTGTATAATATAGTATAAATTATGATATTTTTTTGGGGTACCACCCTCCTTACACATAAGTCGGGTGTTTTCTTTTTCACGTCTATCCCATCGTGTGGGTGATTCCCATTAGATAGATCTTTTAAAAAAATTAGAGGTTTCTAGGACAGTTTTTTGCTTTAAGCATCCGTTTGTGAGATGTTGAACTTTAAAGAGCATATTTTTGTTAAAACAGAAGGGAATAAATTATGAAAAAATCTGAAAAAAATATGATAGTAGTCCATGTAATGAACTTTCAATGAAAACTATAACGGTTTAGATAACTTAGTTAGTTCCGGAGTTATAGAGGCTTTTATGGGTAACTACGGAACCTTATTCTATGCGTGGCCCGACACGCACTTTGCCATTTTTTTAGTACATATACTAAAAAAATGTTATAGCGGCAACAGAAATACATCATCTGTGAAAATTCCAACTGTCTAACTATCAGGGTTCATGAGATACCGCTTGGTGACAATCGGACAGCTAAAGCCTAGTTTACACAGTGCGAGCTGCTGACCAGACAGTAGACAGCTACTCGGCTTGTCTACTCGTAAACCAGTAACTCGGCTCGCCTTTGCTGTCTACACGACACTAGTAGCTGCTGTCCAGTCTTGCGAGTTGCCGCGATGTCGAGTTGGTTCCGCTCACGACGACTGTCGCGCTCGCACTGGCGAGCTACTGCCGAACGCGTGTACACGATGCGAGCGACGGCCGAGCTGCTGTCATACAAGTTGCTGGCGGGCGAGCATGCGAGTGAAAACAAAAAATGTTGAAGTAACTCGGACGTGAGCTACTGTCCAACTCGCACATGCGAGTTACTCGTAAGTGACGTCCAAACAGTACGAGTTACTGCAGTGCAGCTACTCGGCAGGCTGACTCGTACGATAGCTCGCACTGTGTAAACTAGGCTTAAGTCTCGGTAAGGCTCCCGTTTTACCCTTTGGGTACGGAACCCTAAAAAACAGAAAAATGCCACCGTCTCACTTGAGATAGACCACAAATAGTTTATTTTTTATGACTTATTGACACCGAATAGCTATCTTTGCACAAATAAAGCTTTTAACGACCTATTTTTACGATCCGAGGGTAGTTAGATATTTTATCGTTGCAATCTAGTTACTCGGACTATATTCCCACTTTATTGAAGTGCGACTCACTGGTTTGGAAGACGTTAAAAAACATACACGTCAAAAATTTACATAGAAACCGACTTCAAACTAGGGAGTTCGATTTTTGCTGAACGCGTGGCTGGTGGCTTTTTAGGTTACCTCTGGCGCTCTGCAAAAATCGGGTTTCCAGACACTCTCATACCGAAGAACGTTTCTTGTCCTGCACAGATTTACTTGGTTTAAAAATTGTTATATTTAAAATAAATCATATGAATTTGTTTATCTACACAAGAAAGGGTTAAAGTTTACTTTTTGGTGCTTAAATTTATATTTAACTCAAATCTCGCGACAAGCTTTTATAACACATAAATTGTGTAATGACGTAATAAGTTGATACTAAAAGTTTTAAAGTTAAAGTTTATTTTTGTCTTTTTATGGCATTTCAATAAAAGCTTGTTCTTTAAAAGTTTTTTTACTTTTAATTTATTTTTTACTTTTTAGTTATCCGGTCTGGTCATCTCAATCAACGAATCATTATTGCAAGGTCGTTTACCGGTTAATTTCGAACAGTCTAGCCCTACAATAAGGATTCTTGACCGGCAGCGAAGAGCTTCGAGCCTAAGTATACAACGTGTGGACGGGTGGACCTTGGCCACCCGTGTGGCCACGGGTTTTACTCCTCATCTTTGGGGTTAAGTTTTATCCCGTGTCGGTGAGTGAAGGCGTGCGTGGGGTGAAGCACGCAGCCCTTCTAGCCTGCTTCTGTAAGGACGGTGGGTTGCTAGTCCGTCGTCCTCAGGCCCCGATCATGGAGGTCGTTGGTCCTGCGCGTATTCCAGTCTGCGGCGCCCTCACCGCACACTTCGGAGCTCAGCGGGGAGCGCTCCTTCACCCTACTGGCCGCCTTCTTCACAAGCGTAACCTGCACGCAGAAGGAAACGGCCGCGTCCCACTGGCTTCCGCTAGAGACCATGGCTCGTAGCATGGTCTCCAGCGAGAGGGTATCTACGCCCAGGACCACAACGAGGTCCCGGCGCCGACTTGCCCACGATGAACATTCCACCAATATGTGGAGTGCCGTGTCGTCGCCGGAAGCTTCGCAGTGTTGAGACAGGGGTATGACCTCACGATGCATGGGAAACAGGTACTCACCGAAGTTTCCGTGCCCGGTGATGATCAGTGTCGCGCGATACGTGAGGTCACCGTGCTGCCTCTGCAGCCATTCCTTCATGATCGGTATCACTGCCGCGAATTGGGTAGTGGTTCCCCAATTCGGTCCAAATCCTGGCTTGTACCATTGGAACAATGACAGAAGAGCTCTCACTTCCAGGTCTCATGGAGAGGTCGCGGCAACAAGAAATTAAGCCTCTAGGGAGATCATGCGGTACCCTCTTATTGTTCTGACGGCCAAGGTCCTCAACGATCTGGGTAATATAGAAGCGTTATTGGCCGTCAGTCTCGCCGTCCATATGGGAGCACCGTACACGGCCATGCTCCGCACAATCCCCAGGTACAGTATCGTGCAGGAAGCGTTGGATCCCTTTTTTTCTTGCGTCAACTCCGAAGTGTGGGGTACCATTAGATAGGTCTTTTAAAAACATTGAGAGGTTTAAGGATTTAAGTATTTGTTTGCGAGATATTTAACTATAAAGCTCATTTTTTTGGTAAAACAGAGCCCCCCCCCCCTCTCTAAAATTTAAACGGCTACCCTGAAAAAATATTTGTGATGGTAGTCCATGTAATGAACTTTAAAGCAAAACTATAACGGATCCGATAACTCTGTTAGTTCAGGAGTTATATGGGTTATTGTGAAAAAAATTAAAATGAGAAATGTTCGAGAACATTTTTGTTGTGATTGTGTACTTGTTGGTAAGTGGGATAAATTCGCAGATCTTTTTCAATAGTAAACACACCAGTTTGTTCTTTGTGTAACATTTAAGTTCACCAATTCGTAATGCATTCAAGAGATCTTTAAAAGTTGTGCTTCCTTGTTGTCTCATATTTTCTTTCAATTCAATTAAAGAGAAAAATCGCCATAGGTGTGTTGCTGGGACAAATCTAGAGGGTTGTTCAAATACTTGATTTCCTGGCACAGGAGGTATTGTACATGCTAATTGAAAAACGAACTTTTTGTTTGGCATCTTATTTAAACCTGGCATTCGTATTCTCTGTAAGCCCTTTCATTTGATACCCATATTGTTGGAGTGCATTGAATATAATTAGTCCGCCATCGCCATGTATTTAATTGTCATCCAAACCAAATGTATATACATAATTTCAGCTCAATCGGCTAAGAAAATCTGTTTCAAAATTGAGTTTGAATTTAGAGTGACGTCACTTTATTTTTTCGAGTTACTCTTAGTAAGCCCTTTCATTTGATACCCATATTGTAGGAGTGCATTTAATATAATTAGTCCGCCATCTTGTATCTGCCACCATTTTGAATTTAGAAGGACGTCACAGTGTGAACCATGAATTGTCATCCAAACCGAACGTGTATACAAAATTTCAGCTCAATCAGCAAAGGAAATCTGCTTCAAAATTGAGTTGCAAGATTCCACCCGAACAAACATACATACAAACAAACATTGCAAGTTAATAAAAAACTTGTAATAAAAAATATAGAGTCGAATTAAGAACCTCTTTCTTTTTTAAGTCGGATAAAAATGGGCTGTATTCCAGTTCAGAAACGTAACTACGTGGCCTTTGTTTCTTGTTTATTTTACTTATTGTTGAACGATAAATCTTTCGTTTGTACACATTGCCTTGACAGATTTAAATGGAGTTTCCTCAAAATATATTATGTGAAAGATTTTGACATTTACAAATGGAAAAGTTCAAATAGCAAATTATTAATATATATCTAAACATTGCCATCGATATTTTATATTTTACTAGTTGGCGATCTTCGTACCGCCTTAAATTAATCTGCCCTAAACCTCCACGAATATTTCAAGACCAAAATCCGCCAAATCCCCTCAATTGCAGAGTTTTACCGAGACAAACGAACGGCGATTCATTTTAGGGTTCCGTAGAAAATCGACAATATTTGTTTTATGGTTGTTACCTAATCTTTGGACTGGGTAAACCGATTTTGAAACAAAATTCCATTTCAATTTGGTCCCATTCCGACAACTATTTGGTCCCATTTCAATTTGGTCCCGTTCCGACAACTATTTGGTCCCATTTCGGTAATTTGAAGTCAGTTGTTGTGTCAATTTTTGACGTGTATTTTATAATACATAAGTATTTATTGAGCGAAGCGAGCGGAGCTCCTTATCAGGTGACTCAAATGCAACTCGATGTGAAATTGTTTCTCGACAACTACCCAACGGATTTTCATGAATTTTTCACTCAAAAATCAAGCATTCTCAGGAGCAGGTTTTGTTCGAGACCGAATTTTTGATTTAGGACCCTCAAAAAACTTATTGACCAAAAATATGTCAATAACTTTTTTGAGGGTCCTAAATCGAAATTCGGTCTCGGTCTCGATACTCGTAGATTGATAAATGCCTTAATAGAAATAGTCGCTTCGCTCAATTGCATGCTGCAGCGCAGTACCCCGGCCGCGACCGCAGCTCCTACTTTACAATAAGAATTACAATATACATAATTATATAATAAAAATATTTACATTACAAAATTTCGTTTAAAAATCCTCCGCGTCATTGCCGACTGGGAAGGTTCCCAGAATGCTGGCTGTGTTGCCACGTTGGATGGCGATACTTATTCTTTGGGCCAGAAAATAGCCAGCCTTTTGGTCCTGAGAAGCATCAATTAAGCGTTTAGCAATGTCTCTATAAAGGCGGCGAGCATATTAAGTGATAGAACGAGATTAATATTCGGCATTTTCCGTAACAATGAGTTTCAATAGTAGCCAACAATTTGTATTGAAACTTTGGACTGCAATAACCTGAATTCGTTCTATTGTGCTAGCTTTATACCTAGGTTTTATTGGAAAACTACACTTTATAGTACCATAAAATGCACTTGGTGTATCAACTAGTATTACTCATAGATTCGTATTTCAACGACGGTGTAGGCAGAGCATATTCTGAGACGCCCAGGACTTGAACTGGTTGTGCCATAGCGGCTAGCACGTAAGATTTTGATGCCTTTAATTAACATTTCATCGCAAGGCAACGGGTTTCAAAGATTTTTTCAAAATTATAATATATCTGCTACTTTTTATTTAATTCATTCGGCCATTTTGGACATAACCCATTATATCCGTGCCCCGTGACGGCAATAGGCTAGCCCCCTATTACGTGGGACTAAAATACTGGCAAATTGTGGATGTGTAATGCACCTCTGCCTACCCCTTCGGAGATATAGACGTGATATGTGTGTCTGGAAGAGGCGGGTTATACGCCCATTTATCGCCACTTACTTGGTCGATCGCATGATATAGTTTTCTTGTTACCGGTTCCCGTGGGAACACATTACCGGGATAAAAAGCCTATGTTGCTCAGGGATAATGTAGCTACATTTCGGTGAAAAAATTTTCAAAATTGGATCAGTAGTTACGGAGTATTTTCGCTTCAACCAATTAAACAAATATTTCCTTGACATTAAGCTCTCTCTGAAAAACAGCGCTATCCAACAGCATCAAGCTGAGAGTGGGCCTAATTTCAATTTTTCAGGCACTAGGTTGCACTGGCGCGGTTCATGGGTATACCTATCTTCACAAAGGCACTTTTATATATATTTATTTATTTTTTTGGACATTCTCACAACGTCATCTAGCCCAAAATAAGCTAAAAGCTTGTGCTATGGGATCTAGACAACTGATAAACATATTTATATATTTCTAAATACATAAGTAATATACATAGAAACACCCAAACTCCAAAACAAACATTAGTGGATCACACAAATATTGGATTCAACCCGGGAATCGAACCCGAGACCCCGGAGTCGAAAGCCGATGCACTACCGACCACGCCATCGAAGCAGTATGTTTTGTTTTTGTGTAGATACCCTGTATTTCTCTGTATCTGTGTAGAAAGTAAAAGTATTTTCTTTCTTTCTCTTCATAATATTAGTAGGTATAGACAAAAGTATTGAAACCATACCTCAACTGAATTCCTCGAACTCTCTATAACCGGTAGTATTGCAAGTGGAACGGAACGGAATGATATCCGGAATAGATGACATACTTGTCCGAAACCTATAATATACCTACGAATTTCTCTTGACATGCCTAGGAATATAAACTTATACCTAATCTATATATAGAAATGGTGAATGTAATTTTTGTCCCCCCTTAGCTCTCGAGAATTGCTTATGCTACAATGATGGTTGACCCCTCTATGGATAGCCCTCGATCTGGAGGCAGGCCAAAAACTCGAAAATTTGATCTAGCCCTAAGGGGTCAAAAGTTATAGGCCAAAACCTATGGCGTGGTGCGGAGCGAAGCACCGCGCAAGATACCGTACTAGTTACGAGTATCAAGAGAGACTTGTGGCCTAATGGTAGCCGACGTTTTTTTAATTCCGCAAGATCGCGGCCCTTTCTATGTCCATTGCCGCGGGCGTCTCTGGTACGCACCAGAAGGTATTTCCTGTGATGCCCGGCAAACCTTGGCCACCCGTGTGGGCTCTGCGCTGGGGTTTGGTCGGGATTTATCCCGCGTCGTTGTGGTCGGGTTTCATCCTGCGTCGGTGAGTGAAGGTAACATACTAGGTTAACACATTGCATTGCAACTACCTCGGTGGCGCAGTGATATGAGTATGCTTCTGTGGTCCCTGAGGTCACCGGTTTGATTCCGGGTCGAATCAAATATTTGTGTGATCCACAAATTTTTGATTTTGAGTTTGGGTGTATGTATAATACGAGTATGTATGTATTTAGAAATATATAAGTATGTTTATTAGTCGTCTAGATCCGATAGCACAAGCTTATAATAGCTTAATTTGGGCTAGATGACGTTGTGTGAGAATGTCCAAAAGTATTTATTATTGAGCGAAGCGAGCCGAAGGCGAGCGGAGCTCCCATGGAGCAGGTTAAATGTAAAATGTTCGTTCGTTTTCAGCAACCTCTTGACCGATAATTAAAATTTTTTCACCTAAATTAATAGCTGATTTCAATTAAAGTCGTGACGAAGCTCAAATATTCAATTTAAATATAAGAAAAAAAAAACGCTTCGCTCAATACGAAGCCGCGCACTGTTTACAGCAGCGTAGCTTTACCTAGTTATTATTATTTATCTATCCAGGCCGGTCTTAAGATAGGTGACCATTTCTTAAGACATTGATGATCCATGATTCGGAGAGCACGTTATGCTGGTAGCGGTTGTCATACAAACATCGATGCGTAGTTGGAATTCTAAAACAAATCCGACTGGTCTGTCTACTGAACTTCGATATCGCCCAAGGCTTGAGAAGGTCAGATAGCCAGCGCTTCACGGAAAATATCGAAGTTCAGTTATACTGAAAATACACCAACTAGCTTGGGTAAACGCTTATTTGATGATGATCAACTGAAAACTTATCTAAAAAAAAAACTCAATTTGTCTATTAAAAATCGATCCATTACCATCTCAAGCCGTAGTACCATAAAGTAATGTACCTATATAACAGAAACCTGCGTAGTACAATCTGACATTGACATATCGTTTGAATTTTGAATGTGAATTATGTCTCTCCGTTTAGAAACCGATGTTACAATTATTTCGTTTTTCTTTCTTAACCTATAAATCTCACTTGTCAAGATTGAAATGGGACATGGAAAAGTTGATGAAGATATTGGGATCCATTTAGATACAGAAATACTACTAACTACTTTTACGGGTGACTATGGAACCCTATTCTGTGCAGGGTCTGACACGCGCTTGGCAAGTTACTGCAAATGAAAGCAGAGGCTTTTTATAATATAGATTCTTTCTTTCAATAAAGACAGCTTCACTTCCAGCAAAATATAATTTATTAAAACAGAACAAGACAGAACTAATTCGATTAAATTCCCAACTAAAGCTGATACAACTTAAACAAAGGAATGAAACTTTATACGATTGAGTTACAGATTTCGACTGCGCAAGTTTCAGACACATGAAGTCGAAGTTTAATGTTGCTAGTTTCATATTGTAATCAGAACTAAGTCGGCGGCGGCGATTGGTTGAAATTAACAAGTCTGAAATTTCATTTAGCACTAATTTTAGAATTAGATAGTTGTAATTGGCTGATTAAACGAAACGTACTACATACATACTAGACTGCAGACAGTCTAACTTAGTTGTAGGCACAGAATAGGGAATAATAGTACTTACATACAGAACTTGCACTCCGACGTTAATTGAAGCACATTCTTTTGTTTACAGAGAACATCATTCGAACGTTAGGGTTGCCCAGTAAAGTAAAATATATACCAGCATAATTTATTGACCAATAATTATGACGTTAATGCCTCAATATCGACTCAATGCCGTGTCACAAACAAGAGACAACCCTTACTGATTTACAACTTCAAGTTGTCGCTGACGTGACGTATTATTTTTGCGGTTGTTAGGCGAGTGACATAGGCCTGTTGTAGGTAACATCCTAACATCTGTCCTAGCTGTGAGAATTTCGGGACCAGGTAACGGCAATAGACTTGCCGCTAGTGATAATGAGTGGTGTCATGTTGGCTAAATTAAAAAAATATTTGAATGAGAATCGTAATCGCAAGAGTTAGAGTTAGAGTTAGGGTAGTTGGTTTTTCTATATCGTTTACCGTTTGACCGCTAGAGGGTGTTAACAGACGGACAGACGGACAGGGTCAAAACCCTGTCCGTCTGTTAACTTAGTTAGTTGGTTTTTCTATATCGTTTACCGTTTGACCGCTAGAGGGTGTTAACAGACGGACAGGGTCAAAACCCTGTCCGTCTGTTAACTTAGTTAGATGGTTTTTCTATATCGTTTACCGTTTGACCGCTAGAGGGTGTTAACAGACGGACAGACGGACAGGGTCAAAACCCTGTCCGTCTGTTAACTTAGTTAGTTGATTTTTCTATATCGTTTACCGTTTGACCGCTAGAGGGTGTTAACAGACGGACAGACGGACAGGGTCAAAACCCTGTCCGTCTGTTAACTTAGTTAGTTGGTTTTTCTATATCGTTTACCGTTTGACCGCTAGAGGGTGTTAACAGACGGACAGGGTCAAAACCCTGTCCGTCTGTTAACTTAGTTAGTTGGTTTTTCTATATCGTTTACCGTTTGACCGCTAGAGGGTGTTAACAGACGGACAGGGTCAAAACCCTGTCCGTCTGTTAACTTAGTTAGTTGGTTTTTCTATATCGTTTACCGTTTGACCGCTAGAGGGTGTTAACAGACGGACAGACGGACAGGGTCAAAACCCTGTCCGTCTGTTAACTTAGTTAGTTGGTTTTTCTATATCGTTTACCGTAAACGATATAGAAAAACCAACTACGTATATCGACTCAGAACATACGATAACTGGAACCATGCTAAAAAATTGGAGCTCTGGCACTTCCGGTTTAGAAACTAGCTCAACTTCCGGTATTTTAACATTCGACATCCGGTTCAAAAATTATATGCCACCCACGCCGCACCTAAACCTACTTTGAAACTATATAATATAGGAAATACTGGTTAAAGTAACTTTTTTATTTTTCATTCATTTCATTCATTCATTCCTATTCAATTTTAGTAATATATAATATTAGGCGACTGTACACTATGCCTAAAAACATTGTGCAAATTATAACTATGCATAAATATATTAGACCTAAATATAATTATTCCACAGTACATATGCTGCTAAAAATCAATTATGACCAAGTATAATTATGCCAAAAAAGGTATGCCAAATTCATTGTGCCAAAACATTTTAGGATTACATAATAATATATTATGTTAACGAAAGGTATACCCATGTAAATTGGCGAAATCCTCGATGAACATCTATGGAGCAACGTTTTTAAAAAAAGAAGAAGAAATAGAAATTATTTGATTTGACTTGCGACAGATCTAATACTAAGCACTCTTGTGATAAAGTGAGGAATACATCGCAGGCGACTGAGATTTGCGAGTCAGTTGTAGGTTTAGTGTGGCCACCTTGCCACATGTCAGCGCTCACCTTCACCAAACAATATGTTCCATCCTTCACTAGCCTAATTTGGTAAGATCGTAACAACAAGTTATACCTAAATGTACCTATGTCAACTTATCTTTCTTTGACGACGATCCTCATGGTTAATGAACACTTATCCTAGTGAACACAATCAAACCCTTATCTAAATTCTAAGACAAATATCAGTGGCCACATTTTTAGCGGATCTTCATAAAACTTGGCACAAGTTTAGTGTTCCTTGTACTTTATTTTTTATTTTTTATTTCCGCGAGATCGCGGCCGCTCCCATGTCCATTGCTGCGGGCGTCTCTGGTGACACCAGAAAGTATTTCGAGTGGCGCCCAGCGGACTTTGGCCACCTGGGTGGCCTCTTCGGGGGGCCACACAGCCGATCATGGAGGTCGATGGTCCTGGGCGTAGATGAGTCTGCGGCGCCCTGGCCGCTGACTGCGGAACTCAGTGGGGACGGTACGCTCCCTCTCCCTCTCGGCCGCCTCCTTCGTGAGCATGACTTGCTCGCAGAAGGACACGGCCGCGTTCCACCTACTCGCGCTGGAGTCCATGTCTTGGAGCATGGTTTCCAGCGAGAGCATATCCACGCCCAGACCCACTACGAGGTCCCGGCGCTAAGTTCCTTATACTTAAGTGACTGACGATATTTTGGCGTAGTAAATGTTTCTGCCTGCCCCTTCATGAATAAAGTCGTGATATGATTGTGTGTCAACAATGAAGTGTTATTAACTTTCGGTGAATATACAGAAATCACAATATTTCGTTCATATCACATTTCCTCTTTAACCCAATATCTCATATCGGAAGTCACTTTCGTAAATTGTAACGAATCAAATTTCATGGTCCGGTTGTGGCTGATAGGGTTGCCACTTTTAAAGAAATTCAAATATATTATTATGTCAAAACCGAACGGTCGATGAACGTCGATTCTACATGGTAGAGCCTGTAAGAAAAGAACCTGGCAATAAAACTCATCATCATCATCCTCATCGGCCCACATCAGTCCACTGCAGGTCATATGCCTCTACAATAACACGCCACCTCCTCCGATCTTATGTCAACTAATACTGTATGCGCGGTGGGTGTTTAGCGCCGCACCACGTCATAGGTTTGGCCTATAACTTTTTTGGCTTGCCTCTAGATCAAGGGCTATCCATAGAGGGGTCAACCATCATTGGAGCATAAGCAGTTCTCGAGAGTTAAGGGGGACATTCCCCATTTCTATCTATAGATTTCATCCACCCAATAAAAACTCACAGCCACTCTATTCAAATCGCCAGTAATAAGAAACTTCTTTTAAGTATTGCTTATACAAAACGTATGTAGCATTTTGCAGCCAGGTTTTATTTGGCAAATGTGTTATCTTTATTGTCCAGAAACGGCAACCAGCTCGCCACCTGCAACAAGCGCAACAAACTGACAGTTTTTTTTTGTTTGTTTAGGAGTAACGACGTGATGTTGTGTATATTCTTCTTCTTTTTTTAAAAACGTGGCTCCATCTATGATCATCGATGATTTCGTCAATGTCAAGGTAATGCTTGATTTTTCCCGCACAGAAGAACTAGTTACTCTGAACTAGATCGCAGTGCGGGACAAGGAAACGTTGTTCGGTATTGTAATTTGAGCGTTTGGGCCTGGATTTTTGCCCAACGCCAGAGGTAACCTAAAAGGCAACCAGCCACGCGCTCCGCAAAAGCCCACGTCCGATTTTGTGTACAGTTTATTATATGATGTACTTATTATTAAAATGACAAGCACCTTTAGTTATTTAAACTGTCATGGCCACTCATTGACTGAGGGAGCGAAGCGACCGAAGTCTCCGTTTCAACTTGCAGACTGGGGAGAATTTCTTTCGTCTGTACCTCTACATCTCTACATCTACGGGTTCTGTCAGATCATGCTTGAGGTCGTATTTATCAACCGATTTGCATGAAACTTTACACACACACTCCTTGCTTACAATGAATAACATTTGAATGATATTTTTTGGATTGGATAACAAATGAAAGAGTAATAAAAAAAATTGAAGAAGACATTTTTTAAACAAAGCCGCTCCCGAAGTCTACGGTTCACAGAACCACTAGTATACTAAACTTTAGATGAATAAACGGGATACTTACCATCCCCTGTTTTTGATTGTATGATTACAAAAAAAATTATTTTCATAATTATAAATTTTACGTGGCAGCCCTATGGAATTGTGAATAAGAAGCATTGCATTCAGGAGTTTGCATAAACAGACGGACCAATATTATTGTTTGTGATATTATACTCAAAATGAATATTCGGTGACCGAGTTTTGGTTAAAATATGAGTTTAAACCAGAAATATTAATACAACCGAACTTATTTGAGACTAGCTGTTGCCCGTAGCTCCGCCTGCGTGTTACTTTAGATCTACATAACTTTTTTATTTATGAACCGATTGAAAACCAAACCTTAATATAATGTTAAGTTGAATAAACCACAACGCATTACTGAAAACCGCAAATTCAAATCGGTTAAGCCGTTTCTGAGATTAGCGTGTTCAAACATTCAGACAAACAGACAAAAGTTCTAAAAACCATTGTTTTGGGTTTTATGCGTTCATAAAGCCAAAACAATGGTTTTTATAACTATAACTATAATAGAGAAACTGTTGTAAGTAAAAAGTAAGCCAGTAGGTGCCCAGGATATTAAACAATAATTACACCAAGTTAGTAGTTGAACCGGTGGTTATTGCGTGATGCCTGAACAAACAGACAGACAAAAATTTTTTTTAATCAGATTTTTGTGTTCGGTGGCGGTCTAGTAACACCCCCTGCCATCTTAATTCAACTTTTTTTATGTAACCTCATAATATCTATGCCTGCGCACGTGTTTCCTCCAACATATAACCCTGGGTTCTTTAAGCGAAGCGTGAAGAGGCATATTACTGGGTTGTCAAGTTGAGGGCCACTCTCTATAGTATTCCTGTGTACTGTGAGAGTCGCCCACAATCGCCAGACGTCGCCACAGCTTACCATCAGGAGGGTGGCGTCAATTTGTCGACCTAAATATAAAAAAAAAACTTTCGGCTGGTCCCATTTCTATTTGGTCCCATTCCGTAAGTTATTATTTGGTCCCACTCCAGTAATTTGAAGTCGGTTTTCAACCGACTTCCAAAAAAGGAGGAGGTTCTCAATTCGACTTTTTTATGTTTGTTACCTCATATCTTCGACTGGGTGAACAGACTTTGAATTTTTTTAATTGGAAGCTATACCAGGGCTATGTCACTCGCCTAACAATGGCAAAATATACGTGACGTCAGCGACAACTTGAAGTTGTAAGTCAGTAAGAGTTGTCTTTTGTTTGTGATACGGCATTGACCATAGAGTTGATATTGAGGCATTAACGTCATAATTATTGGTCAAATTATGCTGGCACTTTCCTGACAACCCTAATGTTCGAATGATGTTCTCTGTAAACAAAAAATGTGCTTTAATTAACGTCGGAGTGCAAGTTCTGTATGTAAGTATTATGAGGTTATACTACTACTTACCAAGTGGTCTCATTTCAATTTGGTCCCATTCGGACAACTATTTGGAAGTCGGTTGAAACAGAGGAATATCCCCACTTTTACATGTCTCACGTCCATAGAAGTCAAGCCTCTACCAACCAGAAACCAGAAATAATGTCATGTACTATTTCTCTGCAAATAAAAGTAGCTGTTCGTTTCACTCGCTAAAACTCGACAATGACTGAGGCGATTTGGCTATTCTTTGTTTTAAAATATTCGTAGGTTGAGGGAAGGCTTAAATAGGTTTTTTTTCGGGGTACGGAGTTCCGCGGGACACCTAGTAATAAATAAAATTGAGGAAATTAATGAGCAAAAGTAGATCTTGACATTTCGAAATTAAAGATCATAGGTGAATTGCAACAAAAGTGTAAAAGACTCCACTTGATAAAAAATTACGTATTGTCCTGACGAGGCTTTATGTATTTCGTACTATCGCCAGTAGCCCTGTACTCAAAAGAAAAAAAAAGTCATCGATACTCCCGCCATATTGTGATCGGAATTGTGCGGAAGTGCGCTGTTTTTCTACATTAATATCAGTTATTATTGAAATAGACGATTCACGTCAAAAGCTTGGGGATCTTTTGTGTTTATTGTGTTATAGAGTTATGAGAATTGTAATGCGGGTCACAATTTTCGGATCAATCCGAAAACTGACCCGCATTACAATTTTCATGACTCGTCTTTATGTCAACGTATTGTTTATTTTTCAACTTAGGTATTTAAATGCCCTTTTTCTACCTACAAATACAAATCAACACGACAATAAAAAATACAAGTTCTAGTAAAAATACAAAAAAAATATACATACCGGTTAATATCAGAGATCAAAAAGGTCAGAATGGTTTAATTTCGTGTCAAATTTCTTCTGGGTACACTTTTATGAAAATTAAAAATATTCAACCGTAAATTGCTTTGCGGTCCTAAACGTTGTTGATTTGTATTAACAGCGCCACCTATTATACTTTTGTCATACTAGTTGATACTGCCATCTAGCTATTTATTTTGGTAACTCTAGTTTGTAAAATTTAAAGGTTTTATGTTGGTATTGATTTCAATAATTTTGTATAGATGGCGTTATATTACACTTGGTTCTACTAGTTATGGTTTGCAGATAGCAGATGTCGCTGCTTAGTAGTCGCTACTTGTATGTGTAACTTCAAAGTGGTTTATATATCGAGTATAGATGGCGCTGTAAGTGCCCTTCTCATTAAGCTTCGAAAGTTAATCTCAACGCCGTTTTATAATACCAATTTAGTTGCTAAAATATGTCTTATTTTTAATATTTTGCGTTTCTATAACTTATGAAGCAATTTCAGTGAGAAAAGTTGTCTCAACTTTTTTGTTCCCGACAAAATGTAACAGTTTATTTTTATTGTTTCAGGTAAGTTCAAGTTATCAGTATCTACCTGTTGGAGCATGGTATCTCAAGAGTTTGTCGATAACCAATGATATCGCAGAAAATATCTGTCACGTGACTTAATTAACACATTTTTTTAAACTTCCTGCGTTATCATTGACCATCGACAAAATCTTTCAAGCGCTATGTTAAGGAAGCCGGATAAGTTCTTTCAGAGTTTGAGTAATAACCTAACCTAACTAGACCTGCAGCTTCGCCCGCATGTTATGTATAGCATATTAAAGATAACTTTTTCCAGTCTTCGATTTTGATGAAAGAAAGCTGGTTGTTCAGCTGACAGAATGTATTGAAGTTTCACCACCTGATAACATCTATATTTTCTTTTGGACCTCCAAGAAACTTGATACCTACCAAAGGTTCTTGTTTTAATACATTTTTTTATCGTTGGCTTTTTTGGATTGGGGCGAAATGGGACAAAAAGACCAACAAATATTTTGATAGTTGGCGAGCTCTTCTGTTCGGCCAAATGGGCAACCACTAGTTTAGTCGGTACCTGCATTATAAAAAACTATTTTTATAAGAATTGTAATGCTACATAGACCAGAGACTTGGGATGGCACTCGCTTCGCTTCATAGACAGTTTATTTCAGGTAAATAAATCGTTTTATCCTATTTTCTTGCAGAACTAACGAATTCATATAATTATCCCTTTCCGAAAAAAGGTCAGAACTATTTTTACTGAAACCCAAAGTAATAAAAAATACCCTCGATTTAACCGATTTTGCAAGGTTTGTATTATATTTACTTACTTGTACTACTATATTATAATCTATGTACCTATATATAGGGTATAGACAAAACCCTTAAAAAACAGTACTATTTTTTCAAGGGTTTTGTCTAGGCATGACACAACCGCCGGGCGCCACTGGTTATTCCCTGTGTTCTTACCAGAGGCGCTTGATAGATATGGGTTACACCACGGTTCTCCTGGTGACCCTGCCGTGTAACCCATGGGGGGTGATCAACCACTACATAATCATAGGCACATCTATCAAGATATTATTTCAGCTTCAACTTACAGCATATACAATACATAGACGATAGACATTAACATTTCCACGAGAGGCTCAGGGTACCCTCCAGGAGCCCCTCGCGGGTCTTCTGGCGACCTTGCGGTGTGACCCATGAGGGGTGATCAACCACTACATAATCATAACCATATCTCACGCTCGGCAATGGAATTAGAAGCGGTTCTAAAAAAAAGGGCATGACACATACCTACATTATGATCACGTCTATTATCACGAGAGTTCGAGTCCTGCCGATGACATTTCTTTATTATTTTCGTTATTTATAATTTCTGTCTAAATATTTTCAGAAAACTTTGAAAAAGAGAGATTTTTACTTAGGTACATGCTGTTTCTTTGCGAATCTGGCAATAAACATAAATGTAGAATCAATGTTTTTAAGTGCCTTTTGTACTAGTACACCAGCATAAATATGCTACTATTGGACACATTGGTAATTATATTTGACCCACTGACATAATTATTCTAATCCTTCATAAGCATTGCATCATATTAAAGTATGTACAAAGCGGGCAGAGACTCGAATATCCGCTAAAACTTTTAGTAACATGAGCCATGACACTTCAATAGTCTAGTTATATAGTTAGGTACATATTAACAATGGCCGTCGCGTGATAAAAGCTTATCACGCGACCCTAGAGAAATTACGCTTCACCGAACTATAATGGCCGATAGCAAATATCAGTCCACTATATTATATAAGTAAAAATACTATGAGCATGGAAAAATATTGTAAGGACATCCTTGTTATTTTACTTCGTAATACGCGAGAGACTTACGTAAGGAAATGTCCTTGAATAGTTGCTCACAGCAGCTATAACATTAAACATAACATAGCATCACGCCTTTTTCCCCGAAGGGGTAGGCAGAGGTGTGCAAACACACCCACATCTCGCCAGCTATGTTAGGTCCCATGTAATAGGGGGCGAGCCTATTGCCATCTACCGGGCACAAGTTCCAGACTCTGGGATAATTATCTAGATAAAATTATAAAGAGAATTATACATTATCCACCAGACCCGGGAATCGAACAAGCAGCTATACATGTAGATAAATGACGGTTTAGTCACTTTATACCTTTATAATATAATATTTTATATATTTCAAGTAACAAGACTCATGGGGTTAGTAACAATGCTTGCTTTAAACACATTTGTTTTTGCTTAAAGTGAACAAACCGTCGAAAGATAACTCCTTTCGGCCAGCAGGTTATTATCCATAAACGCATTATAACCAGTCTATTTGATATATTTTCAAGTGTAACTATCACCTCTGTTTTTCTCTGAATATAATTCGCTATGTCAGCCTCTAAAGTATTCTATATTTATAGGTCCTAGATAATACGCAATGAGAAAAAATAGAAAAAAATTAAGAAATGAGTGTGAGGGATGTAAAATAATTAACAAAACATATAATTTGTGCTGATTAATACCATCTTAAACTAAGGTCCGGCCAATACAACTACAGCTCTCCTGAAAGTAACTAGCGATAAAGGTATGTTTTAGACAGGCAAGTGTTAGTTCTTTTTGATTTCTCCAATGCATTCAACTGTGTCGATCATAACGTCCTGCTAGTTATACTTAACATCTAGGTTCTCGTCTGATGTATTGGAATGGTTGGTACTCTTCTTATCTTCGGAGTAACCAGCACTCAGTCCTCACAATGAGATATCGTCAGATTTGTGTAACCTTGACTCTGGTGTACCTCAAGGCAGTCATCTTTCCCCTCTTTTATTCTCAATCTTCTAATCTTTATAAATGTTTGCCAAATTGACGCCGCCCGCCTGGTGGTAAGTCGTGACGACGTCTAGCGATTGTGGGCCACTCTCACAGCACACATTACTATTGAGAGTGGCCCTCAACTTGACGACCTACTGATGTGCCTCTTCACGCTCCGCTTAAAGAACCCAGGATTATATGTGGGAGGAAACACGTGCACAGGCAGGGCGTTCCAGCCCACTATCGTTCGGCAGAGAAACGAACGTTTAAAACGTTCGGTTCTCGCGAACATGCTATCCACTGTGTGGGGGTGGCATCTCTGCCCGGCACGAGTCGTTCGGGATGACTAAATCTTTAATTCTATCACTATAGATTCCGTTAACATGTCAGACCATCTTAATAGTTTCCTCCAAAACTCAAACTTACTGGCAAAAGATAACCGAATAATATGTCTCTCCCTGCCCTTTCGGGGAAACACGTGTGAGCATATTACCTATACGTACAATGGGCGTTCCTATAGGCACTATAGATACATATCGGTCGGTTAGAGGGCTCCCCTGTTCAGTGACCTGTCACTGATTGTTTGGTCACAGTCGACTTGACTTCATTTTACCAACAAGTTACACGCATTTACAAGAATATAATAGTATAGATAGATATAGTATAGCGAATTACTGCGGCTTCCCTGAATGATATAGTTTTTTCATGTCCAATTCCCACGGGAATATTAACGGGATAAAAATACACATTAAAAATCGACACAACAACCCACTTCAAATGACCGAAATGGGACCAAATTATAATGGGAAAAATCAAATTAGTTCACCCAGTCCAGAGAGAAAAAAAACATACAGTCGAATTGAGAAGCTCCTCCTTTTTTGGAAGTCGGTTGAAAACTAGCGCATAACACTCGGGGATAATATGGCTACACACTTAAAATCGAAAAATCTATATATTTAATACGACAATTTGTCTGTGTCTGTCTATCCGTCCGTCGCGTTTTTCAATTTACATACATTTGCATGAAATATTAAAATACTTATTCTCTTCTTTTTTTTATATTTTATATTTTATAGGTATATTTTTTTTCTTTTTTTTTAATATTTGAGGCGATACAAAGTTCGCCGTGATAACTAGTAGTTCTTTACTACTAGTGCGCTGTCTTGCGCGGTGCTTCGCGCCGCACCACGTCATAGGTTTTGGCCTATAACTTTTGACCCCTTAGGGCTAGGTAAAATTTTAGATTTTTGGCTTGCCTCCAGATCGAGGGCTATCCAATAGAAGGGTCAACCATCATTGGAGCATAAGCAGTTCTCGAGAGTTAAGGGGGGACAAATATTACATTCACCATTTCTATATATAGAAATTAGTAGGTAGTCCTGGAGAACGTTGGTCAAATAAAAAAAAAATTTAGACCTTCCCTGAGCTTGCCACGAATATTTCAAGAACAATTTCGATCAAATAGATAGATAAATCAACAGCAATTAATTTTTATTAGGGTTCCGTACCAAAAGGGTAAAACGGGAACCCTATTACTGAGACTTCGCTGTCCCTCCGTCTGTCTTGTGCTGTATCTCATGAACCGTGATAGTTAGAAAGTTGAAATTTTCACAGATGATGTATTTATGTCGCCTCTATAACAACAAATACTAAAATACAGAACATAATAAATATTTAATGGGGCTCCCATACAACAAACGGGATTTTTTGCCGTTTTAGTACGGACCCCTTTGTGCGTGAGTCCGACTCGCTCTTGGCCGGTTTTGTATTTATTTGTGAGAAGAAGGGTGTGTGTGTGATTGTAAGTTTCAAATACAAACTTGCAATTACAATTTAGTCCGACTCCACCCTATGTAGACATTGAATAATTATCTAAATAAAACTAACCAACTCCAACAAACTAAAGACTAGAGTTAGTTACACAAATTTTCATAAAATGTATAGACCAAAAACCCAGAGTCGATAAAAATAATTCATGTACAAAGAGTACCATCTTCCAGAGAACCGAGCGTTTTGAACGATGGTGGCCTGGAACGCCCCGCCTGCGCTCCTGGGTTCTTAAGGCAGAGCGTGAAGAGGCACATCACTAGGTCGTCAAATTGAGGGCACTCTCTATATTATTTCAGTGTACTATGAGAGTTCGCCCACAATTGCCAGACGTCGCCACAGCTTACCATCAGGAGGGCGGCGTCAATGTGTCGACCTAAATATTTTAAAAAATTATAGGCCAAATTGATTGTTTATGGGAAATTAAATATACTATAATGTTTAATTTCCCATAATGAGTCCCAAAAAAAGTCTAACAACGCCATCATGTGAGGTATCATTAGATAGGTATTTTAAAAACATTGAGAGGTTAGTAAGAGAGTTTTTTGATTTAAGCATTTGTTTGCCAGATATTTTAGTTTTAAACGTATATTTTATTATCAAAACTGCAGCCAAGTGTGCTACACTTAGCCGGTTTTTAATACTTGGGGATTGTTTATCAAATATGATATTTGTAACATACTAAATGTGGCCTATCTCACAGTACATGAATTATTTTAATCGACTCTGGGTTTTTTTTAGCAATATCCTATGCCTCTTTAAATAACTGTAATTAATTATTGACCGAGCGAGCGAAGCGTGTCAGTTTTAACTCGAGGACTGGCCGATTTGGCGTTGCTGGTATGTGTGTCAGTTCCGGTCTACAGGCCGTATTTTTCTGCCGATTTTCATGAAATTTGGCACAAGTGTTCTTTGTTGCAAGGCGCAACTTTTGTCGAAGGGATTTTTCGATTGGGGGAAAATGCATTTTTCAGCCGATTTTCATGAATTTTGGCACAAGTGTTCTTTGTTGCAAGGCGCAACTTTTGTCGAAGGGATTTTTCGATTTTGGGGAAAATGGGGGAGAAATGGGGGGAAAATGTGAAAATAACGCGAGGTCTATTGTTCACAGAACCACTAGTGTAAATTATCTAACAAACGCCCGAAGTTTCTTCTGAAATAACTACAATTTTTCTGATCAAATTTCCGAGGAAAATCTGTTAGCAACCTCCTAATGTTTCAAATAGATCTATTTAATGATACCCCACACTCCGGAGTGGACGCAAGAAAAAAAAACGAATTCTGGTTACGTGTAGGGGAAGTACACCAAAAAAAAATTCATAATTTTCGTTTAGCATTTTGTCAACATAGTAAATACACATATCCTTGCAAAGGTTATCATGTTTCTAGCACTTGGAAGGAAATCCGAAGACAGACGGACGGACAGACATGAAGAAACTATAAGGGTTCCGAGACTTTTATTACGGAACCCTAAAAAGTGAAATATAAATAAATATTGTTGAATATTTTTGGACAATTTTACATTACGTCATCTAGCTCAAATTAAGCTAATATAATAAGCTTGTGCAATGGGATCTAGAAGACTGATAAACATACTTATATATTTCTAAATACATACATATCATACATAGAAAATATCCAAACCCCGAAACAAACATTTGTGGATCGCACAAATAATTTGATTGGACCCGGAATCGAACCTGGGACCTCAGGAACGGCAGTCGGCACTCATACCTCTGCTCCACCGGGGCAGTCATTTTATCTTGATTAAAAATAAACAATTTAATTCTAAACTAATTAGTTTTCAACATTTCAACATAATATAGAGCGAAAAATTATTTCATCAAAATAAAAATCAACACTCCCTAGCAATTCCGAATAATATTCTATAGAAAGAGATATCAACATACAATTTCGTGTGAAGGTGAGAGAGACAGGTGTAGGGATATCATCAATCGATCTGGTTTCCATGGCAACGGTACAGTTCGCCAATAAAGTTGGACTGGGTCTACTCAACAAAGGTCTTTGAATACAGAAGCTCTTTCGTATATTGTAAGCAGAATGATTTATTGCTAAAGGCTGTCTATTCCGGTTTGGGCACCTTTTTCAGTTTTGCCAACATTAACGAAGTTTGGTTATTTTATTTAGGATTTTAGGGTTCCGTAGTAAAAGACTCGAAACCCTTATAGTTTCGTCATGTCCGTCTGTCCTTCTTCGGCTTTCCCTTAAAACGGTTAGTGCTAGAAACATGAAAATTTCTATGAATACTACGTATATTTATTACGCTGACAAAGAGCTAAAAATTTTTCCCCTACACGTAAAATGGGGATGATATTTTTTCTCCTCGCGTCGACACCAATGTGTGGGTTGTCGTTCGAAAATACTTCGCTAAGTTTTTGGCAACAGCAGCATGCATTGCATACCTAGTTATTTATGTAAATTATCTAACTAACGCCCGAAGTTTCATCCGAAATAACCACTACATTTTTTCAGATCTCCACGAAATTTCGCGCAAGTGTTGGAACAATCTCAAGCTTTTTCTTATTTAGCCAACCTTCAGGCCGTATATTTAATCAAATAAATGAAGTACTTACCCTACACGTAAAGTGGGGATCTACACCATCGTGTGGGGTATCATTAGATAGGTCTTTTGAAAACATTGAGAGGTTGTTAAGCTGATTATTTGGTTTAAGAACGTTTGCCAGATATTCAACTTTGAAGAGCATATTTTTGCGAAAACAGGGCGTTCCCCCCCCCCCCCCCCCCCCCTTTTGGGAGCATACCTATATTAAATGTTATTGCGCCACAAAGCCCGGTTATAAACAGACACTTCTACTTTAAATAATGTGTTATTATTCCATAACAAGACCTAAATAGCGCATCTGCTGGTTCTTGTCAAACTTGTATACAGCTAACAAATCCGTTAAGTCGCGTTACTACTAAATATTTTAAATTCATATCAATGACCTCTTCAACGTTTGATAGACAGCGAAAAGGGAGGCTATTGTGTACATTCTTGTAATACAGGCTTTTATTTGGTCGCCAAGTTGCCAAAGTATTTTGAAAATTTAAATATTTTCATTCTCATTTTTCCAGTCTTGAATTTAAACAAAGAGTGTAACAATATTCTTTTAATATTATTGCGATTCTCTTCGCGCCAAGTTGCGTCAGTAAATGAAAAATTGAGAAGCGATAGAGACTGTCATATTTTGGACAAGTTATGTGAAGAGAGGAATGTAACGTGCTTAGAAAGGTATCATGGAAAAGAATACCCGTCAAAAATTGACACAACAGACTTCAAATTACTGAAATGGGACCAAATTGTAATCGGAACGTCAGCACATAAGAATTTACATTTAAAGCCAGATTCGCAAAGCAACGGGTGGAGCCAAAGAGAAAAGAATCTGGCAATAAAAACTCCCGGCCACTCTTTTCCAATCATCAGTAACTACATTCATAGTTATATACACACAACGTATCCAGCAAGATGCTGCAACTAATACTCTCGCTGGGTAATCCCTCATACACACAGATTAATAATTAAAATTCATCATACATGTGTTACGCAGTTCGTAACCGGAATTAACTAGTTTACACTGTTAACATTATCATACAATATGTATGGGACCTTCTACTAATATAATCATCATACACTGAACCGTTTTCCAACTCAGTTGGGGTCGGCTTTCCAGTCAAACTGCTATGTGGAACGACTGACGCCGGACCTCCACAACCCATGGGCGATATCGGAGCTCTATAGTTACACCGCAGGGATTTTGTTTTAAGGATGACTCACGCTAGACCGTGTCGGATCCGAGCCGAATGTCGGCCGTAGCATGGTCAACTAATCACGGCGCAACGGTAATTACCCGGTTGAGGCCCGTCTTTGTAATTTCAGACACTCGGTGACCGTGCTACGGCCGACACTCGCCTCGTACCCGACACGGCCTAGCGTGAGTCATCCTTTAAGGGTACAAATAAAATGTTAAATGATCTCAGATAAGATATGCCATCCGTTTGTTGGATTCTGTCCAAGTATCAACAAGTTACGGTACTTACTTACGCGCGCGACTTACATTATAAAGCTTGAAACACACTGGTCCTTCACATACAACGTATGCCACGCGACGTGGGAAACAGACAGCGACACTGGACCTGTCTTACGACGTCTGACGTTTACGTTATCTACGCACTATGACACTTTAAACGTGTGTGACAGCGTCGTACGCGTCGAGTGACCAGTGTGTTCGTTACCATACTGAAAATAATGTACTAGGTGAGTTAGGCAAGTAACTTTAAAAGTTAGCGCGTTTAATAAGGATTCTAAAACTGTAAAACACTCACTAGTTTATTTCTCGCATTGCAGCCATTTTTTTAACTAGAGGACGTGGAATAGTTTTCTATTTCCTAATCCAGGGGAACACATTCCCGGGATTAAAAGTACCTTGTCACACTTTAATATCAGCTGCTTGCCAAGGTCCGAGACGCCCAGGACTTTAATTGGCTGTGCCACAGCGACTGGCACGTAAGATTTTATTGCCTTTCATCAACATTTCATCGCAAGGCAACGGCAATTGTGTGTGTGCTTGCCAAAGTCCCGTTAAAATCGTTCAAACGGTTTCAGAGATTAACAGGATCAAAAAATACACGTCAATAATTGACACAACAACCGACTTCTAATTTCTGAAACTACACTATTTGGTCCCACAAATATAGTTGTCGGAATGGGACCAAATTTAAATGGGACCGCTTGGGAAGAGAAATCGACTCCGCCAGGATCTCATGGAGACTTGGAGGGTGCGACTTGAGCACGTGGCAAGTGGGGAACCACCGTCATCGCGGCGATGAGACCGATCATGGACAAGTGGCTGCAGAGGCGGCATGGTGACCTCACCTATCGTACGACGCAGGTCGTTACCGGGCATGGATGCTTCGGTAGCTATCTGTTTCGCATCCATCGTGAGGTCACACCCCGGTGTCAATACTGCGAGATTTCCGACGACGAGACCGCACTCCACACACTGGTGGAGTGCACAGCGTGGGCAAGTCAGCACCGGGACCTCGTAGTGGGTCTGGGAGTGGATACCCTCTCGCTGGAAACCATGCTCCAAGCCATGGTCTCCAACGAAAGTAGGTGGAACGCGGCCGTGTCCTTTTGCGAGCCGTCATGCTCGCGAAGGAGGCGGCCGAGAGGGAGAGGGAGCGTACCCTCCCCGCTGAGGTTCGCAGTCAGCAGCCAGTGCGCCGCAGACTCATCTACGCCCAGGACCATCGACCTCCATGATCGGGGCCTGAGGACGGCGGGATAGCGACCCGCCGTCCTTACAGAAGCAGGCTAGAAGGGTTGCGTGCTGCGGGGTTTTCTCACCTCACGCAACCAGATTCACTCACCGACGTGGGATAAAACCCAACCCCAACGACGCGGGATTTTCATTCCGACCAAACCCCCGAAGAGCCACACAGGTGGTCAAAGTCCGCCGGGCGCCACTGGAAATACCTTTTACACCAGAGTCACCCCGCAGCATTGGACACGGTAGTGGCCGCGGTCTCGCAGAAATAAAAAAAAGTCGTATACTTATACGTTCAACTTACTACGCCATCGCCGCCGAAGCTTAATACTCGTATTATCCATGAGCGGTATGATCAGTTTAAGCTGCTTTATTACGGTAAATATATACATCTTCATTCTCTGTTCTTTTTATACCTCAAATCTCTACACATAAATTGGTTAAGCGTGTTACAATGTTTGTTGCAAACACAATAATTAATTGTCCTTGTACAAGTACGAAGTTTCAAGGTTACACGTTGAGAATTTACTCAAACAATACCTACCTATGTTGTTTTTCAGTTACGTTGACAGCCATTGTTTTGTGTAAATGTCACCTGTAAATATTATAGAAGGGTCTTTTTTTTTTTTTTTTTTTTTTTATTTCGCGGCCCAAGGCCGCGGTCGCTCTAACGTCCGTTGCCGGGCGTCCCTGGTTACTAGCAGAGGGTATGTCCAGTGGCGCCCGGCGGACTTTGACCACCCCTGTGGTCTCTGCGGGTGTTTGGTCGGGACGAGAATCCCGCGTCATTGGGGTCGGGTTTTATCCCGCGTCAGTGAGTGAATCTGGTTGCGTGCTATGGGGCAAAGGCCCCGCAGCACGCAACCCTTCTAGCCTGCTTCTGTAAGGACGGTGGGTGGCGATCCCGCCGTCCTCAGGCCCCGATCATGGAGGACGATAGTCTTGGGCGTAGTCGCGTAGTCTGGGGCGACCTGGCCGCCGACTACGGAACTCGGCGGGGAGGGTACGCTCCCTCTCCCTCCCGGCCGCCTCCTTCGCGAGCATGACTTGCTCGCAGAAGGACACGGCCGCGTTCCACCTACTCCCGCTGGATACCATGGCTTGAAGCATGGTCCCCAGCGAGAGGGTATCCACGCTCAGACCCACTACGAGGTCCCGGCGCTGACTCGCCCACGCTGAGCACTCCACCAACGTGTGGAGTGCGGTGTCGTCGTCGGAAACCTCGCAGTGTTGACACCGGGGTGTGACCTCACGATGCATGCGAAACAGATAGCTACCGAAGCATCCATGCCCGGCAACCATCTGCGTCGCACGGTACGTGAGGTCACCATGCTGCCTCTGCAGCCAATCGTCCATGATCGGTCTCACCGCCGCGATGAAGATGGCACCCCCCTTGGGTTGCTCAAGTCGCACCCTCCATGACTCCATGAGATCCTGGCGGAGTTGGGACCGCTGGTCCTCGATTTCTCGAGACGCAGGCCTGTGGTCCCGCTCCAGCGCCTCCTTGCGCCATTGGAACAATGACGCAAGGGCTCTCGCTTCCAGGTCCCATGGAGGGGTCCCGGCTAGGAGACATGCAGCCTCTCCGGAGATCGTGCGGTACCCCCGTACGGTTCTGACGGCCAAGGTTCTAAGTGGTCTGTTTAACAGAGTCACGTTCCCCTTGACCGCCAACCTATCCGCCCATACGGGAGCCCCGTATAGGGCCATACTCCGCACGAATTATAGAAGGGTCTGTGTTTTATGGTACCTATTACCACAGAATAGAGAATAGTAGGTACTTACTTCTATAACCAGGCCTGTCACTCGCCTAACAATCGCAAAAACTACGTGACGTCAGCGACAACTTGAAGTTGTAAGTCAGTAAGGGATGTCTCTTGTTTGTGACACGACATGGACCATAGAGTTGATATTGAGGCATTAACGTTATAATTATTGGTCGAATTATGCTGGTACTTTCCTGACACCCCTAACGTTTGAATTATGTTCTCTGTAAACAAAAGAATGTGCTTTAATTAACTTATTCCCTATTCTGTGCTATAACTAAGTACAATTAGTCCTGCTTTAACAAAAAATCAAAATTCAATTTATTTTTCCATGCATTTTTTTGCAGTAAACATTTGTTTGTGCAAAACTGAAACTACTAGTACGGTTTTGATGCATTTTAACCCACTAGAGGGCGCTGCAGTATATGCCCTCAAAAATTTAAAAATTCAAAATTTTGAAAAACTCACGACCCTTTATAAAGTAATTGAAAAAGGTTAGAATTATTTAAAAGAATATCGATATCGATAGTTTTGGTTTCGAGTAAGTAACTGTAAAACGAGAAGCCTATTATTGAGACTTCGCTGTCTCTGTCCGTCCGTCTGTCTCCAGGCTGCATCTCATGAACCGTGATTGTTAGAAAGTTGAAAATTTCACAGATTATCTGTTGTCGCTATAATATTGGGACGGTCTACGCGATTATTTTGCGTCCGTCCCCTGGAGCCAGCGCTGCTTTGTAGGAAAGGCTCCTTCGGATAGTGCTTCTGCTATTGCTGGCGAGATCAGTTTAGGGATGGATTATTACATCCCTTTCACTGATGTCGCCAGTATCCGCAGAGCCCGTCCCTGGTTCGGGCGAGATTGTGCCAAAGCTGTTCGACAAAAACAGTCGGCATATCGCGCCTGGATCAGGGCCCGGGCTGTGCGCGACCCAAACGTGGGCCACCTCAAAGCAGCGTACAACCGGGCCACAAAGTCGAGTAAGAGGGCCTTTAAGAGAGCGGATGCCCAGCGCGTCGCGCGGCTTGGTCAGGAGCTCACTTCCCATCCCACGGGCAGCCGTGGATTCTGGCAACTGGCCAAAGCCGTGCAATCTAACTTTTGTCAGCCCTCGCTGCCACCGCTGCGTTACCCAGATGGAACACTGGCTCACAAAGCCCAAGAGAAAGCGGATATGCTCGCAGACCTCTTTGCGGCTAATTCCCGGGTCGACGACCGTGGCCTGCAGCCCCCCGCCATCGCCAACTGTGGCCACACAATGCCTGATATTGTTATCAGGCAATGTGATGTACGGGCAGTGCTGCGGTCACTCGACACGCGGAAAGCCAGTGGCCCTGACGGCATTCCGGCGGTGGTGCTACGAAAATGTGCAGCTGAGTTGTCTCCAGTATTAACGCGTCTGTACCGCCTGTCATACTCTTCAGGGCTCGTGCCGGAGGTCTGGAAGGAGGCGAACGTACAACCGATCCCCAAGAAAGGGGATCGGTCCGATCCAGGCAACTATCGACCCATAGCTGTCACCTCAGTCATTTGCAAGGTGCTTGAGCTCCTTATAAATAAGCAGCTCATGCAATTCCTAGAGGATCACTCGCTAATCAATGATCGACAATACGGCTTCAGGCCAAAGCGATCAACGGGTGATCTTCTGGCATTCGTAACGCATGTCTGGGGTGGGGCTATGGAAAGGCACGGCGAGTCCTTGGCTATTAGCCTGGACATCGCCAAAGCCTTCGATAGGGTCTGGCATGCTTCGCTCCTTTCCAAGCTTCCGGCATATGGTCTACCTCCTCAACTGTGCAGCTGGATTGCCAGCTTTTTAAACGAGCGCCGAGTGCGGGTCCTCTGCGATGGCCAGGCTTCTCGCTTCTTGCAAGTGAATGCCGGGGTACCGCAGGGGTCCGTACTATCACCAACTCTCTTTCTTCTGCATATCAATGATATGCTATCCCTCGGGAACATTCATTGCTATGCAGATGACAGCACACTGCACGGGAGTTACTCGGTTCGTCCGACGGCGGGGCGATCTGAGATTGAGGAGGAGAGACGACGACTCGTGGCTGATCTCGACCGTAACCTCGACAGTATCTCTCAATGGGGTACCGAGAACCTGGTCGAGTTCAATGCCCGCAAAACACAGGCGTGTGCATTTACTGCGAAGAAATCCCCTTTCCTTCCCCTACCCTCTCTTCAGAATGCATTATTACCAATGAAGGACAACCTTGATATCCTTGGCATAGACGTTCGTCGAGAGCTCAATAATAAAAACTACATCGAAAGATGTATAGGGCTAGCTTCGCGGAAACTAGGAATACTGAATAAGGTAAAGAGATTCTTTACACCGGACCAGAGGTGTCTGCTGTACAAGACGCAGATTAGACCCTGCGTCGAATACTGCTCTCACCTCTGGGACGGCTCCGCGAAGTATCTGCTGGACGCTCTCGACGCTATGCAGCGACGGGCTATCCGTATTATTGGTTGTCCGGAGGTAACGGGAAGCCTTGAGCCGCTAGCTCAGCGCCGAACAATAGCTTCCTTGGCCGCATTCTACCGTATTTACCACGGCGAGTGTTCTGAAGAGCTCTTCAATCTGATCCCACCCTCTTCCTTCCGATCCCGAACGACTCGTGCCGGGCAGAGATGCCACCCCCACACAGTGGATAGCATGTTCGCGAGAACCGAACGTTTTAAACGTTCGTTTCTCTGCCGAACGATAGTGGCCTGGAACGCCCTGCCTGTGCACGTGTTTCCTCCCACATATAATCCTGGGTTCTTTAAGCGGAGCGTGAAGAGGCACATCAGTAGGTCGTCAAGTTGAGGGCCACTCTCAATAGTAATGTGTGCTGTGAGAGTGGCCCACAATCGCTAGACGTCGTCACGACTTACCACCAGGCGGGCGGCGTCAATTTGGCGAACCAAATATAAAAAAAAAAAAAAAAAAAAAAAAAAATACTAAAAAATATAATAAAATCAATATTAAAGGGGGCTCCTATCTAACGTAATTTGTTTTGCCATTTTAATAGATAATGGTACGAAACTCTTCGTGCGCGAGTCCGACACACGCTTAGCCGGTTTTATGCAAATGAAAACACAGTATAAGTTAAACATAATTTCCTTTTCAGAATACGTGACAGTCATATTTAATCAATTGCTATTTCATACATAAGCCAACCTCTTACGATTTCTCGGCATTATTGGAAAATTATTGCTCCTGATTTTCGTTGACTGAATACGTAATTATATACACATACATACAGATAAATAAAATTAAATTGTCTGTTTGTAATTTCAAATTCAAAGCATTTCACTAAATGCATAACACGTTAAGCAAAACTCGCGCACAAAGAGTTCAGTACTAAAATGGCAAAAAATAGAACGTTTGTTGTACGGGAGCCCACTTAAATATTTATAATATTATATTTTTTAGTATTTGTTGTTATAGAGGCAATAGAAATACATAATCTGTGAAAATATCAACTTTCTAACTATCACGGTTCACGAGATACAGCCTGGTGACAGATAAAGTCTTAGTAATAGGGTTACCGTTTTACTCATACTTACACAACATTTCTTTTAGAAGTCACATACGAATATTTCGCTTCAAATATTATACAGAGTTATAAAGGATACAATTCTTATATAAACAGGAGTTATAGTCAAACCAACTGTGGATTCTAGCAGCCTAACATCCACGTTCATATAGGTTTGTACCAGGGTAGACCAGTCAAGTTGACCCCTCGCCACTTATTAATAAACCCTGTAAAGTACTGGGATTAGTTAAGCGGGAAGGACGGGAGAGGTTTATATAAATGGTCGGTAATGTACAAGATTGTTGGAGGCATGCGCAACGCTCCAACCAGGGGCAGTTGGTATAAACCTATGTTGTATCCCGAACGCTTCCTGCGTTCCAATTTCGCGGTAATAAATAAATGTTTTTTTTTTTAATAAAAACATTAAGTGACGTATAAATTTTAAATTACGAACGTGTCTATGTGTTTTGTTTTTTTTATTAGTTAAGTGTTTATTGTTTAAATTTCGAATGTTATTTTCTTTTTAGGTTGTATTTTTTTTTATTAGAATTTACACATAATAGTGCGTTCAGTGTTTGTAATTCTTATTATACAAGGTGTTACACCTGTTGAACATTTAGTTTGTACAGGGTGGATCAATTCAGCTGTAGTACCATATTATTACAGCTCAAAAGGCTTTGATACAGTTCATAATAATATGCGTAGTATAATAAGCTTTACAAAGGAAGGTCATGGCCATTTTAGTTGATATTTTAATAACATAAGTGCGTTTTGTTAATAATATTATACAAATCAGGTCTTCTTCTGCGAACGGGTAGGTAGAGAAAGTTTATACGCCCAGTTATCGCCAGAAATGTTTTTGGTGCCACGTAGAGTCGTGTATATTGCTGTCAACCGGGCAGTTTGCTAAAAGTCAGAGAAAAATATACTTCTCTGAAGTTCTTAATAAATATGCTTCTTCCCTGAAAGGGTACACAGAGACATATTACACCCTAGTCACTATCTTGGCCCCACTTATTAGGAGTAGCCCACACTTTAAGGTAAATATAGGCACAGAATAGGGAATAGTACTTACATACAGAACTTGCACTCCGACTTTAATTAAAGCACATTCCTTTGTTTACAGAGAACATCATTCGAACGTAAGAGTTGTCCAGTAAAGTAAAATATAAACCAGCATAATTAGACCAATAATTATGACGTTAATGCCTCAATATCAACTCCATGGTCAATGCCGTGTCACAAACAAGAGACAACCCTTACTGATTTACAACTTCAAGTTGTCGGTACAATTAAATTACTGATAGACAACATAGTATGAAAAAAAGTCGCTTTGGTGCCCTATGTATGCTTATATCTTTAAAACTACGAGACGGATTTTAATGCGGGTTTCACTAATGGATAGCGTAGTTCTCCAGGAAGGTTTTAATATATAATTTGTCACGTGCGAAACCAAGGGCATCGGGTAGTCATAACATAGACTAAAATAGTATTAAACAAAATCGCTTCCTTTCCCTATGAATGCTAAGACCCTTTTTTACCCACGCCGGAATAGAGACGGTAAGAGTCTTTTTGGTAAGAGGATGTTTGTGTGTTTGTTTGTGCAAACCTATGTTGCCATTTTTCTCTAAAACTACTAGTCTGTTATGGGTTCGGGTTTGATTGGTGCATGTTCTAGATAGGTGTTACGGTGAAAAATCACTTTTTTCCTTTCTTATTATTTTTTAACTAGCTGGGTTTTTTATAGTCCGAAACGTCCAGGACTTTAATTGGCTGTGCCATAGCGGCTGGCATGTAAGATTTTGTTGCCTTTCATCAACATTTCATCGCAAGCCAACGGGTTTCAAATTTTGTTTTCAAAATTACAATATAGCTGCTACTTTTTATTAAATTCATTCGGTCATTTTGAACATAACCCATTATAAATGTGCCCGGTGACGGCAACACGCTTGCTCCCTATTACGTGGGACTAAAAATACTGGCAAATTGTGGGTGTGTTATGCACCACTGCCTACCACTTCGAGGATATAGGCGTGATATATGTGTGTGAGTGTGATTTTTTCAAAATCTTATTTGTTAGTGAAAAAATTTCGTAGCCAAAGCTATGTCGTTGTAGTTGAGGTATGTTCGATCCCAATACAATACAATACAATACAATACAATACAATACAATAAAACTTTATTGTACACCAATATAAAAAGCATAACAAATACAAACAGGTTTTATAATGTACAAATGGCGGCCTTATCACTAAAAAGTGATTTCTTACAGGCAACCTTTGGATGGACAAAGTAGAAGGAATAGAATTTAAGGAAGAGAGGGTAGGCATTGGTGAAGAAATAAGAATATAAATAAAACAGTTTCTTGGGAAAAATGTACTGAGTACTTACTTATCATACATAAATACAAGTAACGTTGAATTGCAATAGATATACATATTACATACCATAAGTACACACATAAATATAAAGAATATAAATATAGTATACCTTATATCCCAAGCCATTACACTAATGATAATGAACCCACTCTTAACTTAATAAACAGATTAAATGTACATGTCTATAGGTTTGCTCTTCACGCTCAAATAGCTTGTCCAATTTTGATAAAATTTTGTATATAAGTAGCTGAAAGCTTAGGTACTAAACTAATAAACTTAACTTAACTAAAGCTTAGGTAATAAACTTAGACTACCTCGGTGGCACAATGGTACTATGTACGGACTGCCACACTCGAGGTCTCGGGTTCGATTCACGGGTCTGGTGGATAATGTATAATTCTCTTTAGAATTTTATCCAGATAATTATCCCAGAGTCTGGAACTTGTGCCCGTTAAATGGCAATAGGCTCGCCCCCTATTACATGGGACCTAACATAGCTGGCGAGATGTGGGTGTGTTTGCTGCACACCTCTGCCTACTCCTTCGGGGAAAAAGGCGTGATGCTATATGAAAGCTTAGGGTAACACATATACTGTTTTTTTTTATCCCAGTAAATGTATTACCGTGGGTTATGGGAACGAAAAAGCATCAGAGTACATAATCTAAACTGAAGTTAGAAAATGTAACCGCAATCAAGAGAGAGGAGTAATATCCGTCTCCCTCTCCCTCATGGGAATAATTACACGCTTTTTGTGAAACACGTTTCGACTTTTAGTTAAAAAGTTATTTTTGAACGTTCTGTATATTTATTTTTTTCAAAAACGTCGTCTCTTTAGACTTATTTGAATAAATTTTCAATTATTTTAATGTAATTTCTGAATATAATACATAATACTAGGTATATGAGGGGCTCGTGGCTAAGTGGTAGGAAATCGGTTATTATTATTCTGTTTTTGGGGTTCCGTACTCAAAGGGTAAAACGGGAACCCTATTACTGACACTTCACTGTCCGTACGTCCCTCAGTCTTGGGCTCATGAACCGTAATAGTTAGAAAATTGAAATTTTTACAGATGATGTATTTATGGTGTCTCTATAACAATAAATACAATAAAATTATAAATTGACTCCTTAGCACCTTCACACCTTCCAAGCACATCCGGATGTGCCGGCGCCTCTGCTGCATCGGCTGAAGGCCTCAAACGGCGTAAATATGCTAACCTAGCAGGCGATTACATATTTGAGCCGTTTGGGGTTGAGACACTGGGGTCATGGGGTCCGAGCGCTCGCCGCCTTTGTAGAGAGATTGCTAAACGCCTAATCGATGCTTCTCAGGACCAGAAGTCAGGCTATTTTCTGACCCAAATAATAAGTATCGCCATCCAACGTGGCAACACAGCCAGCATTCTGGGAACCTTCCCAGTCGGCAATGACCCGGAGGATTTTTTAAACGATGTTTATAAATATAATAAATATTTAAGGGGACTCCCATACAACAAACGTAATTTTTTTGCCGTTTTGGCACGGAACCCTATGTATATATATATATATATATATATATACCCTTACGAAAAAACTTTCGAAAACTCTAAAATATATGGCAAATTTTTGCCATATTTTTAACTTGTTTGAGTTTATCGTGAACATACGCGGCAGAGGACTTTGTTTTTTAATATGTAGCTTAGATCAAAAATACCTAGATTACCGATCAGTGCTTTAAAAACGTCACCACTTCACCTCCTCCTTCAGTTCCTATTCCGCTTGCCGACTCTCGGGGGATGCGACAACGGCGCTGTACATTAATGCTTTTGTACTCGTATATTACGAATTATTTCTATGTCAACCATCAATGTACAATCTTGTTTATTTTATAGATGATATTTGTAATAATTACATATACAGGGTGTCCCGGAATGAATGGATAATCCTAGAGTACCTGATTGTACAGCTATCAGGGGTACAAAAAAAATGATTTACAGGAATATATAACAATTTGCATAATATATTCTGAAGTTTTGACGAATTTCAACGTTCAACTCAAATTATAAAGGCTGTCCCAAGATTGTGCAATATGGAGCGAAAGTGTCATAAATTTTAGAAAGACTATTTAACTAAAATATACACACACACACACATATCACGCCTATATACATTATACACCCACAATTTGCCAGTAATTTTAGTGCCACGTAATAGGGGCTAAGCCTATTGCCATCACCGGGCACACATATAATGGGTTATGTGCAAAATGGCCGAATGAATAAAAAGTAGCAGCTATATTGCAATTTAAAAAAAAATGTTTCCATTTTTTTTTTCCTTTGCCTTGCGATGAAATGTTGATGAAAGGCAACAAAATCTTACGTGCGATCTATTTTAATCATCATCCACCGAGCCTTTTCCCAACTCAGTTGGGGTCGGCTTTGCAGTCTGACTGCGATTCGGCTGAACTTTGATATTTTCCGTGAAGCAACTGCCATCACTGACCTCCACAACCCATGGGCAATATCGAAGTTCTGTAGTTAGACTTGTCGGATTTTTGATTAAGGGCTCCAACTACCCCTAACGACTACCATAGATGTTTTTATGACAACCTGGACCGACGGCTTAACGTGCTCTCCGAGGCACGGACGGGACTCAGTGTCTTAAGCAATGGTCACCCATCCTAAGACCGGCCTGACTAGATGTTGCTTAACCTTCGAAATGTGTTAATATTGTCGGTTACCACTAGACCACGAGCCCCTCCCAATATATTTTAATATTTTCATTTAAAACATGTAGGGTACAGTATCGGAATCATAACTTTTGTCTTCCATGCTGGCCTGGGAGCGAAGGAAAAACTTAGAATGGTCCAGCCCTTACACAACCCGGGGTGTCGTAGAAGTCGACTGAGGGAGATGGCCCGGTGCACAATAACCAGCACTGCAGGGCACCCATCAGGCGGGGGACAAACCGTCCACAATAGCATTCCCAAGGAGGGTTGACGTCAGGCAGGCGGCCGGTTGTAAAAAAAACCATTGCCAAAACCATTTTTGCAACATGAGGAGCAATAATAGAGAGCGAAATAGGGCTAGGGCGTACCCCACAGGCGACGCGCAGGGACAGCACCCGGTACCTGTGGGAAATGGACAAGGGTTGTCGCATAGGGGGTGGATGCGACGTAAGACGCAAGCCCATCGCGAAAGAGAAGTAAGACTGAGGTATGCAAGTTGGAATGTTGGCTCTATGACTGAGAAAGGAAGAGAGTTGGCCGATGTGTTTAAGAGAAGAAGAATAAATGTTTTTTTTTTTTTTTTTTTTTTTTTTTTTTATATTTAGGTCGACAAATTGACGCCACTCGCCTGATGGTAAGCTGAGGCGACGTCTGGCAATTGAGGGCGACTCTCACAGTACACAGGAATACTATAGAGAGTGGCCCTCAACTTGACGACCCTGTAATGTGCCTCTTCACGCTTCGCTTAAAGAGCCCAGGGTTATATGTTGGAGGAAACACGTGCGCAGGCAGGGCGTTCCAAGCCACCATCGTTCGGCAGAGAAACGATAGTTTAAAACGCTCGGTTCTCGCGAAGACGGTTTCCACGGTATGAGGGTGACATCTCTGCCCGGCACGCGTTGTTCGGGATCGGAAGGGAGAGGGTGGGATCAGGTTGAAGAGCTCTTCAGAACACTCACCGTGGTAAATACGGTAGAACGCGGCCAAGGAAGCAATTGTTCGGCGCTGGGCTAGCGGCACAAGGCTTCCCGTTACCTCCGGACAGTCTATAATGCGAACAGCGCGTCGCTGCATAGCGTCGAGTGCGTCCAGCAAATACTTCGCGGAGCCGTCCCAGAGGTGAGAGCAGTATTCAACGCAGGGTCTAATCTGCGTTTTGTACAGCAGACACCTCTGGTGCGGTGTAAAGAATCGCTTTACCTTGTTCAGTATTCCTAGTTTCCGCGAAGCTAGCCCAATACATCTCTCAATGTATTTTGTGTTATTGAGCTCTCGACGAACGTCTATGCCAAGGATGTCTAGATTGTCCTTCATTGGTAATATTGCATTCTGAAGAGTGGGTAGGGGCATGTTTGCAGGAGACAAGTGGAAGGGTGCAAGTGCTAGAGAGATTGGTGAAGGATATAAGTTATATTACATTGGGAGTGATGGAAAAAGGAATGGAGTTGGTGTAGTACTGGATGGTAACTTGAAAGAATGCGTGACGGATGTGAAAAGAGTAAACGACAGGATAATAGTTGTGAAAGTAGTATGGGAGAGTATGGTGCTAAATGTGATCAGCGTGTATGTACCACAGAGCGGGTGTGATGACAGAGAGAAAGGAATTTTTTGGGAGGAATTTGATAAAGTCATGATTAGTATACCAGAAAGTGAAGAAATATGTATAGGAGGAGATTTTAATGGACATGTAGGAAGAGTAAATGAGGATTATGAAAGAGTGCATGGAGGATGGGGATACGGAACCCGGAACAGTGACGGTGAAACACTACTGCAGGTTGCTTCCTCCCTTAACCTGGCCATAGTGAACACGTGGTTTCGTAAACAGGACTCACACCTAATCACCTATAAAAGTGGTGTTCATTTGACACAGATTGACTATTTCCTAATCCGGGGGAGTAGGTTGGTCTGTGTCAAGGACTGCAAGGTGCTGCCAGGAGAAGGGGTAGTGAAGCAACATAAGCTATTAATAATGGACTTAAAGACCAAAGTAATCTCACAAAAAGGCAAAAAACGCCCCCCTCCTCGAATTATGTGGTGGTTGATAGAGAAGAAAGAATATGCAAGTAAGTTTAAAGAACGAGTGGTGAATAAAATGATAGAAATGAGAGATATGATGGATAAATCAGTGGATGAATGTTGGAATGAAATGGCGAGTTGTATCAGGAAAGTAGCAAAAGAAGTGTTTGGAGAAACGAAAGGTAAAGGTGTACTTGATAAGGATACATGGTGGTGGAACAGAGAAGTGCAAAAGGTAATTAAAGAAAAAAAGAACGCTTTTAAGGAATGGCAAAAAGAAAAAGGGAATGAAAGTGAAAAAGAAGAAAAAAAGGAGAAGTATAAGGAATGTTGCAAAAAGGCGAAAAAAGCGGTAGCAATAGCTAAATCTCAGGCCCAAGAGCAACTATACAATGCTCTTGATGGAACTAAGGGCCAAAAAGAAATCTACCGCTTAGCGAAAGACAGAGATGATAGAACGAAGGACGTAAGACATGTAAGATGTATAAAAGATGAAAAGGGTAAGATTTTAATAATAGAAGATGAAGTAAGAAATCGATGGAAGGTGTATTTCGAAAAACTTATGAATGAAGAGAATGCATGGAGTGGAAATTTAGAAGAGAGACGTGTGAATGTAGGTTTAGTGAAGGAGATTGATAGAAATGAAATAAGAAAAGCGGTACGAAATATGAAGAATGGGAAAGCCGTAGGGCCCGACGGTATTCCAGTGGAAGCGTGGAAGATATTGGAAGAAGATGGATATGCGTGGCTGACATTATTCTTCAATAAGTTGTTGTATGAAGTGACGATCCCCAGTGAATGGTGCAATAGTTCTCTAGTGCCCATTTTTAAAAATAAGGGTGATGTGCAAGACTGCGGCAACTATCGAGGAATTAAGCTCATGTCACACAGTATGAAAATTTGGGAGAAAGTGATAGAGAAACGAGTGCGAGAGGAAAGCGAGATTACCCAAAACCAGTTCGGGTTTATGCCTGGTCGCGGGACTACAGACGCCATATTTGCACTCCGCCAGCTGTGTGAAAAATATAGGCGTGCACATAAAAACTTGCACATGGTGTTTGTAGATCTCGAGAAGGCATACGATCGGGTACCCAGAACGGTTTTGTGGTGGGCCTTGAAAGAGAAAGGTGTGCCTGGGAAGTATATAGAGTTAATCTGTGCGATGTATTGTCGATCGAAAACCTACGTACGAACCGCTGCTGGCAACACCGACGAGTTCAGTGTCGCGGTAGGCTTGCATCAGGGCTCGGCGCTAAGCCCATATCTCTTCCTGTTAATAATGGATGCTTTGACATCGGAGATACAGGAAGAGACCCCCTGGTGTATGCTATTTGCCGATGACATTGTACTCGTCGGTGAAGACGGGCCTGAGGTACAGAGTAGATTGGAAGAATGGCAATGTAAACTGGAGAGTGTAGGCTTGAAAATCAGTAGAACCAAAACTGAGTACATGTTCTCTGATTTTGGCGGTCTCTCCAGTCCTACACCCATGGTGTTAGACGGCACACCAATACCAGTTTGCTCCAGTTTCCGGTACCTCGGCTCTCTTATCCAGGAGGATGGGGAAATCGATCGTACAGTGAAGCACAGAATTGACGCAGGTTGGATGAAATGGCGGCAGGTCAAAGCCACTATATGCGACCCCCAATTTCCTCCGAAACTTAAGGGGAAAATTTACAAGACTGTCGTCAGACCTGCCGTCCTGTATGGACTTTCATGTTTGGCCGTAAAAGCGACGGATGAAAGACAATTGCATGCAGCGGAAATGCGAATGTTAAGATGGATGTGTGGTGTGACAAGAATGGATAGGGTAAGGAACGAGTATATTAGAGGAAGTTTGAAAGTTGCACCAGTGAATGAAAAATTGAGAAGCGAGCGGCTGTCATGGTATGGACATGTTATGAGAAGAGAGGAAAGCAATGTCGTTAGAAAGGTGCAAAGTATGACTGTAGAGGCTTTAAGAAGTAGAGGTAGGCCAAAGAAAAGATGGATGGAATGTGTGAAAGAGGATATGACAAGGAGAGGAGTGAATGAAGAGATGACTTCTGACAGAGGTGTGTGGAGGAGAAAGACTTGTTGCGCCGACCCCAAATAATTGGGATAAGGGCAGGTAGATGATGATGATGATGAGGGTACAGTATAAATACCTTGTCATACTAAAAGCTAAGCTAATTGAAGCTAACTTTTATTTTCTACAAGCTGATTACCGCGGTTTTGCTCTCGTGATATAGTTTTCTCGTTTCTAATTCCCTCAGGAACCTATTGCCGGGATAAAAAGAGCCTATTGCACTCAAGGATATCGTAGCTAAATATTAATGAATTATAAAATTTATTCAATAGTTAGGTACAGAGCCTATTTGATACAAACAAGCAATCAAATCTTTTCTTTTTGTTATATAATAATAAATAAATATTGATGGACATTCTTACACAACGTCATCGAGCCCAAACGAAGCTATAAGCTTGTGCTATGGGATCTAGACAGCTGATATATGTACATACATATTATATCATCTAAATACATAGAAAACAACTAAACTCCAAAACAAACATTTTTGGATCACACAAATATTTGATTCGACCCGGGAATCGAATCCGAGACTTCGGAGTCGAAAGCCAATGCACGACTGAGCACGCCACCGAAGCAGCATATTAGTAAGTATAACAAGGTATATACTAATAGAATATATGTAAATGTAATTTATTTACAATAAGAATTACAATATACACAATTATAGACTAAAAATATTTACATTACAAAATATTGTTTGAAAAAATCCTCCGCGTCAGTGCTGTGCTGGCTGTGTTGCCACGTTGGATGGCGATACTTATTCTTTAGGCCAGAAAATAGCCAGACTTCTGGTCCTGAGAAGCATGGATTAGGCGTTTAACAATGTCTCTATAAAGGCGGTGAGCACTTGGACCCCATGACCCCAGCGTCTCAACCCCAAACGGCTCAAATATGTAATCACCTGCTAGCCGACGCAGCAGCAGCGCCGGCACATCCGGATGTGCTTGGAAGGTGTGAAGGTGCTAAGGTGTCAACGCAAGTAGCGTCCCACACCAAAGGCCTTCCCATCTTCCACGGTAGCAACGATATACCGTCCGGTCTCTTTCCATGGCTTCGTGCTAAACCATTTGGTTCACGTACGGCCGGAAGACCTGCGGTGGAAAGTGCCCTACGAATTATGTCGTTTAGAATAGCGTGCCAAGGTATACGACCTGCGCTTCTGCTACAAGAAAGGCCATGGTGTCCCAGATTATCGACGGCTACTCCACAGGTGCAATGATGCAGGGATACACAAGGTGTACCCAGCCGAAGGCAAGTGGCAATGCGGAAGGTTGTGTCGTCCAACATTGTACCGATGTTGGGCGGTGGGAGTGCCTGGATCTATAACCCTGACTCCCATTCTCCAACAGCTTGTAGGCGTGCACGTTCTGAAATATTATCAGAAGTGTCACTTAGTGTATTAATTCTCAATTTACAGAGCGGCGAATCCCACGTCGCTGTGAGCCTAGGCGTGAGGGCAGGTCAGTGTCGGGGCAAGACATCCTCCAAGCATTTATGGCATCGGTCTTGCATCGCACCTCGGAATCAATCAGAGTATTTGACAAAATTTTCCTGACTAATTCTTCGGTGCTATGGACCGACGACAAGACGACAAAATTGTCCTGAACGGAGGGCATGTGTAAATATGGGTACGAAAATACAAAAACGAAGAATAGTGAAAGCTGATGAATATAAATAAATATTACATAGACTATCAATAACCTGATCAAAATTTTAATTTTTTTCCTCGATAAAAGTGGAAAAGCCGTCTTCTAAAATCGGGGACCCTAGGAGGCGTAAAGAAGTTATGTCCAAAACTTGTATGTTGGGGGCAAAATAGTTGAATTTGCAGATTGTTGTTAATTTATCTGTGTTTTCAGATATAAAAATCTCACATTTATTCGGGTTCAGTTCTAAGCCAATTGACTGAAACTCGTTCTTTATTAGGGCTAAATCACCTTGCTAACATCCAATGGCTGAATTCAAAAGTTGGTCTTTATAAATTAATTTTGTTGGCTGACTATAGCATTGCCAAAGAAAGTTAAAAATTTTGGGGGTTTCTAATTTGGTCTGTGTCAGCAAGGTGTCCCTGTTTACAGAGTTGAAGGCGTTTTTCAGGTCAACTTTCAATATGATCTCTCCATCTTCGCTACTGTCAAGGTATGTTGCAAGCGCATGGATTGCGGCCTCACAACCTCCTTTTGAACCAAAACCTAATTGAAAGGGCTGAAATTTGGTAGTAAGCTCCGTACTATAAAAACGACAACAAATTTTGGCTGCCAAACGCCGCAAAGTGCTACCTACGGCAATAGGACGAATGCCACTATCTTGTGCAGGGCACATAAATTGGCCCCATACAAAATATCTGTGATGCCACTGTCCACATTGCCTGAGAGCATGAGGTTGACTAGGGCTGTTAGCTCCCTCAGAAGTGCATCACCAGCTTCCCCAGCGCTCGGATACAACAGATCATTAAGGTGATGTGGTGTCAGACCGTCAAGTCCACCGGCTGATCCAAAACGAAAGGAGTCAACAGCTGTGCGCACATCCTTGGCAGTAGTCTCAAGATTTTCTGTATCGTTGTTCGGAGGATCAGGGAAAGAGAAGTCAGTTGCGGATGGTGGGTGCTTACTCTGCAAGCCCGTCAAGGTTTCTGCAGAATAAGGAGCCAGCACGTCGCTACTAAAAAGTAGTCTTGCCGCCCCACTGATGTTGCCTTCCCTTACTTTATTCTCTACAAGTTTTAATTTCTTAGTCTGAGAATAATCAGAGGCCGGTGTGTGGATTGAATTTGAATTTAAAATGCTAAAATTGTTTGTACAATTTTACTTTGATTTGGACCGTCAAAGATGTCAACGGCCTTTTCTTTACGTGTAGGATTCTATAAGGGAAGTTTAACATTTGTTCCCAAGCGCTAAAGGTATTTTCCCGGACTACTTGACCGATACAGGAGGCTAAACATTGGGCCACAGAGGGTCTCGCACCTCAGGGGATTCTTTTTAGAACTGGAATATAATTTTTCATGGTACTTAACCTTTGCCAAAAGGGAATTTCGATATTATCAGAAATTTCTTGTTGATTTGGAAACATTTGGGATATCGTAGACGCGCTTGCAGATACATTTTGTACTTTATGAATTTTTCCAAAATGTACTTTCAATCCGCGTTCACCTTTAAAAAAACGGGCTTGAATGATGATTGATGTGGGCACCGTACAAGACCACTCGATGCACTTGCAAGCTCACCTGAATTTACATCCACATTGCCACATCCATTATTTTGTGCTGCTTGCATTTATTTACACTTTTCACTATAAATACACTAAGCCTAAACATTAAACACAGAAAGCTTTAGAGTTTGTATGGGTTCGACGCACTGTCACGAAGCGCAGCGCTGTGCCTTCGTCCACGTTCATAACCAAGATTTCATAACTAGTTATGAATATGGATTTTTTTCATTGTTTCATAACCAGTTATCAAACAATACTTTTTTTCCATGTTCACAACTAGAACATCCTATTCTGTTATGATCGCCTGGTACTTTTTCAGAATAATGAGTTCAAACATTCAATCGGTTTTCACTGTCATAGATAAGTGATAGATATGATATAAGTTTCAATTGTCAAATGATTATTGTTTTCGGAAGTGATTTTATATTCCTCTTTGTGTAAATAACGATGGAGTTTATTCCTACTAAACGAGGAGGGACAAAATTACTTTTGGACATTTTAGAAAAAATAATTTAAAATGAGGAACACAAAAACTAAACGAAAAAAAAAAGATAACTACGTCGAAATCGACAAAGAAATTAATCAATCAATAAAAGAATTAATGGCAAAAGAAATAAATGTCGGCCATTGTTTAGAAATAATTGCACCCTTTATGTTTTAAGTTGAGTATTGCTCAGATGAAACAGCCGTATTGTTTGTTAAGGCTGACAAGCGTTTAAGTTCTTTTTTTTTAAATTTCATTTTACCTTGTTAATTAATTATAAAAAAAATATAAATAAACAACTAAAAATAATGACAACTTATCTATGACAACTAGTGAAAAAGCCAGCAAAGTAGCATACAGTGCCTATTATACAACATATTTAACATACCGGATTGCATGTTTGAACTCATTATTCCGAAAAAGTACCAAGCGATCATAACAGAATAGGAGGTTCTGGTTGTGAAAATGGAAAAAAAGTATTGTTTGATAACTGGTTATGAAACAGTGAAAAAAAATCCATATTCATAACCAGTTATGAAATCTTGGTTATGAACGTGGAAGAAGGGAGCGCTGGCCCGGCGGCACCGATGCGGTGGCGCATGGCGTCGCGTCGTCGTCACACGAGGAGGTAGGCGGCAGGCTTCGCGACACCCGCATCAGCACCTATAAGAAAAAAATTATTAGAATTCAGAATAATAGAATAGTTTTCCACGGGTTTCCCAATTCATTAAACATTTTCTGCAGTCCCACAATACATATGTAACACACATCACTCACATAATTTAGGCTAGATGACAATGTATGAAAATGTCCAAAATATGTATTATATTACATCCACTGGCGTACGTCGTACGCACTCATACTTTATAGCTAAGCTTTTAGTATGACTGTAAGTTTATCTGTTGCTAGCTGAACTGTAAAATATGTAATACGCTTTTCATGTCCTTCCATAATGTGTTAGCTTAACTTAAGTTTATTTTAACCAAAAGTATATTTATTTACACTAGAACACAATATACCTACTATGTAGTTACTAAAATATTTATAAAATATCATTTGAAAAATCCTTGGCGTCATTGCTGACTGGGAAGGTTCCGCGAATGCTGGGATATCCCAAAATAGCCAGCCTTCTAGTCCTGAGAAGCATTGATTTGGCAATTAGCAATGTCTCTATAAAGGCGGAGAGCGCTCGGACCCAGTGTCTCAACCCCAAACGGCTCAAATATATAACCTCTTAGTTTAGCGCATTTACGGCGTTTGAAACCTTCAGCCGATGCAGCAGCAGCGCTGGCACATCCAGATATGCTTAGGAGGTGTGAAGGACCATTTAGCGTCCCATACCAAAAACCTTCTCATTTTCCATGGTAGAAAAGACATATCGTTCGGTCTCTTTCCATCGCTTCCTGCTAACCCGTTTGACTCACCTACGGCTGGAAAACCTGCAGTGGAAGGAGTGGAATTATGTCGTTTAGAATAGCGTGCCGAGGTATACGACATCAATGTACTTAAATGAGGCTATTGACTACGTAGGACCAAGTGAATTTTGAGTAAATAGCTAATAAATCTCTAGTAGCTTCAAAACCGAGACCGAGTCCGAAACGCCCAGGACTTTAATTGGCTGTGCCATAGCGGCTGGCACGTAAGATTTTGTTGCCTTTCACCAACATTTCATCGCAAGGCAACGGGTTTCAAATTTAGTTTTCAAAATTATAATGTAGCTGCTTATTTTATTAAATTAATTCGGCCATTTTGGACATAACCCACTTTCTAGAGTGCCCGGTAACGGCAATAAGCTTGCCCCCTATTACGTGGGACTAAAAATACTGGCAAATTGTGGGTGTGTAATGCGCCTCTGCCTACCCCTTCGGGGATATAGGCGTGATATGTGTGTGTATGTAGCTTCAAAAATCTGTAGGAGCCAAGGTGGGTACTTACAGAGTAATTTCCGCCCAAATTCTCCGCCATAATTTTTGATCCTAATATGTAATAGGCGTCCGTCCGTCCGTCAAGTATATTGTTTATTGCCAAACACTATCACTTTGTATGTCAGATCTTCATTTGTCAATCGGTAGTTGCAATATTATGCAGCAAAGAGCTTCGCAGAAACCACCACATTAAAAATGTCCTTTAAACTTCTGATAAATGAACTTTATCATGAAAAGTGACACAGGGGGAGGAATGAGGGGGGTGAAAGTAATAAATATATGTCGGAACGCATCAGCTATGACCCGTTCGCATTAACCCCTTTCACTCCCTTTTGAATTATTGATAAGCGGAACACGATGAAAGGCTTTAAAAACTCTTTCCAGTTGATTAAACTTGTTTGACTTTTAAATTCAATCATTTATCATCATTATAATCCTGACGTTACTTTTCGACCAATTTTTATTTGTTACGAGCTTTTTAATGTTTTACACACACATATCACGCCTATACCCCCGAAAAGGTAGGCAGAGGTGCATTACACACCCACAATTTACCAGTATTTTAGTCCCACGTAATAGGGGGCCGGACATATGTTTCACCTACTCACGAGGCATTATCAAGACTGTCTCAAAGAGAACAACTGTTTGTCGACGTGTATGTCGACGTTATAATGTCTTCTATTCAGCGAAATCATTGCAATCACTACATAATATAAAACAAAGACGCTTTCGCTGTCTGTCTGTCCCTATGTATGCTTAGATCTTTAAAACTACGCAACGGATTTTGATGCGGTTTTTTTAATAACCACGATAGAATATGTCTATCTCTTAAGGATAACTCACAGTGACCATTTTTATCTCGTATAAATGACAAAAAAATAATGTGTCATTTGCCAAGCTATTTTTAACAATGCAGTATTATTCCTTATCTAATTGAATACTTTACATACGTTGTGCATTTAATGTAGACCAAAATTGCCATATAAACCATATAATTTGGACGAATGACTTAAGAGATATCTCGTGATGAAAAAAAAATACGAGCGCAGCGACGAGGCCGGGCGGTGGTCAATGACGGCAGTGAACACACAGAGATTTTAAGCAATACAGCATAAATCTTTCCATATCCAATTAAGTACCTTAAATACATTTTGTATGCATGTAATTTAATGTAATTTAATAATAATATAATAGGTAGTATATTGTAAATTGTATGATACTATTTTCTTTTTCATTCATTCAATTCATTCGACATTTTTTTTCGAAATTCATAGTAGGTACCTTGGTACCTTGGTTGGATAGGAATTAGACTAAAACATTTTTTTAATTATGTATAAGTAATTCTTTTTTAAGACAAAACGTGCTTTTCCATTCTACAAGTTTTGCGAAATTGTATGTTCGTACTTTAGTCGGTAATAAGGTTAATTTTTAAACCGCACTTATTTAGTGGATAGGATTAGAATTAAACAATTTTGAATTAATACCAAAAAAAGCGGTTTAAGGTAAGGTATTTAAGTTCAAAAAAGAACTGAATAAAATAGGTATAAATTCATGTCTGAAAGACGTCGTCGTTCAAACTTAGGTCGTAGTACAAGGAATGCCCAAAGAGCACGTTCTGCTAGAAACGAAGAATCGTAAAGGGAACGTGAGGCTCGGCTCAGCCAGCTTCGGGCTAGATATAGAGCTGAAAGAGTAAGAGAATCCTCAGTTGAGCGTGGGGCTCGCCGCAGCCAGGATCGGGAAAGACATAGTGTTCGGAGAGCCAGAGAATCGTCTGCCGAGCTTGAGGCTCACCTCAGCCAGGATAGGGGTAGGCATCGATTACAGAGAGCCAGAGAATCGCCTGCAGAGCATGATGCTCGCCTTAGCCAAGATAGAAATAGACAACAAATACAGAGAGCCAGAACTAATTCCTGGTTAAATAAAGAAAATTCTGCCATGAATTACGATCCATCGATTCCTTACAAGGACAATCGTATAGTATAAATAGGTAGCATGTCAGTAGTGTGTGAACATTGTTTGGCATTGAAATTCAAAGACGAATCTAATTCCACAATTCTAATACCACAGATAAAGACAATCATTCTACCACAAATAAAGACAATCATTCAACTAATACAAATAGGTAGAATACAAATATTTGCATTGGGATATTTGAATTTTAAGACTGACGTGCTACATAGTCTACAATGCACTCGTGCGAAGCCGGGGCGGGTCGCTTTTTTTATTATATAATTGTAAAGTGGTCGTGTCTGTACATTGGAGATATTTGAAAAAAAAATACTTGGGTTATGTTATGTTAATGATACTGAACACTAAAATATTTTTTTTTTATTTCCTGTCTGTTTGTCTGTTTGTTCGCGATGGACGCAGAAACTACTGAACGGATTTTGATGCGGTTTTTTTTGTTAGACAGGGCTTGGTCAGACTTAAAATCTTACGTTTGTTTCATCGCAATCGGTTGATTAGAACCGGAGATGTGACCAAAAATATAATAAACTGCATTTAACTGAGATATATAGATGTCACTTTTTATTATTATTGGTCAATTTTTATAGCTTATTATTGTTAGGTATTTATGAAATTTGGCTGATATTGATGACATTTGGTACAAGGATAGATTAGATCTTAAGAGAGGACATTTATGATGGTATGTTTGGTCGCGATAACCGACATCCACGCGGGCGGAGCCGCCGGCAACACTTGCGGTTTTTTTTTGCCGTCCTGTCGTACATTGCCCGTCATACGCCGTGCCGCGTACGCCCTCTTAAGGCTAACCCTAGGGCAAAGATAAAGATAAAGACAAAGATTTATTTATTTGCAAAACATGTGTTAGGTGTATCACAACATCGTCAAATACAGTACGACAGATCTTTCAAAATTTTTATTTAAAAATTATTATATAACTCTGAAAAATGCTCTTGAATAAAATAGCAGATCAAATTGATATATTTTCGTGTAATATGGCAGAATTTACAATGGTATAATGTGTGCGAAAGATGTTTACAGTAAGGTAAGCAATATCCTAGGTGGGTACAAACTGTTTGCTGTAGATTTTTTGTTAAGCGTAACTTTGTTTTAAGGTTCTTTTATTTTGTAAATTATTGTAGTGTACCTGTTGAATATTAGTAGGTTTAAGTTTTTTTTTTCTCTTTTTTGTTTTAGAGTAGGTACGTTCATATTATTGTAGTTAATCTATATATTTAATACGACAATTTGTCTGTCCGTCTGTCCGTCCGTCGCGTGTTTCAATTTACATACATTTTTCTTTTTTATATATATATATATTTTAGGCGATACAAAGTATATATTTATTTACAATAAACAAAATAAACAATTATAGACTAAAAATATTTACATTACAAAATATCGTTTAAAAATCCTCCGCGTCATTGCCGACTGGGAAGGTTCCCAGAATGCTGGCTGTGTTGCCACGTTGGATGGCGATACTTATTCTTTGGATCAGAAAATAGCCAGCCTTCTGGTCCTGAGAAGCATCGATTAGGTGTTTAGCAATGTCTCTATAAAGGCGGCGAGCACTCGGACCCCATGACCCCAGTGTCTCAACCCCAAACGGCTCAAATATGTAATCACCTGCTAGGTTAGCATATTTACGCCGTTTAAGGCCTTCAGCCGATGCAGCAGCAGCGCTGGCACATCCGGATGTGCTTGGAAGGTGTGAAGGTGCTAAGGTGTCAACGCATGTAGCGTCCCACACCAAAGGCCTTCCCATCTTCCACGGTAGCAACGACATACCGTCCGGTCTCTTTCCATCACAAAGTTCGCGGGGATAACTAGTATATAATTATTAAGAATATATTTCTCTACGTTTTCCATATAGCATTAAATTGGCAAATGCTGTAAAAATGTTATTTGATTAAATAAATAAATAAATAACACAAAGTCGCGTCTTTATCCTCGTAGGGTTAGACAAAAGCGTTCATTATACCCACATTTCCCCAATCAGTTTTAGTCCCACGAATCGATTAGGCGTTTAGCAATGTCTCTATAAGGGTTGTGTTTAGACAAGCATATTGCTATTCCCAAGTACTTTGGGTACAGACCGTGCCTCAAGTCATAGTCTCCAGTGGGAGCAGGTGGAACGTGACCGTGTCCTTCTACGAGCAGGTTATTTTCGAGAAGGAGGCGGCCGAGAGGAAGAGGGAGCGTACCCTCCCCGCTGAGATCCAAAATTTTTTTTTAGTTAATTAATATTTATTTGAAATCAGTGCATATTGAAGTGAAGTGACGTAAGTTTTACAATCAGTTCGTAAATTATGTAAAGTAAAGCTACTAAATGTCTGACGGTCAACCACGGCAGTCATCTGCTGATATAATACCGAAATGCAAGGTTCCTGAGATGTGGGCGGCTATGACGAGATCTATTGAGATCTTGGTGGCTTTCTTCGAATACTACGCACAGAGGTAAGTCTTCAGTTACATATATCATCACGCCCATATCCCAGAGGTACATGACACATCCACACTTCGCCAGTAATTCTCTGCCAGACTGCCGTCCCTGATGTCCCAAGTTCGATTCCGGGCCAAATCAACCCACAAAATGCTTGCTTCGGAGTTTTGGTGTTTTCTATGTACTCGTATAATATGTATGTATTTAGAAACAAATAAGTAAGTTTATCAGTCGTCTAGATCCAATAGCACAAGCTTATATTAGCTTAATTTGGGCTAGATGACGTTGTGTAAGAATGTCGAAACATATTTATTTATAAAAAAATTGTTGGCCCGGTTGTAAAATTGTACACAGCCCCTGTCATTTCCAACAATTTTCTTTCCATCCTAAGGTTGCCTGGAAGAGATTGCTTTTTAGCGATTGGGCCGCCTGTTGTACATTATTTTTAAAAAGGTGTGTATTTATTGTTTCTCTTATTTGTTTACAATAAAGGCTATTTGATTTGATTTGATAAACTATATAGGTACTAAAAACCTTCCTCGAGAACCGCTCTATCCATTAGTGAAAACCGCATCAAAATCCATTGCGTAGTTTTGAAGATCTAAGCATACATACGGACGGCAGCGACTTTGTAATATACTATGTTTTGGTAATATACAGTTCGTTCACTCATCCATCACACAAAGTGTATTTACTGTAGTCTTTCCAAATATTTGTATTGTACACAATACAGTGCGTTGTATGTTACATATAATATTATGTTAGCGTCCGTTGGTTTATGTTATCGTACCTACAAAATCAACAGGCGTCAATAAAATCAATATTTTTGATAGATCTAGCACCTAGTTGATAATGTGAGGAACAGCGTGATACAAGAACGTTGCGGTTTGTCAGTAGATATAGTGAGTAAGATAGACTAGTAGTTCTGCGAACAGTAGACCTCGCGTTATTTTCACATTTTTCCCCCATTTCTCCCCCATATTCCCCCCAATCGAAAAATCCCTTCGACAAAAGTTGCGCCTTGCAACAAAGAACACTTGTGCCAAATTTCATGAAATCATCATTCACCGAGCCTTTTCCCAACTCAGTTGGGGTCGGCTTTCCAGTCTAACTGCGATTCGGCTGAACTTCGATATTTTCCGTGAAGCGACTGTCATCTGACCTCCACAACCCATGGGCGATATCGAAGTTCTGTAGTTAGACCGGTCGGATTTTTTATTTAGGGCTCCAACTACCCCTAACGACTGCCATAGATGTTAGTATGACAACCGGGACCGACGGCTTAACGTGCTCTCCGAAGCACGGAGGGGTCTCAATGTCTTAAGAAATGTTCACCCATCCTAAGACCGGCCCGAGTCGATGTTGCTTAATCTTTGCAATGTGTTAACATTGTCGGTTACCACTAGACCACGAGCTCCCACCTCCCAGACAAATTTCATGAAAATCGGCTGAAAAATGCGTTTTCCCCCATTTTCCCCACAATCGAAAAATCCCTTCGACAAAAGTTGCGCCTTGCAACAAAGAACACTTGTGCCAAATTTCATGAAAATCAGCTGAAAAATGCATTTTCCCCCCATTTTCCCCACAATCGAAAAATCCCTTCGACAAAAGTTGCGCCTTGCAACAAAGAACACTTGTGCCCAATTTCATGAAAATCGGCTGAAAAATGCGGCCTGTAGACCGGAACTGACACACATACAGACAAACAACGCCAAATCGGGCAGTCCTCGAGTTGAAACTGTGACTCTTCTCTCGCTTCGCTCGCTCGGTCAAAAATGGGATGCAGGCGGTATGTTGCGGATGGTTCGCGCACGTAGGATAGATGAAGGAAGATTAACGAAACAGATACATAAGGCGGGCGTGAATGGACAGGCAGGTAAGGGTCGACCTAGGCGAACGTACTTCGACCAGAAGAGTACCCATAACCGTAGAGCGTGCATGAAGATAGTTATGTAAGTGGAAGAAGCGAAAGAAGTATGCCAGGATCGTAATAAGTGGAATTCCATAGTCTCTAACTACACCCGTGGAAAAGAGGCGTGACCATATGTATGTATGTATGTATGACACCTGATCCTATTAAGTACATTTTACCATCTAAATACACTCGCACTATATTTGACCATCGTTTGAATCCGTTCTCGAATTGTCTTAGTTAGTTCTTTCTTTTTGTGATTTTGTTTACACTCTTCTTAAGTTTCTTGTTGTTTTTAATAATCAAGCACTTATGTATATGCGAAAACACGTAAATGGGTATTTAGATATATAAGTAGACACTAAATAGTTTAGAAGAACTGTTTGTTTTCCAAGGAAATAAAATAATCAGCCCCCCCCCCCCCCCCCCACCCCCCAAAAGGGTTGGCTCGAAAATTTCATGTTGGTAGCCCATGTAATAAACGTTGAAGGAAGACTATAACGGATAAGATGATTAGTTCCGGAGTTATAGAGGCTATTATGTGTGACTACGGAACCCTATTCTAGGCGTGGCCCGACACGCACTTGACCGGCTTTTTGCTACCGGTCTAACAATAAAACTACTATAACCTGTAAATGTCATATAATGTGGGCAATTAATCATTTGTCTGTTTGTCGGACATGTTATTTATGTGGGGATTCGTTGCGATTTATACGTTGGTTGGGAAAAATGAATGATCTTATTATTTCTTTTCTGATGGGACATACTGTTCGAAAGAATCATGAGACCACATTTTCTAGGCATTGGGCCTAGAAAAGCCTCTAGTTCATGACACGCTTTTAAAAATGTAAGATGCGTAATTTTTTTCTGCGCGCCTTTGTTAATTGCAAAGGCAAAGGCTATTCTTAGACATATCTTATATATCATCTTATATCTAGGCTAACTATTTTAACTATAGACTATTTTAACTACTTATAGATTTGTATCTGTAAGTAATTATTTTAAAGGCATTTAAGACGAGGCGAGGGCTTTTGAGTCATCAGCTGATTATCATCCAAAGAGCCTTTTCCCAACCCAATTGGGGTCGGCTATTCCAATCAGTGATGCGACTGAGCTTCAATATTTTCCGTAGAGCGACTGCCATTTTACTTCCACAACCGATGGGCGAAATCGACCGCTCAGATTTAGATTTTTGGGACTGATTAACGTGCTGTCTAAGTCACTCATAAAATCACAATAATTGCATGATCATAATCATAAAATAATTTAAAACAAAGTCGCTTACGTTCCCTATGTATAGATATAGATAGATATATATATGCTTAGATCTTTAAAACTATACTACCGATTTTGATGCGGTTTTCACGGTCGTCCGCTGGTAAATTACTATTTGCCGCTTCGCATCGGACACGAAAACCAGTCTCGATTGGAAAATCCAATTTCACAATGATCCCTTACTGCGGTCACGTAAACAGATTACCGGCCTATCCGTATGTCACAGTTGCCTCAGAAAGTGATATATTGATGTCGACCTTTAGGTGAACCACAGAAATCATTTGTCACGGAACTTCTAAGAAAAATAAGATGAAATCCACAGGTTATAGAGTTGAAAGGAACGAGAATAGCGTCAACAATTTATTGAAGACCATCCTGGACACTTTTGCTTTAGTCTGTCTGTCTGTAAAGAAAGAGAAAGAGTTTAATTATGCATCACAACATTTTACACTAGAATTATGGGTAAGGTTCATAATTACAAGAGTTTAATGTACAGTCATTCACCTGTTTATGGTGATCATAGCCACAGCTCAAAAGCCACATACTTACGCAAACTCTGATGGAGAACTTGGCAAGTGTCATGACGGATGCCGTCATTCGTGTGACAGGTGACACTTATGACCGGATATACGTGTAAGCACATGTTTTATACTCAATATACTCAATACATTTATTGCTTCCATAATGTAGTACAGATGTTAAAATGGTAAAGTTACAATTATGGACCCTGTCGGGCACAGCACAATGTTTATCTGGAGAGAGGAAGAATTTTCATATGCACACATAATTTTATTTCATAGGTTTTGTTTAAAGTTTTTGTTAAATATTTTTATGGATTATATTACGTTTTTATTTTATTATTATGAAGTTTATAAATTGCAATTTTGGTACATTTAATAAAATGTCAATCTGGTTCTTTGATGTCACAAATATCGCATACCTAAATATCCTGGTGATTAAGGCTATACAAAAGTCATATCAACAATGTCACACCCTAACTAATTCCTAATGTCATTCATTACATTCACAATTTACACAAAACAAACACAAATCTGTTTAATGAAAACAATGTATCCAAAAATGTCAAATAAATCTATAATGTCATTACCAGAGACTAGGGATGCCGCTGGCTTCGCTCCCTTAATAGACTAACAGAACGTGGGAAAGAGAAGTCCGGAGGAGTCATCATCATTCGAACATTGTCTATGAGTAATAAAGATAGACGATGACGTACTTTTATATATATATATATGTGTCAGTGTCAGTGGACCAGAATTTTCCGTAGTTTTCCAAATTGCAAAAATAGCGTTTACCTTGATAACTGATGAATATTAGATTTTTAAAATATAAACGAATCCTGGTGTCGTTTACAGTAAAACTGTATATAAGAGCCATGGTGTCTTATTCTTTAAGTAATTGTAATGTGACTAAAGCAGACAATCCAAATAATTACACGTTTTACAGGTAAATACAATTTTTTCCAATAATTCTTAGATAACAGATAGTATTATATGTGTTGGGTTTATTAAATAAGTAAAAAGATCTAATCATAGTACATTGATTACCCTTGCATTGTGCAGTAATATTTCCTATTCACAAAGAAGAATTTAGTTCTTAATAACGTAAAAAAGGTGAATGTTTTACGATAGGGCTTGACTCCTCTACACATAAAGTGAAAATGATTTTTTTTCTACCGTGTTACCATCTTGTGGGGTATGATTAGATAGGTATTTAAAAAATATTAAGAAGTTGTTAAAACAACTTTTTGATTTGAGTATTCGTTTTCGAGATATTCAACTTTAAAACCCATTTATCATCATTTACCGAGCCTTTTCCCAACTCAGTTGGGGTCGGCTTTCCAGTCTAACTGCGATTCGGCTGAACTTCGATATTTTCCGTGAAGCGACTGCCATCTGACCTCCACAACCCATGGGCGATATCGAAGTTCTGTAGTTAAACCGGTCGGATTTTTGATTTAGGGCTCCAACTACCCCTAACGACTGCCATAGATGTTCGGGACCGACGGCTTAACGTACTCTCCGAGGCACCGAGGGGTCTCAGTGTCTTAAGAAATGGTCACCCATCCTAAGACCGGCCTGACTAGATGTTGCTTAACCATTGCAATGTGTTAACATTGTCGGTTACCGCTAGACCACGAGCCCCTCCCACTAGACCACGAGCCCCTCCATAAACGAATGGCTCGAAATATCTTACAAAATCATGATGATAGTCTATGTAATTAAACTTAACTAGACTATTATAACATGACTATGGAACCCTTTTCTATGCGTGACCCAACACGCTCTTGGCTGTTATTTTTTTAACTAATGCCAGTGCGAAAAGGAAAGGTAAGAGAAAAGTATAACGGATAGTGACATTCTATTGTATTACTTATAACTACCACTCAATATTTTATCGATATTTTGCGTATTTCACAGTGTACACAACACTATTTCACCCACACATTTGCATTTTGATTTAGGGATCGCCTCTGAAATGTCTTTGTGTATCTTTCTACATACTATATCTATGGTCGTTACATTTATCTATTGAACAGTTCATATAAAAATTTTTGACATCAGCCATTACCATCCATTTACAATTAACATTTCTAAATTTCAATTAAATTTATTTACAATAAGAATTACAATATACAAAATAAACATAATTATAGACTAAAAATATTTACATTAAAAAATATCGTTTAAAAAATCCTCCGCGTCATTGCCGACTGGGAAGGTTCAAATTTTAATTTAATTTAAATTTCTTAAAAGTAAAATTAAGTTACCTAACCTACCTACGTTTCTTCTTCTAATGAACTTTGAAGGAAAACTATAGCGGATTAGATAACTCTGTTAGTTCAGGAGTTATAGAGGTTTTGCCCGACACGTACTTGGCCAGTTTTCTTTATAATATGTAGTGATAGTGATTATAATTATGATATATAAGTAAGCATTAACATACAATCTAGTTGAGTCCTTATCAGGTGACTGCAATGCAACTCGATGTGAAATTGTTTCTCGACAACTACCCAACCGATTTTCATGATTTTTTCACTCAAAAATCAAGCATTCTCAGGAGCAGGTTTTGTTCGCGACCGAATTTTGATTTAGGACTCTCAAAAAAGTTATTGACCAAAAATATGTCAATAACTTTTTTGAGGTTCCTAAATCAAAATTCGGTCTCGAACAAAACCTGCTCCTTATAAATTGATAAATGCCTTAATAGAAATAGTCGCTCAATTGCATGCTGCAGCGCAGTACCACGGCAGCGACCGCAGCTCCTAGTCCTAATTCCCATAGGTAGGTAGGGGCGTTACGCTCATATTTCGACATTTGTTTTTGGTCACACATAGGTAATAGGAGAAGAGCCTATTGCCGAATCAGGGCACTGAGTATTCTTACCAGAGTTTAGTCCATCTGCCAATAGAAGCACCGTGTGCAAAAGCGAATGACTTCGGTCCTGGAGGTGTTGATAAGAGAGCTCCTTAGCAGCCAAAATTAAGTGTTATAAAATTATATCTTTAACTTCGTATGTAACGATATGTGCTCTATTTGGTCGCTATTTGGAACTACCAATTTGGCTTGGCCTTATGATAAATACCTATATTAATTATTGTTAGGACATGTCTGAGGAAGGTTCTAAAAGGTTCACTGTTTGTGACAATGACATAAGTGCAAGAGTAGGCACGGTTTCCAGCCGATCTCCGATCTCCGACCCGAGATTTATTTAAACTAAAAATTACGCACTAACTATGCAGACAGTGTTTCTTTTTAATTTCTGGCGACATCTAAAATAACCAAAAGCAAAATCTTTTGCTATCTGTGTTTTTTTTTTATTACTTTTACCACAGAGTAGGGAATAAGAGACCACAGAGGTGGTCAAAATCCGCCGGGCGCCACTGGAAATACGTTCTGCTTGTAACCAGAGACGCCCGGCAACGGAGGTTAGAGCGGCCGCGGCCTAGGGCCGCGGAACTAAAAAAAACGAATAGGGAATAGTACTTACATACAGAACTTGCACTCCGACGTTAATTGAAGCACATTCTTTTGTTTGCAGAGAACATAATTCGAACATTAGGGTTGTCAGGAAAGTACCAGTATAATTTGACCAATAATTATGACGTTAATGCCTCAATATCAACCCTATGGTCAATGCCGTGTCACAAACAAGAGACAACCCTTACTGACTTACAAGTTCAAGTTGTCTCTGTCGTCACGTATTATTTGCGATTGTTAGGCGCGTGACATAGGCCTGCTTTTACTACCATTATAGACAGCCATTATCTATGTATTTAATTGAGCGAAGCAAGCCGAAGGCGAGCGGAGCTCTCAACGGGTGACTCAAATTATGTTTCAAACGATTTATGTTAAATTGTTTCTCGGCGAATACTCGGCCGATTTCGGATTTTCTTGCACTCATCAATAGCATACAGAATTACCCAGGTTATTACGATGCCAGAATTTTAAATTTAAACTCGCTTCGCTCAAATATATGCTGCAGCGTAACGGTACGTTTCGCGACTGCGGTGACCTAGTACGTCAATTTGTCTGCCTGTCTGTCCGTCTGTCGAGTTTTTAAATTTATAAACATTTGCATGAAATATTTTTTTTTTATTTGAGGCGATACAAAGTTCGTCGGGATAACTAGTTATATTTATGCCAATGGCATAGCTATATGGGATGTAATTAAGTTCAATTTTGTACTACTGCTCGGAATTGTAGGAGCAATTTTGTATCCACGCTGTATTGACATAACGCAGATCTATCAGGGCTTTGATTTACGAGATAGTAATACATTTACTGGTATTATTCGACTTTTGTGTGTTCATTATCGTTATTTCATATATTTTATAGTACAAGAGATGTTTATCTAATAGATTGTATGTTTACAGAGCCCCAAGTATTACTAGGCGTTCTAATGTGGCAGTTACATACACTCAGTGTGTTACTGTATCTAATTATAACGGGTCTTTCATTAAGCGTGTCCTATCTCTAAATTTAAATAAAACAAAGTGTGTATGAGATACTATCGAAATTATTTATTTATTTGAAAGATGTAGTGATGCCATTATGTGTGGAATATGACATCATTCAAATGTCCGCCACGGCTTCTCTGGGTGGACCGCATGCGAGATATCCAATTTTGACCATGCCCTTAAATCTCTCATGCAGAATATTCAATGTGGCATGAGCTGTGTGGCACGTAGCGCCGTCTTGTTGAAACCACATGTTGTTGGTGTTCAGATGATCCAGTTCATCCCAAAAAAAGTTAGTAATCATCGATAGGATCGAGCGCTCGCCGGTGACCGTGATGGCCTGGCCAACGTTGTTCTCAAAGAAATATAGCCCGCTGACGCCGCCAGCCCAAAACCCACACCAAACTGTAACTTTTTCGGGATGTATTGGACGCTCTTGGATCTCATGTGGATTGGTGTCGTCCCAAATTCGACAATTTTGTTTGTTTACGTACCTTCAATTCCTGGGTGAGTTGAATTTTATACGGGTGCAGGCCCAAGTCACGACGCAAAATTCGCCAAGTTGGGGTCTGTGAAAGGCCGAGTTCTTGTGAGCGACGCGAAATCGACTGCCTCGGATTCTCCTGCACACTCTCACGGACAGCGGCGATGTTTTCGGCAGACCTTGCGTTTCGTTGACGTACGGGTGTTGGTCGATCATTTACCGAACCAGTGGACTCAAATTTATCCACCACACGACGAATAGCCCTCTCGTTTTCTAAATCATGGTAGGTACAATAAAACAAGCTCTCAAAACAATGTAAAATAGTTAAACTTTAACTTAACTTTAACGTTAACTTCACTTAACTTAGTTAAGTTAAGTTTTAGTTTAAGTTAAAGTTAAAGTTACAAAGTAAAATAGTCCACGCCAATTTATGTACCTAATACTAGCCAACATATTAATTGAATTCAGATAGTGTTGACGGATATTTCGTTAGATCTGACGGATTCTTATCGGATCGGGTCTTGTCGAGAGAACACACACACACATACATCACGCCTATATCCCCGAAGGGGTAGGCAGAGGTGCATTATACACCCACACTGCGCCAGTATTTTTAGTGCCACATAATAGGGGGCAAGCCTATTGTTGTCACCGGGCTCACATATAATGGGTTATTTTCAAAATGGCCGAATGATTTAATAAAAAAGTAGCAGCAATATTTTAATTTTGAAAAAAAATTTAAACCCGTTGCCTTGCGCTGAAATGTTGATGAAAGAAAGACGGATAGACGGTTATTTGATGGAAGTTCTGATCTTCTTAACGGGATTTTGAAATAGTCAATAACTCGTTACACTGCTTCTCCTTCGTATCGTTGCAAATGCTTCGGCTTTCGTCGGATATCCATCGGTTTGGAAGTATACAAAGTTGTTACTACCACTTTTTTTTATTAAATAATTAATATTTGTTACATGTTATTTAAACAGGGAAATAATTTCACAGCTCTATATGCTTACACACCGAAATCAAAACAAAACAACAATAAAGAGAAATTCGGGTCCGAGCCGAGTGTCGGCCGTAGCACGGTCACCGAGTGTCCGAAATTACAAAGACGGTGTTACATTAGCTTAGAAATTCAGCGATATAAAACGGCAGATACGGAACAGACGGAGCGTGTACAACTATATATTGAGAAAGTTAATGCTCAATTGTTACAAAAGGTTAACTTAAATCTACCGACAATAATGACGGTGTTTAAAACCTGGTGCATATCGGAATGCAATTACCGCATCATTTTGGTTTGCTATTAATAAAGGCGAAGGCGCCCTAACAGATGGGCCTCAACCGGGCAATTACCGTTGCGCCGTGATACAGTATACTCGTCCGAGCAAAATCAGTGTACAGTCATGTTGAATTTTGGCGATCTGGAATAGGCTTGTGTCCCAAATTTCAAAAAATTATTAAATCTGTAGTTTTGAATCTATATAGTCACAAAAATGTATTATTTTGATTTAAAACAATCATTTACATAGTTTATTTTGCGATTTAAAAAATGTATTTAAATTGGTAACGGAAACGCTCCAATCTGTCATGGCGCCTTGGGTGATGTCACACGTTGCGAAACAAATCAAAATGTGTTTGACGAAGCTATCCTGAACCAAAAACAAACGAAGTTCGCTGCAGCGATTAAGCCATAAATTAGTCGTCTAATCGTAATATAAATATTCAAGCGCAAGATCACTTATTAGTCATAGTTTTTTCACGACCAAAAGGTCAAAAGCGCCGTTAATATAATATAGCGCTTACGCGTTTCCTTCAACGTATTCCAAGAACATGTCACTTGTAAGGGATTATACAGTGTAGACTGGACACGCATAGCTTTTTACCTACGACGGAACGGAGATGGTATATGCGTTTGGGGTGAGAGGATGTTTGTGCAAATACATGTTGCCATTTTTCTCCAAAACTACTGGTCGGATTTTGATGCAGTTTTTAGACATGGGTTCAGGTTTGATCAGTGCATGTTCTTAGATAAATGTTACGATGACAACTCACCAGGGGGCGCTGCAGCGAACATTATTTGTGAAAAGCAATGTTGCCAATTTTCTCAAAAACTACTAGTCCGATTTTGATGCAGTTTTCAGTTATGGGTTTGAGTTAGATTGGTACAGGTTTCTAGATAGATGTTACGGTGACAACTCATCAGGGGGCGTTGCAGCTAACATTATTTGTGATGAAAATCAATTTTGATGCGACTTTTTTTAGGAATAGATTTGTAGTTGATTAGTGAGGGTTCTTAAATAGGACAGCAACTTACTAGAAAGCGCTACATATCTATGCTCTTTAAGAAGTTTAAAATAAAAATCAACTTTAAAAATTTTGAAAAAACCCACAACGATTAAAAAGCAAATGAAAAAAGGATAAAATTATTTAAAAACCTCCAAAGAGTTAAAAATTAAATTGTGTTGGTTAGCCCTTTAATATAGGCTTTGATATAGGTGCCGAGCAATATTTTGATTCAAGCGTTGTCTCGAAATGCACATCGAAATAATGCGCCAAAACTGCGTTTTGTTCAATCTACTTTTGTTAGATTTATAATAATTTAACTTTAAAATTGACATCAGTGGGGCGGCAAGACTACTTTTTAGTAGCGACTTGCTGGCTCCTTATTCTGTAGAAACTTTGACGGGCTTGCAGAGTAAGCACACACCATCCGCAGCTGACCTCTCTTTCCCTGATCCTCCGAACAACGATACAGAAAATCTTGAAACTACTGCCAAGGATGTGCGCACAGCTGTTGACTTCTTCCGTTTTGGATCAGCTGGTGGACTTGATGGTCTGACACCACAGCACCTTAAGGATCTGTTGTGTCCGAGCGCTGGGGAAGCTGGTGCTGCACTTCTGAGGGAGCTAACAGCTCTAGTCAACCTCATGCTCTCAGGCAATGTGGACAGTGGCATCACAGATATTTTGTATGGGGCCAATTTATGTGCCCTTAACAAGAAAGATGGTGGCATTCGTCCCATTGCCGTAGGTAGCACTTTGCGGCGTTTGGCAGCCAAAATTTGTTGTCGTTTTTATAGTACGGAGCTTACTACCAAATTTCAGCCCTTTCAATTAGGTTTTGGTTCAAAAGGAGGTTGTGAGGCCGCAATCCATGCGCTTGCAACATACCTTGACAGTAACGAAGATGGAGAGGTCATCTTGAAAGTTGACCGGAAAACCGCCTTCAACTCTGTAAACAGGGACACCTTGCTGACACAGGCCAAATTAGAAACCCCCAAAATATTTAATTTTCTTTGGCAATGCTATAGTCAGCCAACAAAATTAATTTATAAAGATCACCTTTTGAATTCAGCCGTTGGATGTTAGCAAGGTTATCCGTTGGGACCAGTCATCTTCAGTTTGGCCATTAACCCAATAATTCAAAAAATAAAATCCAAATTCAACATTTGGTACTTAGACGACGGGACTTTAGGGGGAGAAGTAGAGACAGTTTTACAAGATTTAGCCCTAATAAAGAACGAGTTTCAGTCAATTGGCTTAGAACTGAACCCGAATAAATGTGAGATTTTTATATCTGAAAACACAGATAAATTAACAACAATCTCCAAACTCAACTGTTTGGCCCCCAACATAAAAGTTTTGGACAAAACTTCTTTACGCCTCCTAGGGTCCCCGATTTTAGAAGATGGCTTTTCCACTTTTATCGAGGAAAAAATTCAAAATTTTGATCAGGTTATTGATAGTCTATGTAATATCAGTATTCATTCAGCTTTCACTATTCTCCGTTTTTGTCTTTTCGTACCCAAATTTACACATGCCCTCCGTTCAGGACAATTTTGGAAAAATTTAGAAATTTTGGGCAGACTAGACCACTTAATACAAAATTCTTTGTGTAAAATTTTAAATGTAAATATTAATGACCGGGCCTGGGTCCAAGCGTCTCTTCCAGTTCGCTTGGGCGGGCTAGGTATTCGTAGAGTTACAGATGTCAGTCTGCCAGCATTTCTGTCGTCGGTCCATAGCACCGAAGAATTAGTCAGGAAAATTTTGTCAAATACACTGATTGATTCCGAGGTGCGATGCAAGACCGATGCCATAAATGCTTGGGCGCCTAGGCTCACAGCGACTGTGGGATTCACCGCTCTGTAAATTGAGAATTAATACACTAATTGACACTTCTGTCAATATTTCAGAGCGTGCACGCCTACTACGCTGTTGGAGAATGGGAGTCAGGGTTATGGATCCAGGCGCTCCCATCGCCCAATATCGGTACAATGTTGGACGACACAACCTTCCGCATTGCCACTTGCCTTCGGCTGGGTACACCTTGTGTATCCCCGCATCATTGCACCTGTGGAGTAGCCGTCGATAACCTGGGACACCATGGCCTTTCTTGTAGCAGAAGCGCAGGTCGTATACCTCGTCACGCTATTCTAAACGACATAATTCGTAGGGCTCTTTCCACCGCAGGTCTTCCGGCCGTACGTGAACCAAATGGTTTAGCACGAAGCGATGGAAAGAGACTGGACGGTGTGTCGTTGCTACCGTGGAAGATGGGAAGGCCGTTGGTGTGGGACGCTACATGCGTTGACACTTTAGCACCTTCACACCTTCCAAGCACATCCGGATGTGCTGGCGCTGCTGCTGCATCGGCTGAAGGCCTTAAACGGCGTAAATATGCTAACCTAGCAGGTGATTACATATTTGAGCCGTTTGGGGTTGAGACACTGGGGTCATGGGGTCCGAGTGCTCGCCACCTTTATAGAGACATTGCTAAACGCCTAATCGATGCTTCTCAGGACCAGAAGGCTGGCTATTTTCTGGCCCAAAGAAAAGTATCGCCATCCAACGTGGCAACACAGCCAGCATTCTGGGAACCTTCCCAGTCGGCAATGACGCGGAGGATTTTTTAAACGATACTTTGTAATGTAAATATTTTTAGTCTATAATTATGTTTATTTTGTATATTGTTATTCTTATTGTAAATAAATTTCATATTCACTTTAAAATTAACAAAAAATCGTAAATTAATAAAAACGTACGAACAATTAAATTACATAAAATCACAGACACAACTTGACACAAGAAGTCAGCTCTTCATACATACTTACTCTGTGGTGTGAGAGTGCAACCTGTGACGTCATATTTTCTGATTGGTGTTTGATGTCACGTGACTGAATGCCTAATTTTTCCAAACTTATTTTCTAAAAATAATAGTAATCTTTATTCTGTGTTTATATTACTTTTTGTTGTCTATTCATTGGAAATAGTCATAAGAAACATACTTCAATCCGATTTATTCTTAGTGGACACAAGCCTATTAGCGGCTATTGCGAGTGCTTGTGTCGCTGTCTCCCACGTCGCATTGCATACGTCGTATGTGAAGGAACAGTGTGTTTTAATTTTAAGCTTTAATATTCGGTTCGGTCCCATTTGGAAAAACGACGGGCAACATAGGGCACATTTCCTCAATTTTTCAATAGCGTGCGGATCTCACCCGCAATGCGTGTCAACGTCAATTCAGTTAGGTTAGCCCCGTTACCATAGCAACCGGCGTGCGGGCGGCCCGCGTGACATGAAACGCATTTCATTATTGTATGACATTTGACATTGACATCGACACGCATTGCGGGTGAGATCCGCACCCTGCTGGTGGAAAAACGCTTGACAGGAAAAGCGCTCTATTAGTTACATCCGTAACGACTAATGGAATTAGCTTGGTCGATAGCCCGGACATGCTTGCCCGCATGAGGCCCTATGGCATGCGTGCAGAAATCTTCCACATTCCGCATGCGGAATAACTACCGTGAATAAACGAAAATGAAAAAACACAAAAACTGACGTCAAATGGGACGCGGAAAGTAGTAACTTTCAATTACAAAAACGTCTAAAGACTTAGGTTACAAAAACTAAAGAAATACAGTCAATTTGTTTTTTTAAGAAATACCCTTAATTAACGGACACTCCAATTCGTACATATAAAAAATTTGTTATTTTGGATTTCAGTCATTTTGTTTTTCAGGCATTTTGGGACTAAGTCAAACTGAGATTCAGACATATGTAGGAAAATGACGTAATGGGATTTAGTCTAAATGAACCGGAACGCTCAAAAGGCTTAGTTCTCTTTAGTCTTTCTAATTAGGTCCGTGGTGTCAAGAAGTTGGATTGCCTCGACGTTCACATGTTGAAGACAGTGAAATAGAGAAGTGAGAAACCTTCTGTTTTGGAAGTAGGTTTCTGAAATGAATTTTTACAAAACGTAGTACGAGTATCATAAATTACAAATGAAATCCGACTCTGAAAATATTTAAAGCGACAAGTTACACTCGTATATTCGACTCTTTCACACCCATGAGATTTCGTATAGCCTTGTTTCCTTCTACCGTGGTAGTTAATGGATACCGTTCGGGCGGGAAATTAGCGCGTCAAAATGGCGGAAATGCATTTAATTAATTTAATATATATGTAGTATTCGTTATATCGTGTAGAAAGGTAAATCATGGAAGGGTAGAAAGAGGTGTATTAAACGCGCACATTTTGAAATTTGGACTTTTCATTATTTCATAATATAAAACTGAAACTGTGCCTCGGTGAGCACGTTAAGCCGTCGGTCCCGGTTGTCATACAAACATCTATGGCAGTCGTTAGGGGTAGTTGCAGCCCTAAATCAAAAATCCGACCGATCTAACTACAGAACTCCGACGTCCATGTGCAGTCGCTTCACGGAAAATATTGAAGTTAATATGATGAAGATAATAATATGAAACTGAAGGTTTTGTTTACTTGAACGCGCTTATCTCAAGCAAAACTGGCTCGTATTTGAAAAAATAATGTTATGTTGAATAGTTAGTTATGTCGAGGTAGGCTATAAAATATCACGCTACAGACAACGTTTGTGTTTGTGAACACACACATGCACAAAACACTTATCTATCCCAGAAGGGGGTAGACAGAGACGTTCATTACACCCACATTCCATCAGTAACTTTGTCGGTCCCACGTAATAGGGGGCGGGCATTTTGGATATTTTTGCTAAATCAACAATATCCAAGAAAAATAATACCTTGTTGCACATATAGGTACAAACAAACAGACAGCCAATTAACCACACAGTGTTATTTAATTGGTAATGTTCCTAATTTATTTTCCCGGTGACCTCATTGCCACCATTTTGTTTTTATGTCATATTACTTCAAACGACATATTTATTAAACGAGTACCATCATTTCAGCCAATTCTACTGCTAGACATAAGCCTCGTTCAACGAACGTGTCAGTCGAGTTGGTCTCGGTCGCGAAACTATGGTATCGAACCTTTGAGTTTACCATTTGTTTTCTTTGCTTTTGTTATAAATAATCACAAACACACGACATATTATCATAAATATTACACAACACTTATTTATTTTATATGTTTATTTATGTACTTTTTACATTTATTTACAATAAGAATTACAATATATAAAATAAACATAATTATAGACTAAAAATATTAACATTACAAAATATCGTTTAAAAAATCCTCTGCGTCATTGCCGACTGGAAAGGTTCCCAGAATACTGGCTGTGTTGCCACGTTGTATTGCGATACTTATTCTTTGGGCCAGAAAATAGCCAGCCTTCTGGTCCTGAGAAGCATCGATTAGGCGTTTAGCAATGTCTCTATAAAGGCGGCGAGCACTCGGACCCCATGACCCCAGTGTCTCAACCCCAAACGGCTCAAATATGTAATCACCTGCTAGGTTAGCATATTTACGCCGTTTAGAGCCTTCAGCCGATGCAGCAGCAGCGCCGGCACATCCGGATGTGCTTGGAAGGTGTGAAGGTGCTAAGGTGTCAACGCATGTAGCGTTCCACACCAAAGGCATTCCAGGCTTCCACGGTAGCAACGACATACCGTCCGGTCTCTTTCCATGGCTTCGTGCTAAACCATTTGGTTCGCGTACGGTCGGAAGACCTGCGGTGGAAGAGCCCTACGAATTATGTCGTTTAGAATAGCGTGCCGAGGTATACGACCTGCGCTTCTGCTACAAGAAAGGCCATGGTGTCCCAGATTATCGACGGCTACTCCACAGGTGCAATGATGCGGGGATACACAAGATGTACCCAGCCGAAGGCAAGTGGCAATGCGGAAGGTAGTGTCGTCCAACTTTGTACCGATGTTGGGCGATGGGAGCGCCTGGATCCATAACCCTGACTCCCATTCTCCAACAGCTAGTAGGCGTGCAAGCTCTGAAATATTGACAGAAGTGTCAATTAGTGTATTAATTCTCAATTTACAGAGCGGTGAATCCCACAGTCGCTGTGAGCCTAGGCGTGAGGGCAGGTCAGTGTCGGGGCAAGACATCCTCCAAGCATTTATGGCATCGGTCTTACATCGCACCTCGGAATCAATCAGTGTATTTGACAAAAATTTCCTGTCTAATTCTTCGGTGCTATGGACCGACGACAGAAATGCTGGCAGACTGCGCCCAAGCGAACTGGAAGAGACGCTTGGACCCAGGCCCGGTCATTAATATTTACATTTAAAATTTTACACAAAGAATTTTGTATTAAGTTGTCTATATAGTCTGCCCAAAATTTCTACATTTTTCCAAAATTGTCCTGAACGGAGGGCATGTGTAAATTTGGGTACGAAAAGACAAAAACGAAGAATAGTGAAAGCTGAATGAATACTGATATTACATAGACTATCAATAACCTGATCAAAATTTTGAATTTTTTCATCGATAAAAGTGGAAAAGCCATCTTCTAAAATCGGGGACCCTAGGAGGCGTAAAGAAGTGTTGTCCAAAACTTTTATGTTGGGGGTCAGACAGTTGAATTTGGAGATTGTTGTTAATTTATCTGTGTTTTCAGATATAAAAATCTCACATTTATTTATTCGGGTTCAGTTCTAAGCCAATTGACTGAAACTCGTTCTTTATTAGTGCTATGTATTTAATAATAATAATTTAATAATAATATAAAACCTGGCAACACCACTACAAAACAGTCACATTTTTTTTCTTGAGAAACATTTATTTAAATATTTTACGTTTAATCTACAATAATACAGAAATATCATATTCAAATCATAATAAAAGTATAAATAATTATATTATCTATTCCAAAAAATTTGCAATATGAAGAAAATCCGGAAAAAACATAAACACAAAATTTTATAGTACACTGACACATTATGTCAGTGTATCAAATATCAAACTGAAAACAGAAAAACATGATATATGATTTTCATCAAGAAAAAAGATAATGTTGACCAGAGCTGGCGCCAAAAAAGCACAAACACCAACCCCGGACTTGTCGCACAGCTCCGCCTTACAGTCGCCGAGAACTGTGGCTACTGGTGAGGCGTCGAGCTCAAGCAGCGACGAGTTTTTCTCTCCGCCGACGTCGCCTCCACCTGTACGTCGGCAGGGGAGAGGCCGGCCACCGACTGGCTTGCGACCCCGAGGCCCTCCGGCTTCGATTACGGACCATGCTACCGGTGGTAATGTGCACCGCATTCGATGGACCTTCGGTATGAATGAAAACGTGATGCGGGCATATTTTGTGGCTACAGAGGGGGGAACTAACCTCACTGCGTACCGTGTTGTACTTGAACCAGATGTCATCGGCACAACGCCTATCAGATCAGGTGCGCGCCATACAACGCTGTCACCTGTTGGATGCCGCTACACTTGAGAGGCTACGCTTAGAAGTGTGTAGTGGTATCACGCCTTCTTCATTGCAACCATTACCTGTGCCATTACAGAGTAATCGGATTGAAATAACACAAGAAAACAACATCTCACATGCTGGTGAACAAGTGAGTGATGCTGCTATACCTGTAAGTGTTCAATACAATGAGGAATTAACGAGCGCTTTGGAGCGAGCGATTGGTGAGTTTCAATCTGTCCCTACTGAGTGTAGACCGCGGCTTCCGCGTTTGCCCACACATAAAAAAAATGTAGCGCTAGTGCGTGCCCTAGACTCGATGTTAACATCGTTTTTTAACAACTGCAAAAACATTACTGATGCCCATTCCATTCTGTACTGTGCAGCTGTTGCAGTATGTCGAATAGCTAGTGTTAAATTTTTTAAACAAGAAACAGTTATTCGACCAAAGCCTGCTGTACCAGCTTGGCAGTGCAGAATTGCACGGCGCATCAACGAGGCTAGGGTGCTCATTGGCAAGCTATACTGCTTCAGGACGGGCAATACGCGCCCGAGAGTCATGCGCTTTGTGACCCGTGCATTCGTGGGAACTAATATTAGGCCATGTGAATACTCTGTTCGGGTCACAGAGCGCATTTATTTATAAAGATTTCCCAATTAATGAGTGTATAGTTAGTTAGGTAAACTATATTTTATCCAGCGCGATCTCTAGTTAGCCAAACTTATAATCAGCTTAGTTGGGAGAGCTTAACTAAGTTATGTTAATGAAATTTCTGTGAGTAACCTGAACATTTTACCCTTTAAATATACTTACATTATTGACCGAGCGAGCGAAGCTAGCGAAGCGTCTCAGTTTTAACTCGAGGACTGGCCGATTTGGCGTTGTTGGTATGTGTGTCAGTTCCGGTCGCATTTTTCAGCCGATTTTCATGAAATTTGGCACAAGAAGTGTTTTTTGTTGCAAGGCGTGAAAAACTTTTGTCGAAGGGATTTTTCGATTGGTAAAGGTAAACCGTACATCATTATCATCTGGCTGCCCTTATCCCAGTTATTTGATGTCGCCGCAACATGTAGAAAAAGTAAGAAAAAAAGAGTATTTTATTTGTGCATTACAACATTCTACATTATAAACCGTTGTCATTATTTAATATATATACTTAGTTCAAGTTCCACATTTATTTACTGTGGCAACAATCGCCACAGACGCAAAGTTTGACGTGACGAGTGACAAGTGTGCTTGTGACGTGTGACGTATGACAGACATGTAGATATTCCTCCACCACACATCTTTGTCCCACAACATCTCCTCCGTTACCTTTTTCCTTGTCAAATCCTCTACGAGACGTCGACGAAAACCGAGCAGTCAACTCGGTACTCCAGGCTCCATCCCTGAAACTCTGCATAAACTGCGGGGCCTATTGGTGTTCCTAGAGGAGATAGGCCGCCCTCAAGGGAAACTGCGCTTTTGACGTGGAATTGCGGATTCTAGCCCGTTTCACACTATAAACCACGCGAGATGACAATGGGATTGGCGGCCATGTTGGTGACGTCATAGAGGCGTTCCTAGATTAACCTACAATCTACAATACTGTTTAGATATCCGTACTTTTCAGCAATTAATGACGTCACGGAAGGGTTATTGTGACAAGGTTCTATCCCACTTATGCGGCTTATACTTTCACGAATTCCATACATCTTTTGTGCCTCCCTCTGCGTCTAAAGCCCTCTACATTCTAGGAATAATTTGCACCTTATTGACCACATTACTTTCCTCTCTTCTCAGAAACAATAAACTATTCCTTTAGGATACAAATAGGAAGAGAAAAATATATATAAAGAAGATTGGCTGCAATCTCATTGAAGAAAATTGCTATCGCCTCTCTACAAAGCTTCGACTAATATGAGAGAAAAGTGCCGCGTCTTCAATCGATGCTATAACTAGGGATGCGACCGTATCGATTATTCGTTATTCATAATAAAATATCGAATTATTTTCGATTTTAATCGACTTTCAAGAAAAACCAGCCAAGTGCGTTTCGCGCCACGCATAGTATAGTGTTCCGTAGTTACCCATTATAGGCTCTATAACTTCTAAACTAACAAAGTTATCGAGCCCGTTATAGTTTTCCTTTAAAATTCATATGGACTACCATCATGATTTCTTTCAGATTCTTCAAGTTAGCCGTTTAGATTTTAGAACGGGGGGATTTTACCGCTCTGTTTTAACAGGAAAATGCGCTTTAAAGTTGAATGTCTCGCAAACGGATACCTAAATCAAAAAATTGACTTAGCAACCTCCTAATGTTTTAAAAAGACCTTTCGAATGATACCCCTTTTTTTTTTTTTATTCAGTGGCCCAGGGCCGCGGCCGCTCTAACGTCCGTTGCCGGGCGTATAGACGCCCACTGGAAATACCTGCTTGTAACCATTTCCAGCGGCGCCCGGCGGAACGATACCCCATGCGATGGAGTTGACGCGAGAAAAAAAAATATCCCCACTTTACTTTTAGGGGAGACCTCCCCTACAAGTAAAGTAAGTTGTTTTTCATAATTTTATTTTAGCACTTTGTCGGAATAGTAAATACACATATCCTATATAAGTTCGTTTATCACTTGTCTAGATCCCAGCACAAGCTTATAGCTTAGTTTGGGCTAGATAACGTTGTGTAAGAATGTCTGAATTTATTCATTTATACATGAAACTGCTATTATATTTTAATGTCATCTTCAAAATACAAAACCATTAGTATTGTAATAGAAACCGACAGAATTTCTCCTTGGAATTAATTCTATTCATACCTCAAGCCTAACAGACAGTAATGATCACGTCATTTTGATACATTTCACTTGAAATTGCGTATTTTAGTTCAAATGTATTGTTTTGTAACATCTGTGGTATTCTCTGTGATTTGGCCATTTAATTTGAACATAATGTACATTATATCACCACCGCCGGGTGCCACTGAAAATACCTTCTGCGTGCGGGGTGACGCCCGGCAACGGACGTGAGAGCGGCCGCGGCCTTAGGCCTTGCATTGGAGCAATTTCTCCCTCCCGAGTGCGTACCCGACTGGCAATAGATAAGGGGGAGATCGCGTGCGGATATTAAAAAAATACCAAATATTATATATAGTTAGTAACCTCCTTACGTGGACGGACTGGTTCTTAAAAAGGTAGGTGATGGGTTGTCATTAATTGACAGACTGACGGGCGAATCTGGGCGAATATCAAATAGCGGTGTTCCTGAATGTAGTAGTTCTTGGTGAATTATAATCTTAAAGTCTATTACTATTACACCATCTAATTATATAATACTAACCTTCCTCGAGAACCACTCTATCTATTGGTGAAAACTGCATCGAAATCCGTTGCGTATATAGCCAGTGGAACGCGGCCGTTTCCTTCTGCGAGCAGGTTATGCTCATGAAGGAGGCGGCCGGTAGGGTGAGGGAGTGGAACCTCCCCGCTGAGTTCCGAAGTGGACGTGGCTATCCATCGACCATCGACCTCCATGATCAAGGCCTGAGGACGATGGATTAGCAACACCCACCGTCCTTACAGAAGCAGGCTAGAAGGGCTGCGTGCTGTGGGGTTTCACCCCACGCTCGCATTCACTCACCGACGCGGGATAAAACCCGACCCCAAAGACGCGGGGTACAACCCGACCACCACGCAGTCCACGGGGCGCCACTGGAAATTCTTTCAGTAATTTTCAGAGGCGCTCGGCTATAGTACGTAGTTGCGGCCGTGGACCGCGGAATAAAAAAAACATATTTATTTTTTATTTTTTTTATTTATTTATTTATTTATTTTTGTACACACACAGTAAATAAAACAGTAAATGGATACAAACTAAACATGTATACAATGGCGCCACTTATCTCTAAAGAGATCTCTTCCAGTGGGCCTAAGAGAGGAGATCGTGATGCAAACAGGTCCTGATGTGTGTGCAGGTTAATAAACTTACATAAACTATATCTACATAAATACACAAATACATACATAAAAAGATATATAAACATACATAGACGTACAATAATTAAGGTAAGGAAGCGAGATAGTGTTCCTTGACTCTCTTATTGAAGCCAGACACAGTTCTGCAGTTCCTTATATCGGTTGGAAGAGCGTTCCACAGTCTGACGGCATGAACGGAGAAAGAGTAGGAGAAGAAGTTTTTTTATTTTTTTACTTATTCATTTATTATCAGGCTACGACAGAAAAGTTACAGATCTTATATTAACTTATTCTACGGCCCATAGATACATAGGTACCTTAAAACTAAAAATTCATATAATTATATCTTATAATAGAACACACTGTCTGTTTTTTTTTTTTTTTTTTTTTTTTTTTTTTTTTTTTTTTTTTTTTTTTTTTTTTTTTTTTTTTTTTTTTTTTGTTTTTTTTACAAGGGTGTCGTGTTGGGGCGGGGCCCCAAGAGATTAGACTACGTCCTCGCCGTCCGCCCTGGACCCCAACTTGACCACGGTAACGCAGTGGCAAGTTGGGTGACCGAACGTCGACATCGAGAACTTGAGTGGCCAACACAGGAAGAAACTGCTTATCATGAATAAGCCAGAAGAGACCCCCGGTCCTGACACTGCCCTTCCCCGGGCAGTCTCAGCCGACGACTTACTGCATTATTCCCGGAACCTGATTATGCCTATCGATTTGGGGGCTCGCGTCGCGCCGCCTAGTTGCAGCGCGACGTCGACGCCCCAAGGAAATGTTGCTGCTGGGACTGACGATGGGTCAGCTCCCAGTAGTGTGAGGGGTAAGGGCCCTTCTTCTTCGCAGAAGAGGACCCTCGAGAAGGGGGGGCTACCGCGCGACCGGAGCACTAGTTGCTCTGGGTGGGGGTCCCTCCTCTCCAGCGATTCGGAGGAGGAGGTGCCGGTGAAGACGGTGCGCACGCGTCTCGACGCCTACAGAAAGCGCCCGCCAACACCACCCCCGTCATCTGTGCCGTCCCTGCGCAGTCGCAGGGATATCGGTGTGCCGCCCGCGCGGGAGATAATGAGTATTTTCTCCCGCATGAACGCGGCCATGCGGGGGAGTAAAAACATGTCGGGGAGGAAGAAGATTGTGGCTTCACTGGTGGATGAAGCCCAATCCTCCCTCGACAAGCTCCTCGAGCGGAGCGTCACAGAGGAGGAGGCGAAGCTCCGCAAGCAGGTTGCGAGCCTGGAGGTGGAGCTCACTGCCTCCCGAAAGGAGATGGAAGATCTCCGTCGGGAGGTCGCTGAGCTGACCAAAGCGGTCAAGGCACCTCCAGGTCCCATGCCGCCTCCTCCTCTGACGGCTGGACCAGCGCCGAAGACGGCGCCTAGGACCGCGCCCACCATGGCGCCCGGCTCGCCGCCGAAGCCTGTACCGACTACGGTGCAGGTCCTGACGGCGATCGAGAGGCGCCTCGCGGTCCTGGAGGACCGGGCGTACCGCCCTCCGCTAGCGCGTCCCGCGGTTTCATACGCGGCGGCTGTCGGCGGTGCTCCCGCTCCGGGTCCAAGCGGCTCACCCGCTGTCCGCCGCCCCGCTCCGCCCCCGTCCGCTTCAGCGAACCGGATGCCGGCCGAGACCGCGGCCCAGGCGCGGAAGGCCAAGGGGCGTGGTAAGAAGAGTGGCACCCCTGCCGCCTCGTCTTCCTCTAACGTCGCTCCCGTTGCTTCCTTACATCCCTCCAGACGGGAGGGATGGGAAGTAGTGGGAGCCAAGAAGAGGAAGACGAAGGCTGCCAAGAAAGCGGCCAAAGCCGCCGCGGCGAAGGCGCCGAAGAGGCCCCGCCCCCCTCGCTCCACCGCCGTCGTCCTGACGGTGACGACGGTAGGTGTGGAGAAAGGGGTGGGGTACGCCGACGTACTGAGGACCGTGAAGTCCTCAGTCAACCTCTCGGCCCTCGAAATACAAGGGGGGCTCCGGTGCAAGACGACACGCACCGGGGCTCGCCTCCTCGAGGTCTCCGGCGCCTCCAGCGGCCCTAAAGCTGACGCCCTAGCGGCTCAGCTTAGGGTCGCGCTGGACGAAGAAGCCGTCCGCGTCACCAGACCCACCAAATGCGCCGCATTGCGCATCACGGGTCTGGATGACGCGGCCACGACGGAGGAAGTTGTCTCCGCCGTCGTGGAGGCGGGCGGCTGCCCCCGTGACCAGGTGAAGGCTTCAGATATCTCCTTCGGCTCCACTGGTCACGGGATGACAGTCGTCCAGTGCCCCGTCGCGGCGGCACTGAAAGTGGCGGACGGACGAAGCCTCCTCGTAGGGGGCTTCCTAAAGGCGCAGGTGCACCTCCTTCGTGCCCGGGAAACCAGATGTTTCCGGTGCATGGTGGTGGGGCACGTCGGAGTGCAGTGTACAGCGGAAGTCACCGTGGGCGATCGGTGCTTCCGCTGCAGCCGGCCCGGTCACAGGGCAAGTGCCTGTGACGCCCCGCCTCGCTGCTTTAGATGCGAGGCGGAGGGCAAGACCGCGGATCACCGGGTCGGCAGCACAACCTGCGCCGCCTCGAAGCCAAAACCTCGTCCGTCCGCTGAGAGCGGTGGGGGTGCCGCCCTTGCGCGGCCAGTTGCTTCGCGGCGGGATGCGGTTATGGACGTCAATTAATGTCTGACGCCCGTATCCGTATCCTGCAAGTGAATTTGAACCACTGCCGTGCTGCTCAGGATCTTCTGTACCAGAGCATCCGGCAGTGGTCCATAAACTTGGCCGTGGTCGCCGAGCCGTACTACGTCCACCCGGGAAGCCCGGTGGACGAGGACGGCTCGGCCTGTTGTATCTTTGGGGGGTCCGCCGCAGACAACTCGCGCCTTGCGATCATTGCAAGGGGCCGCGGGTGTGTTGCGGCGGACTATGATGGGTTGGCAGTCGTGGCCACCTACATCTCGCCGAACATTGACGAGTCTCAGTTTGAGCTATGGCTCACTGAGCTCGACGTCGTCTTCGCTGCGTGCCGTCCTCGTCCTGTCCTGCTCCTGGGAGACTTCAACGCCTGGAGTGAGGCGTGGGGCTCCCGGGAAACCAGGGACAAGGGGAGGCTTCTTGAGGACTGGACCAGAACACGTGGTCTGGAGGTCCTCAACCGGGGGAATGTCGCCACCTTTTGGCGGCGGGGGGGGGAATCGATCGTGGACGTAACGTTCGCATCCCCTGACCTCGCCGCCCGTATTACAGGCTGGCGCGTGGAGGAGGGTGAGGAGACGCACTCGGATCATCGGTACATCCGGTTCGATGTCGTCCCCCCACCTGACCTCCCACAGCCGGTGGCAAATCCCCCGGATCCGCGTTGGGCACTTCACCATCTGGATCGGGAGGCTCTCCTGGAGGCATCCATCGTGCAGGCCTGGATTCCAGCGCCGGACCGGCCTGCCGATGTGGATGCCGAGGCGGAGTGGTTCAGGAGAGCCATGTCGCAAATCTGTGATGCGGCGATGCCTAGGGTTACACCCAGACCGGCCAGGAAGCAGGTGTACTGGTGGTCGCCGGAGATTGCAGAGCTGCGCGCAGCATGCATCTCCGCCCGCCGCCGGTACACCAGGTTTCGCCGGAGGCGTCGCCGCCCAGACGACGCGGCAGCCCGAGAGGCGGAGCTTTTTCAGGCATACAGGGAGGCTAAAGGTAATCTCCAGGAGACGATAAAGCGGGCCAAGACGGCGGCCCGCGAGGAGCTCCTGGAGACCCTGCAGCAGAACCCATGGGGGCGCCCGTACCTACAGGTCAGGGAGAAACTCCGACCTAGGGCGCCCCCACTGACCCAGAGTCTCCAGCCGCAGCAGCTGGAGCGGGTCATGGGCTCCCTGTTTCCGACGAGCGCGGAGGAGCACGTCCCTCCGCGCATGGCTCCGTCTCTGCCCGACGCGGATTGCACCAGCGAAGACGACGTACCCGAAGTCAGGGTGGGGGAGCTAGGTGCGGCAGTACTCCGGCTTAAACGCCGGAAAATCACTGCCCCCGGACCCGACGGCATTCCTGGCCGTGCATGGGTCCTGGCCCTCGAAGAACTCGGGCCTCGACTGATGGGGCTCTTTAGCGCATGCCTCGAAAGGGGCCAGTTTCCCAAGGTGTGGAGGACGGGGAAACTGGTCCTGATCCGTAAGGCGGGGCGGCCGGTGGACTCACCGTCCGGATACCGGCCGATCGTGTTGCTCGACGAGGTGTGTAAGCTCTTTGAGCGCATTATCGCGGAACGCCTCGTCGAGCATCTCACGAGTGTGGGGCCAGACCTGGCGGATAACCAGTTCGGTTTCCGTCGGGGACGCTCCACCGTGAGCGCGATCATGCGCGTGAAGAGCCTGACGGAGGAAGCAGTCTCGCAGGGCAAGGTGGTGGTGGCGGTGTCTCTTGACATCGCCAACGCGTTCAACACCTTGCCATGGAGCTGCGTTAGGGAGGCGCTCGTGTATCACGAAACGCCTCTCTACCTCCGTCGTATTGTCGGGGCCTATCTCTCGGAGAGGGCCATAGCTTTCCCCAGCTGGCTCGGGCCAGCTCGGCGAGATGTGTCGTGCGGTGTTCCGCAGGGGTCGGTCCTGGGGCCGCTTCTGTGGAACATCGGCTACGACTGGGTGCTGCGGGGTGCGTTGCCTAGGGGTGTCGGCGTAACGTGCTACGCCGACGATACCCTCGTCACGGCGCGGGGTGCAACGTACCAGGAGGCAGCACTCAAGGTCACGACGGGTGTTGCTCGAGTCGTGGGTCGGATACGGCAGCTGGGACTGGAGGTGGCCTTGCACAAGTCCGAGGTTCTGTGTTTTCACAGACCTCGGAACGGTCCACCAGAAGGTTCCAGCATAAATGTGGGAGGCGTTAGCATCGGCATCAAGCCCTCGATGAAGTACCTAGGGATCGTACTTGATAGCCGATGGAACTTCGGACCACATTTCCGAAGTTTGGTCCCCAAGGTGACGCAGGCATCGGTCGCGCTTTCGCGACTGATGCCCAACCTAAAGGGACCCAACGCCTCCTGCAGGAGACTGTACCTGGGGATCGTGCGGAGTATGGCCCTATACGGGGCTCCCGTATGGGCGGATAGGTTGGCGGTCAAGGGGAACGTGACTCTGTTAAACAGACCACTTAGAACCTTGGCCGTCAGAACCGTACGGGGGTACCGCACGATCTCCGGAGAGGCTGCATGTCTCCTAGCCGGGACCCCTCCATGGGACCTGGAAGCGAGAGCCCTTGCGTCATTGTTCCAATGGCGCAAGGAGGCGCTGGAGCGGGACCACAGGCCTGCGTCTCGAGAAATCGAGGACCAGCGGTCCCAACTCCGCCAGGATCTCATGGAGTCATGGAGGGTGCGACTTGAGCAACCCAAGGGGGGTGCCATCTTCATCGCGGCGGTGAGACCGATCATGGACGATTGGCTGCAGAGGCAGCATGGTGACCTCACGTACCGTGCGACGCAGATGGTTGCCGGGCATGGATGCTTCGGTAGCTATCTGTTTCGCATGCATCGTGAGGTCACACCCCGGTGTCAACACTGCGAGGTTTCCGACGACGACACCGCACTCCACACGTTGGTGGAGTGCTCAGCGTGGGCGAGTCAGCGCCGGGACCTCGTAGTGGGTCTGGGCGTGGATACCCTCTCGCTGGGGACCATGCTTCAAGCCATGGTATCCAGCGGGAGTAGGTGGAACACGGCCGTGTCCTTCTGCGAGCAAGTTATGCTCGCGAAGGAGGCGGCCGGGAGGGAGAGGGAGCGTACCCTCCCCGCCGAGTTCCGTAGTCGGCGGCCAGGCCGCCCCAGACTACGCGACTACGCCCAAGACTATCGTCCTCCATGATCGGGGCCTGAGGACGGCGGGATCGCCACCCACCGTCCTTACAGAAGCAGGCTAGAAGGGTTGCGTGCTGCGGGGCCTTTGCCCCATAGCACGCAACCAGATTCACTCACTGACGCGGGATAAAACCCGACCCCAATGACGCGGGATTCTCGTCCCGACCAAACACCCGCAGAGACCACAGGGGTGGTCAAAGTCCGCCGGGCGCCACTGGACATACCCTCTGCTAGTAACCAGGGACGCCCGGCAACGGACGTTAGAGCGGCCGCGGCCTTGGGCCGCGGAATTAAAAAAAAAAAAAAAAAAAAAAAAAGGGTGTCGTGTTACACTTCGCGTAAGGTAACGTGCCGCGAAACCGTCTATACACGACACCTTTCGGCCAAAACTCTTCCTTAAGGAACACGTCGAGATGATGAGTCGGCACCCTAATCACGAACGACTTAAAGTTCGTGTTGTGGCGCGAATCCAACCTCTCGACTCTCAAGGCCCAGTTGGTCTTCGTCCTGATGTACTCCACGATCTCGATGTCCTTCGTGGAGTGATGAAGTCGGGACACGTACAGTAACGTACTCGGTATCGCAGGACGTAACAACATATTAGGCCCTGCCAGACCCGTACCGCACTGGTTTCAACATGGAGGCTTCCGCTTCTTCTTCTCTACCTTGATGAAGCCATCCTTGTCGCACGCGTCCTTTTTCAGGATCTTCGGTTTCGGCAGAAGGGGCTCCTGTCGTTTTTTACCTTCCCTCTCCTGCCTGCTTCTAGGTTCAGCGGGTTTTTTGGTTGCGGCTTTGTTAGCGTAGGAACCGTAGGAACGATTAGGTGATGACATACCTACTTGACCCACAACCTTCCCCGCTACCGCTGACGCAACGGGGACAGCGGCGGAGCAATTCGCCCTGTCGGCAAATTCCACTACCGGTGTAGCAAACTCGCTCGGCGACGCAAAACTGCTAAGCGGTGCATTTTGTTCACCACGACGGAGGTTAACGTTCGCGGCATCCGATGACCTACTTGTAGAAATACTGCTACGTAGTAACACTACCTCGGCCCGCAGCTCACCAATCGTGCGTTCTGACGCTTCCATCTTCGAGTCCATTGCGGCCAGGCTTGCTTTCAAGGATGTGATATCCTTAAGCAACCTGGTGACGTCGACGTGATCAAATGTCACGGGAGGCAATTTGTGTAAATTTTTCGCGACGAAAGCAGGCACGTCGTCCGGGTCGGTCACCTTCAGTAAGGTGACGATGTCCTGGATACTCTTCTCGGTACCATCTCTCCGTCGAGGTGGCATCTCGTCGAGCTTACCCAGCATTACTACTTACTTACTTACATATGGGGAACGGAAGTGACTTTGTTGTATACTATGTTATAAAATATAACGGATGGTATTACTCTGTTAGTTTAGTAGTTATAGAGGCTTTTATGGGTAATTACGGAACCCTATCTTATGGGTGGCCCGACACGCACTTGAGCCGTTCTTATCTTATTCCCTACATCTTCTGACACACCGCAACGTTCTCGTTATAAGCAACAGGTCTTAATATTCTATCTCAATTCAAATATTAATCGACGATCGATGTATAGTTAGCTGGCGGCGACTCAGTAACGCAATGATATCGATATGTGCAACGTATCTCTACATGTTTAAAAACTAGCTGAGCTCTTAACTAGTGCGCGGTGAGGGACTAGGAAACGTTGTTCGGTATTGCAATTGAGGGTTTGGGCCTAGATTTTTGCCCAGCGCCAGAGGTAACCTAAAAGGCAACCTGTCACGCGCCCAGCAAAAACCCAAGTCTAGTTCTGTAGTTAGACGAGTCGGATTTTAGTTTAGTGCTCCAAATACCCGTAACGACCCGTGTGTATCATTGACTGAGGGAGCGAAGCGACCGGAGTCTCCGTTTCAACTAGCAGACTGGAGAGAATTTCTTTCGTATGTACCACTACATCTCTACATCTACGGGTTCTGTCAGATCATGTTTGAGGCCGTATTTATCAACCGATTTGCATGCAACTTTACAAACACACCTGGTGACAATGAGTAACATTTGAATGATATTTTTTGGATTAGATGACAAATGAAAGAGTAATAAAGAAAATTGAAGAAGAAATTTCTAAACAAAGCCGCTCCCGAAGTCTACAGTTTACAGAACCACTAGTAATAATATGTCAATTCAAAATCAAAATCAAAATCAAAATATCTTTTCTATTCATGTAGGTCACAAAGTAACACTTATGAACGTCAAAAAAAGAAAATGCTTCTACATTTACATTTACCGCCAGATTCGCAAGGCAATAGGTAGAGCCTGTGAGGAAAGAACCTGGCAAGAAAAACTCACGGCTACTCTTTTTATTCGCCAGTAAATACAATCATTCTGTTACAACAATAAAAAGAGGGCAAGGGCAGTACGTGACCATGTGTGGACCAAGTGAACTTAAAAATTATGAATCTCTGTTATTCACAAAAAAAGTCAAATATTAGTTAAAGGTGCCACATAATCTCAAAGTACCCATACCTTATAATATCATAATAATAATAATTAACAATAATGAGTTTCAGCAATAAAACAACATTTCAAACAGAAGTAGCCCCTATGTAGCTCGAGTGATGAGCAAGCAACTCATTAACATTTCTCTGTATCGTTTAGATAATCTTTAATAGTATAATATGCCTTTTTAGGAGGTGTGTCTTACTTAACAGCCACATTGAATTTATTCAAAGGAAGGTTCATAATGTTTATAGGAATTTTGTTATAAAAACGCACACCAAAACCTGCAAAGGTTTGCAATTGAATGTTATTCTAAAGAAACTGTACTATTAACGTAATGCCGTGGGCCAAGTGTGGTGTGTAGCGTGTGAATTAGATTCCCAAAGGTGTTTCTTATCAAGATAGTGACACTTTCGTGTGGAGTTGCGGGAGGGGGGAAGTTTTAATATAGAAAGTGGTTTAGAACCACATGTTAGAAAATACTTGTACATTGTAAACCAATGGTAAAGTTCAGAAAAAAATAAACGTCATTTTTATAGATTTTTTAATACTCAATACATTTATTGCTTCCATATTGTGGTACAGATGTTAAAATAGGTAAAGTTACAATTATGGAGCACAATGTTTGTCTGGAGAGAGAAGGTATTTTATTTGCTTTATTTATTAATTACACATAATTTTATTTCATTTAAGGTTTTGTTTAAGGTTTTTGTTGGATATTTTTATGGATTATATTAAGTTTTTATTTTATTATTATCTATACTAATATTATAAAGCTGAAGAGTTTGTTTGTTTGTTTGAACGCGCTAATCTCAGACAAATTACGTTAGCTGCAATCGGAAGATTGAAAAAAAACCAAATTGATTTTCACTTATTTTAATATAAAGAAAACTTTTACAATTAATTATAACTAATTTAATATAAATGAAACCTATTCGAAGTATGAATATGGAATGATAATTTAATTAATACTATAATTTAGGAAAGTATCTATTTGCGTCACAATTCGCAAACGCAGCGATGTCGTTTCTGTTGGATGGATCAATATCAATATGTATCCGGTGCTTCGTCAGCGATTCCCTTCAGGTAGCAGCGCGTAACAGACAGTACTGGTCCGATTACAAAAAATCTTTTTTAGTTATGTAATACATTTATCCAGGATGGCTATAGGCTATATAACATTACGCTATGACGAGTAGGAGCGGAGCAGCAATGATATATGTTACTAAAACAGGGGAAAATTATTTCTTTTGGGAGCTTCCGTGGCGTACGCTGCTTAAATGGTAAAAGTAACGTTAAAATTGTGTACTACGAATTTGTTTGCCTTAAAAAGTTCTATAAAAAAGTCCGCGATGGCATATACCTACCTCTTAGGGTTAACGCAATATAACGTAATTTATAGCAATCAAAATTGATTCAAAACAATTCATGATGTGCGAAGGATTTTTATGCTTACGATATTAATCCTTATCCAAACAAATACGCTATACGTCATAAGAATTTAATTTAGAACAAATTAGTCCTTTCCATCATTTGATTCAACGAATATCTTAAGAGATATTATATATTTAGTCAAAAAGTACACTATTTTGAAGGCGGGCGACGACGTTGGAGTGCGCACTGCGCATGCGTGAGTTGACTGCCGGCCGTCGTCGCCTGTTAGGTCTACGAGCGCTTACAAATAAATACTTAAATCATAGTAACTACTAACACATGGTTAATGAACTAGAAAAATTGGGAACATTATATAAAATTATAATAAATCTGTAGAAGTGAAAATTCTGTACATTGAAAATATCAAAAAAATAAATGGCAGGGGGTGTTACTACTACCCGGCAACGGACGTTAGAGCGGCCGCGGCCTTGAGACGCGGAATTAAAAAAAAAAACAAAAAAAAATGGGGTGTTACTAGACCGACACCGAACCCAAAAATGCGATAATATTTTTTTTGTCTGCCTGTCCTGCACGTTTGTTCAGGCATCACGCAAAAACAAAACTACCGGTTCGATTACGATGAAACTTGATATAATTATTCTTTAATATCCTGGGCACCACCACTGGATACTTTTTATCCCGGAAAAGTATATTCAATAAAAAAACAAACTTAATTTTGCGGTTCGATCCCTAGATCCGATTACTGTACCAACCGCAAATAATAAGTTTGTCGTAGGTTACGTCACCCGCAGTGGAGTTCACTAAGGGGCGCTGCACACGGATAAGATACTATAATATTTTACTTAAGATACAATATCGCTCAACAGCTATACATAATAAATCAGTAACTGGTGATCAAGAAAGCTATAACACGCAGGCGGAGCTGCGGGCAACAGCTAGTGATGTATATAAATTGCAGTTTTGGTACGTTTAATAAAATTGTCAATCTGATTTTTGGATGTCACAAATATATCACAAAACAAACTAAATATCCTAGTGATTAAACTAAGCTATAAAAAAGTCATATCCATAATGGCACACCCAACTAATTCTTAATGTCATTCATTACATTCAACATTTAATACGAACACAAATATCTGTTAAATAATTTATACCATTATATATACCTACTACCTCGACGACTACCTCGGTGGCACAATGGTACTATGTACGGACTGCCACGCTCGAGGTCTCGGGTTCGATTCCCGGGTCTGGTGGATAATGTATAATTCTCTTTAGAATTTTACAAAGATAATTATCCTAGAGTCTGGAACTTGTGCCTGGTAAATGGCAATAGGCTCGCCCCCTATTACATGGGACCTAACATAGCTGGCGAGATGTGGGTGTGTTTGCACACCTCTGCCTACCCCTTCGGGGAAAAAGGCGTGATGCTATGTATGTATGTATTATATATTTTCGACGTTCTACTATGGCATCTAGACAACTTATAAACGTACTTATATATTTCTAAATAGGAGGTACATAGGCACCTTCGTATAATACTTACATACTTCGAAACAAACATTTGTAGATAAAACAAATATATCGGGAATATTGGGAAAAAAGGGACTCGAACTCGAGACTGAACTCACCACCTAAGCAGGTCTACAATAAATTTCATCTGGGATCATTTTTCGTTACTTACCGTTTGCCTGAAAAGAGAAACAATTATTAGTAGTGTTTTGCAAAAAATGCTTGTTCATTTTTCAGCCAAAAGGCGAGTTACTTTGGCCTTGAAAACTTTTATGCACACGCGAAATCGATGACAAATTATCCATGGTGGTCTGAACATCCATCAACTTATAAACTTATGCGATTATTTTTGGTAAATTGATAGGTATGGAAGGGTTGTTGTACATTCATCACAACTATGGCAGTCGTTAGGGGTGGTTGGAGCCCTAAATCAAAAATCCGACCGGTCTAACTACAGAAATTCGATATCGCCCATGGGTTGTGGAGGTCAGATGGCAGTCGCTTCACGGAAAATATCGAAGTTCAGCCGAATCGCAGTTAGACTGGAAAGCTGACCCCAACTGAGTTGGGAAAAGGCTCGGTGAATGATGATTAGTTGGTCACAAAAAAAGTATGTGTAAATTGATCACAAAGGTATTTTTTTTTAATATTTTAATTTTGATTGGTGTAAATTCGTCACAATGTACTTTTTTGTACGGATAACAGAAAAATTTAACTGAAATTTCAAAACATTATTTTGTATGGAATGATAGGAAAGTATTAAATGAATACATGGTAAATACACACAGAGTAGAATAAACGGATCAGATATCCAGCTAAGAACAAACGTCTAAGGGATGATTTATATTGTACCGGTCCGTGTCCGGGCCGGGGCGGGGACGGAGCGGGGCCCGTCCGTGCTGCATGATTATACTACACCGAGTGTTAAACGGGTTATAAGCCTCCACGGTCGCTTCAATATGGCGTAGTGATGTGAATAATTCCCAATTATTGCACTTTAATAATAATGGAGTTTTCTTTACTGGAGATGGCTGCTATTGCGATAGCTATTGATGAAGAGGAAGCAGAAGCAAGGACTAAGAAGAACCAGGTTAAACGGAACTGGAGCATCCATCCTCTTTGGACAAGGCGTCAATTTGCCGGAGAATTTAACACGTTGACTGTCCGTGCATTATGTATATATAATGCATTTTTGATCTAGCTGTGACGTCCGTGCATTACATGTAATGCATTAGTAATAGGCAACTTGAATATGATTCCTGGGCTGGACGTGTGAGATAGAATTTTATTTTCTTAGGACGTTGAACAACAAAATGGTGAAAATAAAACACAAATGTCCCACCGTAATTTTTTGTAATTTTTTTTTATACAGACTTTTTAAGCCGAGAGGAATAACTACTCGTAAAAGTAAAAAAAGAAAGCAAATAATTAGTGCAAATCATTGAAACACTTCAAACAGAATGCTTTTTTGCAAGGAAAACACTCAGTCAGTAGTGGCACCAAGTTCTTTCAGTTTCTTGTAGCAACTTGCGCAGCGTTTTTGCCAGATCTTTCCATTGGCCTTTCTGGGTATACGTGTCATTTTGTGACTGATTTGACGCAAAGAACTAGTTGATGGTCTATTCAACAACGCACTGACTCCGGTGACGATGACCATCAAGCATCTTTAGTTTTGCTGCCGGGTGCAGTTCATTATAGATCAAGATAGAATTGACTTCACTTATGGATAACAAGTCCGCGGCGATCTTTTTATACCAAACTAGGGTTTTTCTCACCGGTGAGTTGTAACTTGCTAGTTGGTCTGCCAAATCTATTCCTTTCTTGCCTTCGTTGTAGGTCCAAAACATCTTTGGCTTCAGAACACGACGATACCCTCCTGACATACGCATCTCGTGATTATGGCAAGTAGCAGGGATGCTCCCTGCTACTTGCCCGCATCCCGTTTATCACACCATTTCAGCACAGCCATGACGTCGTTCTGTTGTACAAAGATTTGTCTCTTGGCCAGAGGTTGCCGAATAACTTGTTGCGGTAGTTCTCTACGGTTCTTACGAAGTGTTCCGCATAAGTCAGTTTTATGTTGTCTTCTTCTAATTGACATCGTTTCAACACTAAAGAAACTAAATCTACACGCAACACAGAACAACTTCGTAAAACTTTTAACATTTTCACACCTACCTTCATTCATTACACGTGATGCACCAAAATGAGCTGTGACGTATGGACGTCGATGCATGGGCATTACAAGTAATGCATGCTGAATTTCAGGATTCCTTTTAATTATGCAGTCATCAATATATCAATCCCTTCTTCTAAGCATAAAATAAGTCAGTTTATAAAAACAAAACGATTGGACGTACTAGGTAATTTCTCGAAATTCGCTTGGAAAGTTAACGTGTTAATACTCTATGTAGATACTTAATAATATAATAATTCTTTGGACATTTTAGAATGTCCAAGAAAAACTGTGACATTTTACTAAATGAGCTAAAGCCCGGTCCTTACAAGACAGCAGACGAGATTCAAGACACCGATAGAACCTAAACATCGATTAGCAGTATGTCTCAGGTAATTGAAGTTAGAATGAGATGAAGTGTGCCGCCGGGCGGCGCACAGTGGGTCGAAAAGAAAAATAAAAAAATCCTAAATAAAAACGCAAATCCGAAATCCGTCCCACTGTGCGGCGGCGCCGCTCACTGTAATACAGGTATTTAAGGTCCTTTTTGATATGGAACGCCACATATTGACATGTATTAACATGCAGGAGCCCTAAAAAATTAATTACATAATTTAAATAAATTTATATGTATCTTTTCTTTCCGTATCACAAGAAAACTGAGTTTCGGTGAAACAAAAAAAAACGTGCGAGCTCCCTCACTAAACATTCGTCGCTCACTGCCCGTACACAGCACGGTAGACTGTTCGTATTACGACGGGACGTGAAGGGGACGGGGCAGGACCGTGCAACAACCGCAGTGTAGACAAGCGTCGTCCGGGCCCGGACGGAACATGGATATAAACTGGTTCATATAAAATGTATGTAACGTTTCAAATCCGTGCCCCGTCCGGGCCACGTACACGGCACGCCCCGGGCACGGCGCGGTCTAATATACTACTCTGTCAAGAAAGTACCGGGAAAAGATCAATAATACACAAAAATTTTGTTATTCATCCAAATTTATTGTATCACCTTCAAAGTATGCTCCTTCAGAAACGATACACTTACGCCAACGAATAATCCAATCATCAAAACTTTTTTTGAACGCTGTTTCCGGAATAGAGATCAGTTCTCGCCGCGAATGCTCCTTTATGTCTTCTACCGATTGAAAACGGGTGCTGCGAAGTGGTAATTTGAGTTTAGGCAAAAGAAAGAAGTCAGCTGGAGCCATATCTGTTGAATATGGCGGTTGCTCGATGGTATTTGTTGAGTGTTTGGACAAAAATTCTTTCACAATAATGGTCTTGTACGAAGGCGCATTATCGTGGTGCAAAATCCAAGAATTTTCTTTCCACAAATCTGGCCTTTTTCGTCGAATTTGCTCTCTTAAACGCCGCATAACGCTCAAATAACATTCTTTATTTACCGTTTGACCTTCCGGCAAGAATTCCGAGTGCAAACACCGCGATGGTCAAAGAAAACAGTCAACATGACTTTGACTTTAGATCGATTTTGGCGTTGTTTTTTCGGTTTTGGTTCAGTTGGAAGGCCCCACTCCGAAGCTTGCTGACTAGTTTGCATGTCAAACTCGTAAACCCACGTCTCGTCACCAGTAACAATGCGTTTCAGGAATGTTGAGTCGGAATTGACTCGTTCTAGCATGTCCTCAGCGACTCTTATGCGATTGAGTTTTTGAAGAAAATTTAGGTCTTTTGGGACTAGCCGAGAGGCAACTCGTTTCATACCCAAATAAAAGTTAAAATGGTACGGATCGACTCGTGAGATACAGAAAGTTCGGCGGCTATCTCCCTCAAACTTGAATGAGGATTTTCAGTCACTATTTCCTTCACTTTTGCGATGTTAACTTCAGTTGCAGACGTTGATGGCCTACCAGAGCGAGGCAATTCTTCCATTACATCTCTCTTCACATCTCTCACACTCAAAACCACGTGTTTTTGATAAAGTCGATACACCGTAAGCCTTCTGTAATATTTTCAGTGCCTCCGAACACGAAATTCCATTGGCAATGCAAAATTTAAGACAAACTCTTTGTTCGATGTTTTTGTCCATTATGAAATTCGCAATACAAACAAGATATGATATAACTAAAAACAGCACTGTAGTTAATATAAATAACAGATGCAACTCAAAGTCCGCGCCACAATGGAAAACAGTTGTGCCAATCTAACAATAACAAAGAAAAACAAAAATTTGAATTTGGAACATAATTATGTCGACGTTTAACATTGTCTTCTATTTAGCGAAATCATTGCTATTATCTAAAAATTCAACATCAAATTTCCATTTTTTTATCATGGACTTTCGCCAGGTAATGCCTGACTCCATTCAGTATTTATTTATTTATTGTTACAAAGATACTTTTACAAACAGCTTGTTACACTTACAAAATTACATCAATATCAACATACAGAGGTAAGCGTCGGCGACTGTAGTGGTATGAACTGTGTCACAGTCGCCAGCGTCTCCCACCCGGTACTTGGTACATAATACTAAGTTTGGTACATACTAACATAGCATCACGCCTTTTTCCCCGAAGGGGAAGGCAGAGGTGTGCAAACACACCCACATCTTATCAGCTATGTTAGGTCCCATGTAATAGGGGGCGAGCCTATTGCCATTTACCGGGCACAAGTTCCAGACTCTGGGATAATTATCTGGGTAAAATTCTAAAGAGAATTATACATTATCCACCAGACCCGGGAATCGAACCCGAGAACACGAGCGTGGCAGTCCGTACATAGTACAGTCAGCTTCAGAGAAAAGGAACCCCCCTTGATAATGACATGAAAGCATTAAAGTTTTTTGAATCATTGTGTATGGCATGTTGGTCTAGTGGTTATGACCGCTGCTTTGTGGACACGGCAACCGAGGTTCAAATCCTCGGACATAAGTTCTTTTTTTATTCATACAATTATTTTTTTATTTTCTTAAGCACTTTTTGTTAATTAATATTTAAGGAAGCAAATTTTATAGTAGGTATGAAGTTTGTAAGAAAAGATAGGCTTATTGCATAAACAATATTAATTTATTTCTCGAATTACATTTCTAGGTTTTTTTATTTCCTCTTTCCATTCCTGGTTGAGTATACAGTTTTTCTATCTGAGTTAAATTGGGGTTACTTATTTTTAAATTTTACCTGACCTAAATTTATTGACAAAATACTATACCAATTTCAACTTCCACCATATGTGATAATAATAACTGCTCAATAGACTAAAAGATAAGGTTGAAATTAGTATAGATTTCTCGTTTAGTTAGTTAGTTTAGTTTAATTATATCTTGGTATACAATTGAGCTGAAAGACGAAAAATATCAGAAAATTACAAATTAATATGAACATGCAAAAAAAGGCAGATGAAGCTGCTCGCTCGTTCACAGCTCAGCGAACGATCGCATCACGTGACGTCATTCGTGAGTCATGTGACGCGGCGATATTCAGTATTTTAAGTAAACATTTTATACTTCACTTAGGGTATAGTATTTTGTTAATAAATTTAGGTCAGGTAAAATTTAAAAATAAGTAACCCCAATTTAACTCAGATAGAAAAACTGTATACTCAACCAGGAATGGAAAGAGGAAATAAAAAACCTAGAAATGTAATTCGAGAAATAAATTAATATTGTTTATGCAATAAGCCTATCTTTTCTTACAAACCTCATACCTACTACAAAATTTGATTCCTTAAATATTAATTAACAAATAGTGCTTAAGAAAATAAAAAAATAATTGTATGAATAAAAAAAGAACTTGTGTCCGAGGATTTGAACCTCGGCTGCCGTGTCCACAAAGCAGCGGTCATAACCACTAGACCAACATGCCATATACACAATGTTTCAAAAAACTTTAATGCTTTCATGTCATTATCAAGGGGAGTTCCTTTTACCTGAAGCTGACTGTACCATTGTGCCACCGAGGTAGTCATGGTACATACTAACCAGCTAATTTGCAAACTATAAATACAAAAATCTCACAAAGTTCTACGACAAGTCCTTTACGGTCCAGGCTGTTAGGTTGTGGAATGCTTTGCCTGTCGAAATTAGAAGGGCACAATCCCTAGCTGTTTTTAAGGGACTGGTCAAGCAACACTATCTGGATTCTTGAAGTAGCTTGTATATATTTTGTATGTATATATTTTATAATCACTGAACTATTCTTATGTAACTTATATCGTACCTGCATTATATATTTGTAATACGTATCTAGATTTATTATAATTATTGTATGGTTTTAATAGTTTATTTATTAAAATTAATTTATAATAAGTATTTGGCACCAATATTTTACCCACCTTAAAGTTTGTCTCTCTAAATACCTGTCCATCCTAAGGTTGCCTGTAAAATATTGCTTTTAGCGATAAGGCCGCCCTTTGTACATCCTGTATTTTTTGTATCCTATGAATTTTTAAATTGGTGTACATTAAAGTTTATTCAATTCAATTCAATTCAATTCAAAAATGAAAAATGGAATGATATTACCTCATGATTGATTGATTGATTGTGTGTGTGTGTGTGTGTGTGTGTGTGTGTCTATGATGACTCACATCTAGATATTGGGCTGTAATATTTCTTCTGTTTCTTTATAAGTTAATTGCCCAAGCCAGTTGCAAAGAACGATTTTACATTTAGTGACAAACTCTAGATTTGTCGCAGTTTGAAATTATACTAGTGGTTCTGTGAACCGTAGACTTCGCGAGCTTTGTTTAGAAAATTTATTTTTCAATTTTCTTTATTACTCTTTCCTTTGTCATCCAATCCAAAAAATATAATTCACATGTTATTCATTGTAAGCAAGGAGTGTGTGTGTAAAGTTTCATGAAAATCGGTTGATAAATACGGCCGCAAACATGATCTGACAGAACCCGAAGATGTAGAGATGTAGAGGTACAGACGAAAGAAATTCTCCCCAGTCTGCAAGTTGAAACGGAGACTACTGTCGCTTCGCTCCCTCGGTCAATAATCATAATATGAAAAATTTTTAATGAAATTAATTATTCAAAAAGTTACCTAAACGTTTAGACTGTAAAATCACTTGACCTAATTACTGGGTACACAATATGACGCAAGACTCACAATATGAACTCATTTGGATTCATTTATCAAAATGGACTCATAAATCAAATTCTCATCCAACTGGAAATTATTATAAAAGTTAATTGTACACTTGAATTCTGTAATGAATGTAGACATAGAGTAAGAGCCAGCGACTGCTAGACGTACGACATAATAGGGTAGATGACTGTTAAGACACGTAAAAAAATTGTAGACTGCTTGGTGTATAGTTACAACATTTACTGGATACGTTTTGTGGCCTATATAATAAACGTAATTACTGACGAATTCGACGGTGGTCGACAGTTTTTATTGCCAGGTTCTCGCGGGCTTCTACCTTGCGAATAAGGCATTAAATACTCGTAATTTTTAACAGGGTCGCAACGTCGGGTAATAAAGAGGTATGTATGTATCTTAATAATCGCGTAAAAGACCCGTTTGTCTTCAGTTTATACACACACATCACGCCTATATTCCCGAAGGGGTAGGCAAAGGTGCATTACACACCCACAATTTGCCAGTATTTTTAGTCCCACGTAATAGGGGGCAAGCCTATTGCCGTCACCGGGCACATAAATATAAAATGAGTTATGTCCAAAATGGCCGCATGAATTTAATAAAAAGTAGCAGCTATATTGTAATTTAAAAAAAAAAATGAAACCTGTTGCCTTGCGATGACATGTTGATGAAAGGCAACTGCATCTTCCGTGCCAGTCGCTATGGCACAGCCAATTAAAGTCCTGGGCGTCTTGGACTATTTAAGTTTATAATAGGTATTAAATGTTGAATCGACGTTAGTGTTATTTTGATTTAGCAAAACTGAACGCCGTACGAGTAAGTCGCTGATACAATAATTATCTCAATTTTAAAGGTCTTGGGCTAATCGTGTCTTGGTCAGAGAACGTTTCTAGAAAGGGAACAGTCACTGGTTCACGCTCAGCCGAAGACCATCGTATTTGCGATTTATAATTATGTACTAAAAATATTTACATTACAAAATATCGTTTAAAAATTACCCCGCGTCATTGCCGACTGGGAGGGTTCCCAGAATGCTGGCTGTGTTGCCACGTTGGAAGGCGATACTTATTCTTTCGGCCAGAAAATAGCCAGCCTACTGGTCCTGAGAAGCATCGATTAAGCGTTTAGCAATGACTCTATAAATTATTTTAATTTTTCCACTCAGCTTTAAAAACACCTGACTAAACAGACCCATCTGTTTTCAGTCTCGCATACCAACTTATCTGAAGGTAAAATATCGATGTCTAAACCTTCTTGGCACCCCAACTTCCTGAGGGTAGGTACATCAAGTAGCTTTAATATTTGAAGTTTCGTACTTTCTAAGTTTACCTATTTCACAGGTAAACTTAGAAAGTTAAATTTAAGTTTGTTTGAATGATTCGAGACGCCATTTAAGTTTTACGTGACGGAGGTTGAAATAAATTGCTATGGAAAGTGATATTCTGTGTATATTTGAATAGACACAAACGGCTACTTCCTTAGTCACTGTTCATCCTTCACCGAGCCTTTTCCCTACTCAGTTGAGGTCGGCTTTCCAGTCTTACTGCGATTTGGCTGAACTTCGATATTTTCCGTGAAGCGACTGCCATCTGACCTTCACAATCCATGGGCGATATCGAAGTTCTGTAGTTAGACCCGTCGGATTTTTGATTTAGGGCTCTAACAACCCCTAACGACTGCCATAGATGTTCGTATGACAACCTGGACCTACGGCTTAATGTGCTCTCCGAGGCCCCCTCCGTGCCTCAGTGTCTTAAGCAATGTTCACCCATCCTAAGACCAGCCTGACTAGATGTTGCTTAACCTTTGCAATGTGTTAACATTGTCGGTTACCACTAGACCACGAGCTTCCTTAGTACTTACCTGTTATTTTATGTAAACCCAATAGACGTAGTAAGTATAGACTAACGATCTTTTGACACAGGATGTGTGTCCATTTCACACATTCGAGTTATTATTTGGCAGACATGATAATTTGCTGTTTAATCGAAAGAGAAAAAAATAAAAATAAAAAGGTTCGCTATTCGATTTAGGTTCCCGTACCCAAAGGGTAAAACGGGAACCCTATCACTGAGACTTCCCTGTCCCTCCGTCTGTCTTGAGCTGTAACTCGTGAACCGTGATAGTTAGAAAGTTGAAATTTTCACAGATGATGTATTTCTGTTGCCTCTATAACAACAAATACTAAAAACCAGAATATAATTAATATTTAAGGGGGCTCCCATTTTCTTTTTGATACGGAACCCTTTGTGCAGTTCGACTCGCACTTCGCCGGTTTTTTTGTGCTTGTCGGATTTGATTGATTGATCTTTTCGTGTGGTCCCATTTCAATTTGGTCCCATTCCAGTAATTTTAAGTCAGTTTTTGTGTCAATGTGAGACAGGTTTTTAATTTTTTGATGGACGCCCAGTGGCATAATATCCCAAATCATCCTCTCTGGACATGGTGCACCTGTTGACGCATGAGACTGAAAACTGTACCTAAAGCAAATATATGTTAAATCACGCCTATATCCTCGAGGAGCGCTTATTACGCCCAAGTTTCGTAGGTGGCAAGGCTATTGCCATTTTTCCGGGGACTAGGTATATTTGCCAGAGCCTCTGCAGTTGAGGATGACTTGCACCCTGGAGATGTAGATAGAACCTCTTAACACCCTCAACTTTTTTGAATCGGTTAATAATCCTCACAACTCATTATAACTGTTGATTACAATAAAGCATTACCCAAATCCTGTTATATTTATCTTTTAATCCTACGAAAAGCTATTAAAACCACGTATCTAGAGTTACTGTAATTAAATATTAAAAAGGTTGGGTGTTTGGGTGTGTAGGTAGGTTCTGTGCCGGAAGATGTTAAAACATAAAAATAATTTATGTATAATTTTTACATATTAATGCAACTGGCTCGGTGACATAGTGGATAGAACTGTACGATCTGCATCAGACTCAAGACTGCTACCTCAGGTTCGAAAACTGAGTCACGCCAAATATAAAGAAATTCATTTGTTAGACAAAATTGCGTACCTGGGGTGCCCGGCCACGTTGCGTACGCAACTAGCGGACAATGGACACGCACACATGCTACGCGTGCTTGTAGTGGTGCGACCGATTTCTGCGTTTGTATGAAGATGTTGCTCTGTTCCGTCTATTTACTTGTGGTATCGAGGTAATCCAAGTTTGATGTATCATTTAGTAATTAGAAGGACTAAAAAGACGAAATTCTTAGATGAGTTTACTTATAAGTGTAGACTCGAAATGGCTTAGTCTTGAGTGATTGATTGAGTCCATTACTTAATCAAAATTACCTATCCTTTTGAGGAACTGAAGACCCACCCCAGTACTTAGTCCGGAGACCATTTTATTTAGATAACTTTGTTGATTCAGGAGTTATAGCTGTGGTTATAGAGGCTATAATGGGTGACAACAAAACCCTATTCTACGCGTGGCCTGACACGCACTTGGCTGGTTTCTCGTTTACAATTGGATACCAGGGAGTGGTGATTGTTAATACTTCGTTTCATTATCATAGTCATTATATTCTCGACCCTTTTTACTTAATTAAATTCATTTTTGTAACATAATTAGGACATTACGACACAGCGGCATCCAGTTTCAAACAGAGTTGAGTGTTGTTGTGAGATATAAATACGTATTTTAGGAAGAATTCACACAATCCATGTAGTCTCAAACTAAGCAGAGCTTATGGAGTTCGATTTTTGCTGAGCGTCTGGTGGCTTTTTAGGTTACATATGGCGCTCCGTAAAAAACGGGTTCCAGACACTCAATTGCAAGACCGAACAACGTTTCTTTGTTCTTTGTCGTGAACTAGTTGAGTAACTAGTTTGATTGATGGAACCATGTTTTTAAAAAAGTAGAAGAAGCAGAGCTTGTGATATGAGGACCTACTAGATAAACTGATATAAATACGAGTAGTTATTTACATTTTTTTGGTAAATACATACATATTATACATAGGAAACATCCAGACTTCGGTAAATCGAACCCGAGACTCCGGCGTCGAAAGCGGGTGCACCACAGACTACGCTACTGAAGCTTTGCAGTCAAAGAAAAAAAATACTTACATAGCATCACGCCTTTTTCCCCGAAGGGGTAGGCAGAGGTGTGCAAACACACCCACATCTCGCCAGCTATGTTAGGTCCCATGTAATAGGGGGCGAGCCTATATTGCCATTTACCGGGCCACATAATTATGTAGGACCCACAAAATTACTGGCAATGTGTGTGCGTGTGTTATGTAGGTACCTCTGCCTACCCCTTCGGGGGTAAATATATTAAAGTAAGGCCATAGAGACGAGAGAAATAAACTAACCATCATGGGACGTTTGTACCTAATTTCTCTTGGAAAATTGCATGTAAAAATTTATTCTTGAAATTTCGAACTTTCTTGGGTATGCCGCGTGCTTGATGATGACTCTTTTAACTACAATTTACTGAAAATTTAAAGAAAATTGTATGAGCCGTTTTTGAGAAAATTAATTGAAACCTGTTTTTGATCGTTGGAACCAACAATACTATTGCCTATAGGTATTTTTTTTATGTATGTATTAAACTAGCTGATCGCCGCAGCTCCACCCGCGAGATTTAGTTTACTCGTTGCCGGTTCCCGTGGGAACACATTACCGGGATAAAAAGTAGCCTATATTACTCAGCGTGAATGTAGCTTTCCAATGGTGAAAGAATTTTTGAAATCGGCACAGTAGTTTTTTAGTTTATTCATTACAAACATACAAATATTTCCTCTTTATAATAGTAGTATAGATTTGGCGGACGGACGAAGCCTCCTTGTAGGGGGCTTCCTAAAGGCGCAGGTGCACCTCCTTCGTGCCCGGGAAACCAGGTGTTTCCGGTGCATAGTGGTGGGGCACGTCGGAGTGCAGTGCACAGCGGAAGACACCGTGGGCGATCGGTGCTTCCGCTGCAGCCGGCCCGGTCATAAGGCCAATGGCTGTGAGGCCCCGCCTCGCTGTTATAGATGCGAGGCGGAGGGCAAAACGGCGGACCATCGGGTCGGCAGCCGTACCTGCGCCGCCTCGAGGCCTAAACCTCGTCCGTCCGCTGTAGGCAGCGGGGGAGCCGCTTCTGCGCGGCCAGATTCGCAGCGGGATGCTGACATGGACGTACATTAATGTGCGCCCATGTCCGCATCCTGCAGGTGAACTTGAACCACTGCCGCGCTGCTCAGGATCTTCTGTACCAGAGCATCGCGCAGTGGTCCATTAACTTGGCCGTGGTCGCCGAGCCGTATTATGTCCACCCGGGAAGTCCGGTGGACCAGGACGGCTCGGCCTGTTGCATTTTTGGGGGTTCCGCCGTGGACACCTCGCGCCTTGCATTGATTGCAAGCGGCCGGGGGTGTGTTGTGGCGGAATTTGAAGGGTTTGCGGTGGTGTCGGCCTACATCTCGCCGAACATTGACGAGTCTCAGTTTGAGCTATGGCTCACTGAGCTCGACGTCGTCTTCGCTGCGTGCCGCCCTCGCCCTGTCCTGCTCCTGGGAGACGCCTGGAGTGAGGCGTGGGGCTCCCGGGAAACCAGGGACAAGGGGAGGCTTCTTGAGGACTGGACAAGAACACGTGGTCTGGAGGTCCTCAACCGGGGGAATGTCGTCACCTTTTGGCGGCGAGGGGGGGAATCGATCGTAGACGTAACGTTCGCATCCCCTGACCTCGCCCGCCGTATTACAGGCTGGCGCGTGGAGGAGGGTGAGGAGACGCACTCGGACCATCGGTACATCCGGTTCGATGTCGTCCCCTCACCTGACCTCCCACAGCCGGTAGCAAATCCCCCGGATCCGCGTTGGGCACTTCACCATCTTGATCGGGAAGCTCTCCTGGAGGCATCCATCGTGCAGGCCTGGATTCCGGCACCGGACCGGCCTGCCGATGTGGATGCCGAGGCGGAGTGGTTCAGGAGAGCCATGTCGCAAATCTGTGATGCGGCGATGCCTAGGGTTACACCCAGACCGGCCAGGAAGCAGGTGTACTGGTGGTCGCCGGAGATTGCAGAGCTGCGCGCAGCATGCATCTCCGCCCGCCGCCGGTACACCAGGTTTCGCCGGAGGCATCGCCGCCCAGACGATGCGGCAGCCCGAGAGGCGGAGCTTTATCAGGCATACAGGGAGGCCAAAGGTATTCTCCAGGAGACGATAAAGCGGGCCAAGACGGCGGCCCGCGAGGAGCTCCTGGAGACCCTGCAGCAGAACCCATGGGGGCGCCCGTACCTACAGGTCAGGGAGAAACTCCGACCTAGGGCGCCCCCACTGACCCAGAGTCTCCAGCCGCAGCAGCTGGAGCGGGTCATGGGCTCCCTGTTTCCGACGAGCGCGGAGGAGCACGTCCCTCCGCGCATGGCTCCGTCTCTGCCCGACGCGGATAGCACCAGCGAAGACGACGTACCCGAAGTCAGCGTGGGGGAGCTAGGTGCGGCAGTACTCCGGCTTAAACGCCGGAAAATCACTGCCCCCGGACCCGACGGCATTCCTGGCCGTGCATGGGTCCTGGCCCTCGAAGAACTCGGGCCTCGACTGATGGGGCTCTTTAGCGCATGCCTCGAAAGGGGCCAGTTTCCCAAGGTGTGGAGGACGGGGAAACTGGTCCTGATCCGTAAGGCGGGGCGGCCGGTGGACGCACCATCCGGATACCGGCCGATCGTGTTGCTCGACGAGGTATGTAAGCTCTTTGAGCGAATTATCGCGGAACGCCTCGTCGAGCATCTCACGAGTGTGGGGCCAGACCTGGCGGATAACCAGTTCGGTTTCCGTCGGGGACGCTCCACCGTGAGCGCGATCATGCGCGTGAAGAGCCTGACGGAGGAAGCAGTCTCGCAGGGCAAGGTGGTGGTGGCGGTGTCTCTTGACATCGCCAACGCGTTCAACACCTTGCCATGGAGCTGCGTTAGGGAGGCGCTCGTGTATCACGAAACGCCTCTCTACCTCCGTCGTATTGTCGGGGCCTATCTCTCGGAGAGGGCCATAGCTTTCCCCAGCTGGCTCGGGCCAGCTCGGCGAGATGTGTCGTGCGGTGTTCCACAGGGGTCGGTCCTGGGGCCGCTTCTGTGGAACATCGGCTACGACTGGGTGCTGCGGGGTGCGTTGCCTAGGGGCGTCGGCGTAACGTGCTACGCCGACGATACCCTCGTCACTGCGCGGGGTGCAACGTACCAGGAGGCAGCACTCAAGGTCACGACGGGTGTTGCTCGAGTCGTGGGTCGGATACGGCAGCTGGGACTGGAGGTGGCCTTGCACAAGTCCGAGGTTCTGTGTTTTCACAGACCTCGGAACGGTCCACCCGAAGGTTCCAGCATAAATGTGGGGGGCGTTAGCATCGGCATCAAGCCCTCGATGAAGTACCTAGGGATCGTACTTGATAGCCGATGGAACTTCGGACCACATTTCCGAAGTTTGGTCCCCAAGGTGACGCAGGCATCGGCCGCGCTTTCGCGACTGATGCCCAACCTAAAGGGACCCAACGCTCCCTGCAGGAGACTGTACCTGGGGATCGTGCGTAGTATGGCCCTATACGGGGCTCCCGTATGGGCGGATAGGTTGGCGGTCAAGGGGAACGTGACTGTTAAACAGACCACTTCGAACCTTGGCCGTCAGAACCATACGGGGGTACCGCACGATCTCCGGAGAGGCTGCATGTCTCCTAGCCGGGACCCCTCCATGGGACCTTGAAGCGAGAGCCCTTGCGTCATTGTTCCAATGGCGCAAGGAGGCGCTGGAGCGGGACCACAGGCCTGCGTCTCGAGAAATCGAGGACCAGCGGTCCCAACTCCGCCAGGATCTCATGGAGTCATGGAGGGTGCGACTTGAGCAACCCAAGTGGGGTACCACCATCATCGCGGCGGTGAGACCGATCATGGACGATTGGCTGCAGAGGCAGCATGGTGACCTCACGTATCGTGCGACGCAGATCGTTGCCGGGCATGGATGCTTCGGTAGCTATCTGTTTCGCATGCATCGTGAGGTCACACCCCGGTGTCAACACTGCGAGGTTTCCGAGGACGACACCGCACTCCACACGTTGGTGGAGTGCTCAGCGGGGGCGAGCCAGCGCCGGGACCTCGTAGTGGGTCTGGGCGTGGATACCCTCTCGCTGGAGACCATGCTTCAAGCCATGGTCTCCAGCCGGAGTAGGTGGAACGCGGCCGTGTCCTTCTGCGAGCAAGTCATGCTCGCGAAGGAGGCGGCCGGGAGGCAGAGGGAGCGTACCCTCCCCGCCGAGTTCCGTAGTCGGCGGCCAGGGCGCCCCAGACTCCGCGACTACGCCCAAGACTATCGACCTCCATGATCGGGGCCTGAGGACGGCGGGATCGCCATCCGCCGTCCTTACAGAAGCAGGCTAGAAGGGTTGCGTGCTGCAGGGCCTTTGCCCCATAGCACGCAACCAGATTCACTCACTGACGCGGGATAAAACCCTTCCCCCAACGACGCGGGATTCTCGTCCCGACCCAACACCCGAAGAGACCACAGAGGTGGTCAAAGTCCGCCGGGCGCCACTGGACATACCCTCTTCTAGTAACCAGAGACGCCCGGCAACGGACGTTAGAGCGGCCGCGGCCTCAGGCCGCGGAATTGAAAAAAAAAAAAAAAAAAAAAAAAAAAAGTAGTATAGATTTAACGCTATACAACCGTTTTATTTAAACATCATTTTGTGTCCCAAAGGTCGAGGAGCTGCATTCATGAGCCCGTCGCTAACGACTTGGTTTTAAAATAAAAACCTTTAGAAGTGAATTATGTAAATTAAAATCCAATGACTCTTTTTTCCTGGTGGCATAGTCGGTTGAATATAAAACTCTATGTGGAAAAATTGTTTTGCGAATCTGGTAGTAAATGTAAGCTTAGAAGCAATTTCGGGTTTCTTCTTATTTTAAAAACGTGGCTCCATCGATATTCATCGATGATTTCGCCAAAGTCAAGGTAATGCTTGATTAGTCGATAGTCTCACACAGAAGAACTAGTTATTCCTAACTAGCTTCAGGTGCAGGACAAGAAACGTTGTTCGGTATGAGAGAGTCTGGAAACCCGATTTTTGCGGAGCGCCAGAGGTAACCTAAAAAGCCACCAGCCGCACGCTCAGCAAAAATCGAACTCCAATTTAGGCTTTAACTGTAACCTTTATAACTGACTGACTTTCAAAAGTGTTACCTTGTAACCCACTTGAATAAACTTTTTTTTTCATTTTCATTCTTCATTTTCACTCCTGTTCGATACGCGGGTTGAGTCAAAAATTTTTACGGTTAGCAAATTAAATATTTGTTTCAGAGTTTGGGTTTTTAACCGACTCCAAAAAAAGAGGTTATCATTTCGACTGTATTATGTTTTTATTGAAAGTTATTAATAGTGCTTCTCATTTGGTCCCATTTCAGTATGGATCAACTTTTCTTTTTTTTTTGTTCACAAGTCGGATTCCTTCTCTTTCTTCTACATACATACTTAGTATCACGTCTCTTCACTGCCCCGTTACCACTCGAGGTGGGTAAAAACCATGGACGTATTATAAGAGAGGACATGCCCTATGCAACTGTGCCCAGTGCAATCTTTAAGTAGGCACTGACGTCATAAAATTTGCGCGTGATTTCAAAAAGTGGGCGTGGCTTATCAGTGTACCATCAGCTTTCGTAAATGTATATTCTCTGACAGTTCAGTAATTTTTGTGGAAATAAAAGGATACAAGAAGATAAAAATGAAGTGTTGTGTCTATCATGTAACAAATATTCAGATAGACGTTCTGATGCATCACATTTCATGCGTAAGTAATTTTAATAGTATTTTTTTAGAATTGTTCTAGAAAAATCTCTTACTTTTGACCTTTTTGACATCTTCAAATAGTACTCGAAGATAGATGGCGGCGTTTTGTTTCACGAACACGTAATTGACGACTGTTTTATAATGGGCTGTACAATTCAATATTATTATTCAAAGTATAGCTAAATATTAAATTTAGTTCAAGAACTGGGTCAGGCACATACTTGTAATAAGGTACCTCCACGTCGACAAAGTTATAGACTATATAACATCACGCTAAAAATGATAGGAGCGGAGCAGCAACGAAATATGTACAAAAACAAGAAAATAATATATTTTGAGATCATCTATTTTAATTCCGCGACCAAAAGCCGCAGCCTCTCATACGTCCATTGCCGAGCGCTTAAGGGAAAAGTGTTATGACGGTGGATGGCTATCCCGCCGTCCTCAGGCCCCGATCATGGAGGTATCGTTGGTCCTGGGCATAAATAAGTCTGCGGTGCCCTGGCCGTTGGCTACGGAACTCAGTGGGGAGGGTACGTTTCCTCACTCTCTCGGCCGCCTCCTTCGCGAGCATGACCTGCTCGCAGAAGGATAAGGCCGCGTTCCACCTACTCCTGCTGTAGACCATGGCTTGAAGCATGGACTCTAGCGAGAGGGTATCTACGCCCAGACCCACTATGAGGTCCCCGCGCTAACTCGCCCACGATCAGAACTCCACCAACGTGTGGAGTGCAGTGTCTTCGTCGGAGGCCTCGCAGTGTTGACACTAGGGTGTTACCTCACGATGGATGCGAAACAGATACTTAATGAAGCCAAGGGTATGAACGGTCTATTTAAAATAGACACGTTGTTGGCCGTCAATCTACCCGCCCATACGGGAGCCCCGTATAGGGCCCCGTTATACTTTAGACGTAGAGTGGATATAACCCCTACGGCAAATTTCGACAGTTCTGTTTGAGATAGGTATATTTGCAATTCAAAAAATATAAAACTCCTTTGTACCAAAAATCTGAGTACGGGACGTACTCAGATTTTTCAAATGTTACGAGTGTGAAATAGTTAAAAGTACTTGTAAACTGACATTATAATGAAGTAAGTAGTTGTTCGTCAGTTCGTTAGTTCTCCGTTTCAACTTGCAGACTGGGGAGAATTTCTTTCGTCTGTACACTGTACACATCTCTACATCTCTACATCTACGGGTTCCGTCAGATCATGTTTGCGGCCGTATTTATCAACCGATTTTCATGAAACTTTACACACACACTCCTTGCTTACAATGAATAACATTTGAATGATAGTTTTTGTATTGGATGAAAAATGAAAGAGTAGATAATAAAGAAAATTGAAAAATAAATTTTCTAAACAAAGCTCCCGAAGTCTACGGTCTGTCAAGAATGCAATCCGTAACCATTGCAACCCATATAAATAAAATCAAAAGTCATGCAAATAAATACAATTTAAGAATAAACAAAGCCACTCCCGAAGTCTACGGTTCACAGAACCACTAGTTTTGCTATTGACCGCGATATGGAAAATAAAGAAGTGGGCGGGACTAAGGTTCCTTATACCCCTCCTCACCACTCCTTCACACCCGCGAAGAGTCACACTTTGTCTAATAGGAAAATTGTATTACATCATCTATACTCTTATAATATCTCTATGTTAAAGACCACGGACTTCCCCTTGCTACAAACCGGGTATAGGTACTTCTTTCATTCCCTCAATCCTTTTCTGATACAAGACTAGCTGATCACCGCGGCTTCGCCCGCATGATATAAGCCTACTGTGCTGGTGAGATACTCAATCAAAGAATCAATCAATCAATTTCGTTTATTCAGTTTAGGCACATTAAGAGCACATATGAATGTCAAAATTTTACAATTTTATGTCAAGCAATATTATAAAAATACTATTAAATACAAAAATAACCATTAGAAAATGATTCTTTCGCTGGTTCGGTAAGTTGGTTCTCCTGAGAAGATACCAGCAAGAAACTCAGGTAGATTATCCATTATTTTTTATTTATTTTGTAATTTATTTTCAGGCTACACAAGAAAAGTTACAGATTGTAATTAACTTATTCTATGGCCCATAGATACATACCTTAAAACTAAGAATACATAATAATATAACATAAACACTAAACACTGTATTTACATTAGACGGGTTCTGCTTGTAACCAGAGACGCCCGGCAACGGACGTTAAAGCGGCCGCGGCCTTGGCCGCGGCCGCTTTGGAACTAAAAAAAAAAAAAAAAAAAAAAAAAAAAAAAAAAAAAAAAAAAAAAAAAAAAAAGACGGGTGTCGTGTGACACTTCGCGTTACGTAACGTGCCGCGAAAACGTCTATACACGACACCTTTCGCCCAAAACGCACGCAAATTCACTTAGTGACTCAAATTCACTTAGTGACTCAAAACTGCTCACCGTTGCATTTTGAGCCCTACGACTCGGGTGGACGTTCGGAGCATCCGGTGACTTACTTGTAGAAATAGCGTTACGCTCTAGTTTGTATCAAGCGGCATTTATTTCTCACTTCTAAGTTATAATCTACTTTAATACACGTGAACACAAAATATAGAGTGTACCATCGAACACAGAGAGAAAAAGGGCAGTGTTGCCATATATAAAGTACTTATTTCTAACAAGTTCACCTATAATGCGATCAGACGCCTCCATTTTTAACTCCACGGCGGCCAGGCTTGCTTTTAAAGATGTGATATCCGTGAGCAACCTGGTGACGTCGACGTGATCAAACGTAACCGGGGGCCACTTGTGCAAGTTTTCCGCGATGAAAGCTGGCACGTCGTCTGGGTCAGTCACCTTCAGCAAGTTGATGTCCTGCTTACTCTTCTCGGTACCATCCCTCCGTCGAGGTGGCATCTCGTCGAGCTTACTCAGCGTCTGTAAGAGTTGTCTTTTGCCACTACTCACATCCTCTTCTTTGAAGTTGGACTTGCAAATCTGCAGGATGCTAACTTCGTCCATAGTGTCGATGGCATGCTGAATGAATGCCAACAGCTCGTTAGCTATGAGAGTTTGCGCACTCATATCGTATTCGACGGCGTCTATTGCCACGCATCACATTCATTAAATAAATAATTAATTAGTTTGCACTATACACGTCCGTACGAAAGGTCGGTCGAACGCGTATCATAAGCGTTTTTGCATGGGTGCGCCCTTTTCAGTGTCGCTGGCCTCCTCTGAAAACCAGCGCTGGCAAATGTGGGTCTGCCGTCTACCCACGTCAGCATATTTAAGCTGAGAGGAGACCAAATTCCACGCAGACGTGGCGCGTACTAGCATACAACCTACGGTTTTTTACTTTTACTTTCTCCTGTTGTGTTGTGTTTAGTTATCCAATATGCTTATAATCTCCATATCTGTGTGTGCGAATTAAACGTATTATATTATATTCTTTCTTTTCGTTCTTCTTATATTGTTTTCTAGTTCACGGTTCTCATACTAATATTATATTATATTATTGAGCGAAGCGAGCGGAGTTCCTTATCAGGTGACTCAAATGCAACTCGATGTGAAATTGTTTCTCGACAACTACCTAACCGATTTTCATGATTTTTTCACTCAAAAATCAAGCATTCTCAGGAGCAGGTTTTGTTCGAGACCGAATTTTGATTTAGGACCCTCAAAAAAAGTTATTGTCCAAAAATATGACAATAGTCGCTTCGCTCAATTTGCATGCTGCAGCGCATTAGCACGGCAACGACCGCAGCTCCTAGTTATTTTGTAAGTTGGTACATTATCCCCTGAGTGCTATAGACTGTTTTTTTATCCTGTAAATGTGGTCCCGTGGGAAATGGGAACGTTAGTCAGTTACTCAGTTAGTCTATAATATTTCTCTTTTTAATCCCTAAAGGCTCTAAGTTACAGAACTGCCTTTTAACCTATTTTTCTTTGGAGAAATATCTTATATTTTCGGTGATTTATTACCTTGTACTCTTGTACATCATTCATAGTTATTACAGAGTTAGATCAAAAGAGATCTATACTTATATAATATACATAATACCTTTATAATGTAATTTTTGATTGTTTGTTATTAAGACGGAGCGTAGCGGAGTCTTCTCTAAGATGGTCCCAATTGAAAATGTATGCAAAACGAAACCGGTCGCAATTTTAAACCTATCGACTGGAAATTTGGCTGCAGATAGAACACATTAAAGTGCTTTGCTGTATAGTTTTTGGTGTATGTGGCTTTTATAGTTTTTGAGTTATTAAGAATTAAAGAAACATGCCTTTGACAGTACTAAAAAAATCGATTTTTGGATTTCGCTCGCCAAATTTAATAATTCAAAACTTCAAATTATTTAACTATGGAACTATTCATCCGATTGGTGTGATTTATTATGTCTGCAAAGTTGGTTAAAAACAATCCTTAACTTAGTAAGTACCTACTCAGTAGGCACAAATTGTATTCTTTTACAACTTGGTATAAAGTTGCTCGTTTCGGCGGCCATATTGGAATTATGACGTCACGAGAGTAATTTCTTTTTTTATTGAACAAAAGAGTCAAAATTTTACACCGTCCTTTTTAACCGACTACAAATAAAGGAGGTTAGAACTCCACTGTTTTTTTTATGTTTGTTATCTTTAGACTGATTGAACCAATTTAGATTTTTATTTATTGTAATCAACTGCTCTCCGAGTACTTACCTAGTACTTAGGTATCTACTACATGCATAGTACTTTTTAACGTCTTATGGCGGTTAATTTACATATATATATCACGTCTAAATCACCGAAGCGGTAGGCAGAGGTGTATTACAAACCCACAATTTGCCAGTATTTTAATCCCACGTAATAGGGGGCAAAGTCTATTGCGGTCACCGGACACATTTACAATGGGTTATATGCAAAATGGCCGAATGATAATTTGGAAAAAAAAAATTAAATCCGTTGCCTTGTGATGAAATGTTGATTAAAGGCAACAAAATCTTACGTGCCAGCCGCTGTGGCACAGCCAATTAAAGTCCTGGGCATCCCGGATTAATTTAATTGTGTTTAATAAAGTTACCATCGTTGGCGTCATTGGGCGTATAATGTACTCTATCTATCCCTTCAAAAAAGCTCCCCTTCAAATATGGCGATACAAGGCTTTTCATATAAGCCCTAATACATCATGAGCTGAACATTTTCCTAACAAAAGAACAATACATCAAGCGATATTCCAACATATTTCTATTGTGTAAGTTTCAATTTCCTCCGACACCTAGACAATGAAGATGGCCGCTATTGTGCTACCTGCATTGATGTCACAAGAATGTACACGGTATAAATAGCATAAATATCTATACAACTCAAAAGCATCAAAAGTATAGGACAATATTTGTATAGGTAGGTATTAATATTTTAGTTTTGTTTTTATATGCAATTAGTTCACCTCTTGACAGACTTGGTATTTGACTGCTTTTGTGGTGTGGTCGGTAGTGCCGCCGCTTTCGACGTCGGAGTTTTCTGATGTTTTCTGATGATGAGATGTTTCCTATGTATAATATGTATGTATTTACAAAAAGAAATGTATATAAGTATTTATATCAGTTTATCTAGTACTCATATCACAAGCTCTGCTTAGTTTCAGACTAGACGGCGTTGTGTGAATTGTTCTAACATATTTATTTATTTATTATTCTGGCAAATATACCATAGTGGTAACGTGAATTACCATTGCTATTCAACCTGGCATTAGTGCATTACCTTCCGCGCGCCGGGCGCCTCTGGAAATATATTGTGGTGCATACCAGAGACCAGAGCCCGGTAATATACATGGAACAAGCCTAAATGTGCGTTTAGTAACTTCGGGGATTAGTATTTTTAGTCTTAGTTCATACCGACAGTCAAAATAAAAAAAAACCGGCCAAGTGCATGCCACAGCCCACCGTAAAGTTGACTTTCGGGCCAACGTTTAGATTTTTGGTATTTCGAGCCAACGTTTTTTTTTTTTGGCCGCTGCCGCTCTTACGTCTGTTGCCGGGCGTCTCTGGTTACAAGCAGACAGGTATTTCCAGTGGCGCCCGGCGAGGGAAGACCCTCTGTTTATCAACCGACTTCCAAAAAAGGAAAAGGTTCTCTATTCGACTGTCTGCTTTTCTTATGTTTGTTACCTCGGACTGGGTGAACCGATTTTGTATATTTTTTTAAATTGGAAGCTACTACTTCCCAAGTGGTCCCATTTCAAATTGGTTCCATTCCGACAACTATTTGGTCCCATTTCGGTAGTTGGAAGACGGTTGCTGTGTAAATTTTTGACGTGTATTTTTTAACGAAAGTCATCATTCATCTTTTTACATCACTTTTATTTGTTGTTTATTTAGACACAAGATCACAACAGTTTTAGTCAATTGCAAGTTAACTCGTAAATTACAACTTTTTATATTTCAAAAGTTGCACACCCCTGGTGTACATAAAACATGTCAACTGTTTACAACAACTGACAGCCTACGACCTTTTGTAGTTTGCGTAAATAAAATTTTTTGGACATTCTTACACAACGTCCCAAGGTCTGCATTCTACCGTATTTACCACGGCGAGTGTTCTGAAGAGCTCTTCAACCTGATCCCACCCTCTTCCTTCCGATCCCGAACAACGCGTGCCGGGCAGAGATCCCACTTCCACACAGTGGATAGCATGTTCGCGACAACCGAACGTTTTAAACGTTCGTTTCTCTGCCGAACTATAGTGGCCTGGAACGCCCTTCCTGTGCACGTGTTTCCTCCCACATATAATCCTGGGTCTTTAAGCGGAGCGTGAAGAGGCACATCAGTAGGTCGTCAAGTTGAGGGCCAACCTCTATAGTATTGTATGCAGTGAGAGTGGCCCACAATCGCTAGACGTCATCACGACTTACCACCGATTTATATGTTTGTAAATACATACATATTTAACATAGAAAATACGCAAACTACAAAACAAACATTTTGTGGATCACACACTGAACTTACCACTGCGCCACCGAGGCAGTCAAAAATCTGAATCCTACTAATATTATAAACGCGAAAGTTTGTGAGTGTGTAAGTATGTAAGTATGTATGGATGGATGGATTTTAGTTACTCTTTCACGTAAAAACTACTGAATGGATTTTAATGAAACTTTACAATAATATACCTTATACATCAGAATAAAACATAGGCTACAATTAATAAAGATATTGTGTAAATTGTTCAAAATATGACACGTCGTGACTGGAACGGGAAAAAATCCAAATTACCACGCGGGCGACCACTAGTTCAATATAAAGTTATACGTATTATTCTATTAATAGTTATCCTTTACATCTTTCAATAACTTCTTCAACCAGAACAGAAACGTTTGTCGCAGTTATGTTTCAGAATCACCTAAATCTTATGGTTTATGGTTTATATTTCTTAACGGTTTATTACACACATGTCTACATTTTAAGATCATACTGGACAATTATACTTTTTATCCGTATTTCCGTATTATTCTATCAGTCTTCTGGACTAGCGGCCCTATTATGTATCAGATCCTTGCGAACAAGCACAGAGCAACGAATGTCGCACCTGCGTAATGTTGGTCTAAATTCTAAATCGTATAATATATATAAGAGTGTTCCTTGATTTACTGCACAATTTTTTTGTGAACTTTAATTGATTGAGCGGAACACACACACATATCACGCCCCGGAGAGGTAGGCAGAGGCGCATTACACACCGACAATTTGCTAGTATTCTAGTACCACGTAATAGGGGGCAAGCCCGTTGCCGTCACCAGCACACATGTAATGGGTTATGTCCAAAATGGGCGAATGAATTTAATAAAAAGTAGCAGCGATATTGTAATTATGAAAAGAAATTTGAAACCCGTTGCCTTGCGATGAAATGTTGGTGAAAGACAACAAAATCGTACGTGCCAGCCGCTGTGGCACAGCCAATTAAAGTCCTGAGTTTCTCGGACTAAATGGGTGTATCGTGAGGGGAAATTGGGACAAAACACCCAAAACCATTTTTTTCCGTGGGCCAAGGCGGCGGCCACTCCTTCATCCATTACCGGTTAGCCATACTATATTAGCGATACTTCCTGGGCTCGCGAGCTCTACCTGGTCTATCCGTGCAAAGCCGGAGTATACCACTGTCGTGCTTTGATATAATAATTATTGGTACATATTGTATGTTATAATAATATAATGTGTTTTGTTTCATGTACTTTCCGACGAATAGAGCACAGCTTGAGTAAGTAACGTCTAATACAAAAAAAAAAAAAATAATAATCATATATTTTAAATAAATATAAGTCAAATCAAACTTCAAGTTACGAATATTGTATGAACTTTTGAGCCTTATGTATGTAAATATTGTACATGTGCTCATAAAGTAATAACACCTGAATTGATTTTGATACTATTTGATATCGACATAGATTGAAACCGAAGACATACCCATAGTTGGTACTATCAAATCTCTCAATGCCACATATAGGATAATTTATCTTATTCACAGGACAACTTCAATAAGTTCCCCCCAAGCGAAGTCTCCGGCTGGCAGCAGCGCTGGAGCAGCTGCAAGTGCTTCTACTGCACCTGGGGAGAGGACCCCGACTGCTCACAACAAACAACTGCAAAATGTCAAGGGCCAGGACCATCCACCGCATCCATCTGTAAGTAGAAATCTATAGGTAGTTTTAAAAATGGGTAGTACCTTATAACAAATAAAATGTTCGATGTTTAAATGTTTTAAGGTAGTGTTTTAATAGGTAAATATATTACCGAATGGTATTCGATGTTTAAAATATTAATGTTTTCAGGTAGTTATTTATTGATGTTGAAACACTTTTGAGGTGTTAGAATTTACAACTAATAGAACTGAATGGTATTAAATGTTTATATTGATGTTTCAGAGATATATATTTGATGTTGTGTTTATTTCTAAAATAGGGTATTTGTTAAATTTATATAGTAATGAATATATAGGTGCAAATTGACTTATTTTCCACTCTTTTAAAAACTTTTAACACTAACAAATGTAAAAAATACCGATAGCTGTATGTCAGCTAAACAGATGCTAGAAATGTCAAAATTTTTATACTGTATTAAGTATTGGGTAAATAGTAATTAAATTTAACAAATACCCAGCTTCAATTGAAGTGAATGTTATCGGGTAGTAAATTTGTGATGTCGTAATTTATGTTTTAGGGTATTTATTTGTATTTGTATTTGTATAGGGAAGCCAAATAGGTAGTGGTGGAAACTTCTTAACTATTTACTTTAAAATTACCTATATTTTTAGACTTACCGTAAATAATATAATAAATAAAATCATAGTCATTCTCATTAGTGAAAAAGCGACATTTTGACTATGACGCTAATAATTATTACGCTATACATATTTTTTTATTGATAAATCTATACATTATATTAATATATTATGTCTAAGTAAAAGTACTTTCAAACCGCGGAACAGATTTGAATGAAAATAGGAAATTTTAATGGATTTTTTTTTATTATGTAATGTGACATATATAGACGATGTAGGAGTATATTTTTTCTACTATTTGTCCCTGTAACTTGTTACCATGGTAACCAAGAAGGGTTACGGGGAAATTCATCCCAATTTGAACTGGTGCAATTCCTTTTTCATAAAATTGATTCCTCGCGGGCGTAACCGTGGGTATAACCCAGTATTCTATATTATAAATAAATAAATATGTTATGACAATTCATACAACGCCACCTAGTCTCAAACTAAGCGGAGCTTCTGATATGAGTACTAGATAAACTGATATAAATACTTATATAATTTTTTTTTATAAATACATACGAAACATCCAAACTTCGGTACAAACGTATCTGTCTTCACACAAAGTTTGTCCCGACCGGGAATCGAACCCGAGACTCCGTCGTCGAAAGTACATTATGCGCCACGCCACCGAATCAGTCTCCCGCTCAATTATAAAATAATTTTTTTTTAATGCTAATGAACTTGAATATAATTCCTGGACAGAGTGGGATCTTTGTACAGTTATATTTGTATTCCGTGGAAGTTTACTGAGCCTTTGTTGTGGTTTAAAAAGTTATATTTTCAAAAAAAAAGGTTTTTAATCAAAAATATTTTACACTCGTTGACTTTGTTGGTTCCGCCCATGTGTTTTGGTTTTCTCATTTCCAAATCCCACGGGAATATTACCGGGATAAACAGAAGCCTGTTATCAGGGATAATGTAGCTACATATTTGTGTAAAGAAATTCAAAATCGGTTCAGTAATGACGGACCTGTTGACAATGCAAACAAACAATTAAATTTTTCCTATCCATACTACTAGTAGTTCTACGAACAGTAGACCTCGCGTTATTTTCGGGTCCCTAACATCCTTTTAGGACATTTCTCCCCCATTTTCCCCCCAATCGAAAAATCCCTTCGAAAAAAGTTGCGCCTTGCAACAAAGAACACTTGTGCCAAAGTTCATGAAAATCGTCTGAAAAATGCGACCGGAACTGACACACACACATACATACAGACAAACAACGCCAAATCGGCCAGTCCTCGAGTTAAAACTGAGACGCTTCGCTCGCTACGCTCGCTCGGTCAAGTATAAAGAGGAAAGATTTGTATTTTTGTGTGTATGTTTAGGAAAGATTTGTATTTTTGTGTGTATGTTTGGGAAAGATTTGTATTTTTGTGTGTATGTTTGTAATGAATAAACTTAAAAACTACTGTGCCGATTTCTTTCACCATTGGAAAGCTACAATTACCCTGAGTAACATAGGCTACTATATATCCCGGTAATATGTTCCCACGGATTGGGAACCGGGAACGAATAATCTAAATCACGCGGGCGGAGCTGCGGCGATCAGCTAGTTTATAATATATTAGTACTTACAGATAGTGACCGCGACTTCGCTCACATTAATATTGGATCCTCGTACAAATAATATGTTATAAAACTTTATTGCTGCCATTAAGGCACGGTCAAACTCATCCTTCACATGCGACGTACACCACGCATTATGACATCTAAACAAGATCTCGCCTATACAATATGTATGGTAACGAACACACTGGTCATTCACCACGCTGTTTCACGCGTCATCGCGCCAGACTCGCGTGTTCCCATGCTATCCCACGCGTACGACGCTGTAAAACACGTTGTAATAGCGCGTAGATAACGTAAACGTCAGACGTCGTAAGACGTAGGACCAGTGTGTCGCTGTTACCCACGTCGCGTGGCATACGTCGTATGTGAAAGACCAGTGTGTTTCAAGCTTTATTGTCGTAATAACTTACAATAATTTTATATGACGATAACTTTTTTGCTGCCATTACACTTTGTTGAAATCAAGTGTAAATGTTGCCCCAACTATGCCCCGAAAATACTTTTATTTATATTATACTTTAAATTATACAAAGCAGAACAATAATATACATCGCCGCGATGGTGGTAATTCCCCACTTTGGTTGCTGAAGTCGCACCTTCCATGTCTCCACAAGATCCTGGCGGAGTTGGCACCGCTGAGCCTCAATTTCTCGAGACGCAGGCCTGTGGTCCCGCTCCAGCACCTCTTTGTGCCATTGGCACAATAATGTTTTCACGACTAAGATTAGTATAATGTGAAGCTAGCGAACATTATCACACGAAACAAAACAAACCTATCTGAAACAGTAGTAGTAACAGTATAAGGGTCAAATGAGATGCCTTCAGAGTTCAGTCAAAATCCACCTAACTGCTGGGCTTTCCAGTCTAACTGCTCGCAGCTGAACTTCGATATTTTCCGTGAAGCGACTGTCATCTGACCTTCACAACCCACGGGCGATATTGAAGTTCTGTAGTTGGCCCAGTCGGATATTTGATGTCCATGTTCGTATGACAACCGGGACCGACGGCTTAACGTGCTCACCGAGGCACGGAGGGGTCTCAAACGTCTCACGTAGGTCGTTACGTTTGACCAAGTACCTACGCCACCGAGGCAATATAAAATTCAAAAACTTTATTCATTAAAAGAAGAAGAAAGAAAAAACATTTATTACCTTAGTTACTCCACTTTTACAAAATAACAAAAACAACGAAAACAACAGAATAGAATAGAAAAAAAGGAAAATAACAATAAAAATAAATGAAATAATAAAAATTTATGGAGTAAAAGTCATTCGGGTTACAAAACACTTATACCATTCTAGCAGACGCCCACGGCTTTGCCCACTTGACAAAGAACCTCCTCGAGAACCATTTTATCCATTGGTAAAAACCGCATCAAAAGCCGTTGCGTAGTTTTAAAGATCTAAGCATACATAGGGACGGAGAGACAGCGGAAGCGACTTTGTGTCATACCTCCTAATAGTAGACGCCCGCGTCTTCGTCTGTTTTAAAAATTATATACACAAAGACCTTCCTCGAGAACCACTCTATCTATAGGCGAAAACAGTATCAAAATCCGTTGCGTAGTTTTAATGATATAAGCATACATACAGAACGGGCGACTTTGTTTTATTATATTTAGTGATAGTAATTATGATACATTGTTTCGTAGCATTTATAATACCATGAATACCTCTATGGCTTCCCTTAAATGTGTAATCTGTATTTTAAAAGGACAGTTCGGAATGTAATCAGTATTTTATAATAATACTATAAGCCGCGCAGTACTTGAATGGAACCTTGTCACAATAACCGCTATGTGACGTTCTTAATCGCTGCAAAGTACGTATAACTAGGTATGCAATGCATGCTGCTACTGCTAATTGCAAATGTTGAGCGGAGCAAATGTTTTTATTACATATCAGAATCAGAATCGAACACTTAAATTAATTAATCGATTGTAAAAAATCTATTATCATTGTTGACGCACGTGTTTCCATGGCAACCATTTAATCATCTGGTTTTTCGGTGATGTCCAGGACATTTTCGTTGATTATTCCTCCGTGATCAGTTCTATTTTCATGATTTCATATGCACTCCCGGGTATGATGTCAGCATGCCAAATTTGGTCAAAATCGGTCGAGCCGTTTTGTAGGAGTAGACGCACAAACGATTTACACTTGTCGCCTAAGATTGAGCTCCGCTTCGCTCCGCTCAACAAAACAGTATTGTAGGTAAATCTACGTCACTATGACGTCACCAACATGGCCGCCAATCTCATTGTCATCTTGCGCGGCTTACACCCAATGACTAAAGAAGAATTCTTTGAACCAAAGGACAGTACTAATAAGTAAGCATGTTGATCCAATGCCTGAAGATCCTAGTCTTCGATGAAGATTGTCTCAAAACTAAAATTAAATGTAAAAAAGGACGAGCTAACTGCGAGTTGGACTCGCGCACAAAGGTTCCGTACCAAAAAGAAAAAAATCACTTTTTTTTGTATGGGGAGCCCCCTTACATATATATTATGTTCTATTTTTAAGTATTTGTTGTTATAGCGGCATGAGATACAGTCTGATGTACTGATGACAGACGAACGGAAATCGAAGTCTTAGTAATAGAGTTCTCCTCTCTTTTACCCTTTGGATACGGAACTCAGTTCAATTTGGTCCAGGAATATGGAGTTTTTTTTTAATATTCAAACAATTGCATTTGGGTGCAAAGGGGCTCTACCAACATCTATAGGGCCCCAGCGACCTCACCTGCTAGTGGCGCACCTGCTGATAAACGGACGAGGCTCGTTAATTTACGGTACCTATGGAGTGGCTTCGGCCCCTACGTGGGTACCAGGTGGTACAACAGTGTTGGTCCGGGGGGGTACCACCGTGCAGCTGTGCTAAAGCCCCCCAAGTAACCCAGCCCAGGCTGGGTTGCGTTAGGGGTTCAGCAGCTGCACCGCCGGGCCCGGGGCGATGTATGGTGCAGCAGGCATGGGACCAGTGGGGGCGAAACGGAGTCTAGTGTGGGTGGTGTGGGTCGATTCGCCGGCCAGGGAGACCCTTAGCCCTTAGCCTTTAAGAGAGCGGATGCCCAGCGCGTCGCGCGGCTTGGTCAGGAGCTCACTTCCCATCCCACGGGCAGCCGTGGATTCTGGCAACTGGCCAAAGCCGTGCAATCTAACTTTTGTCAGCCCTCGCTGCCACCGCTGCGTTACCCAGATGGAACACTGGCTCACAAAGCCCAAGAGAAAGCGGATATGCTCGCAGACCTCTTTGCGGCTAATTCCCGGGTCGACGACCGTGGCCTGCAGCCCCCCGCCATCGCCAACTGTGGCCACACAATGCCTGATATTGTTATCAGGCAATGTGATGTACGGGCAGTGCTGCGGTCACTCGACACGCGGAAAGCCAGTGGCCCTGACGGCATTCCGGCGGTGGTGCTACGAAAATGTGCAGCTGAGTTGTCTCCAGTATTAACGCGTCTGTACCGCCTGTCATACTCTTCAGGGCTCGTGCCGGAGGTCTGGAAGGAGGCGAACGTACAACCGATCCCCAAGAAAGGGGATCGGTCCGATCCAGGCAACTATCGACCCATAGCTGTCACCTCAGTCATTTGCAAGGTGCTTGAGCTCCTTATAAATAAGCAGCTCATGCAATTCCTAGAGGATCACTCGCTAATCAATGATCGACAATACGGCTTCAGGCCAAAGCGATCAACGGGTGATCTTCTGGCATTCGTAACGCATGTCTGGGGTGGGGCTATGGAAAGGCACGGCGAGTCCTTGGCTATTAGCCTGGACATCGCCAAAGCCTTCGATAGGGTCTGGCATGCTTCGCTCCTTTCCAAGCTTCCGGCATATGGTCTACCTCCTCAACTGTGCAGCTGGATTGCCAGCTTTTTAAACGAGCGCCGAGTGCGGGTCCTCTGCGATGGCCAGGCTTCTCGCTTCTTGCAAGTGAATGCCGGGGTACCGCAGGGGTCCGTACTATCACCAACTCTCTTTCTTCTGCATATCAATGATATGCTATCCCTCGGGAACATTCATTGCTATGCAGATGACAGCACACTGCACGGGAGTTACTCGGTTCGTCCGACGGCGGGGCGATCTGAGATTGAGGAGGAGAGACGACGACTCGTGGCTGATCTCGACCGTAACCTCGACAGTATCTCTCAATGGGGTACCGAGAACCTGGTCGAGTTCAATGCCCGCAAAACACAGGCGTGTGCATTTACTGCGAAGAAATCCCCTTTCCTTCCCCTACCCTCTCTTCAGAATGCATTATTACCAATGAAGGACAACCTTGATATCCTTGGCATAGACGTTCGTCGAGAGCTCAATAATAAAAACTACATCGAAAGATGTATAGGGCTAGCTTCGCGGAAACTAGGAATACTGAATAAGGTAAAGAGATTCTTTACACCGGACCAGAGGTGTCTGCTGTACAAGACGCAGATTAGACCCTGCGTCGAATACTGCTCTCACCTCTGGGACGGCTCCGCGAAGTATCTGCTGGACGCTCTCGACGCTATGCAGCGACGGGCTATCCGTATTATTGGTTGTCCGGAGGTAACGGGAAGCCTTGAGCCGCTAGCTCAGCGCCGAACAATAGCTTCCTTGGCCGCATTCTACCGTATTTACCACGGCGAGTGTTCTGAAGAGCTCTTCAATCTGATCCCACCCTCTTCCTTCCGATCCCGAACGACTCGTGCCGGGCAGAGATGCCACCCCCACACAGTGGATAGCATGTTCGCGAGAACCGAACGTTTTAAACGTTCGTTTCTCTGCCGAACGATAGTGGCCTGGAACGCCCTGCCTGTGCACGTGTTTCCTCCCACATATAATCCTGGGTTCTTTAAGCGGAGCGTGAAGAGGCACATCAGTAGGTCGTCAAGTTGAGGGCCACTCTCAATAGTAATGTGTGCTGTGAGAGTGGCCCACAATCGCTAGACGTCATCACGACTTACCACCAGGCGGGCGGCGTCAATTTGGCGAACCAAATATAAAAAAAAAAAAAAAAAAAAAAAAATTGCTTTGGAAGAATGGTAATAAATTTTCGAATGCTTCTGTACACGATATGTGTACAGAAGCATTCGAAAATTTCATTTCATTTCGAAAACGCAATTATCACGTTAATTCCCTTACAAAGTGAAATATAGAATGCAAATTTGTTGTTTGCAATAAAAATTGAAATACACGAAACGTTATTTCAGTTTCAAATGAACGGATATTTCATACAAATTCCAACAGACGCTTTTACTGAAGTGCCGTTTGAATTGCAATTGCCTTTCAAATAAAAACGCGTTGACCAAAATTGGATGTTTACGTTTTTTTGCTACATACTTGTCGTATAACGAGTTTTAAAAGGTTGATTTTGTTTTTTAAATTCCGTTAGACCCCGGCCGCTCCCTTGTCCATTCCTGCGGGCGTCTCTGGTATATACCAGAAGGTATTTCCAGTGGCGCCCGTTGGGTTTTATTCCGCGGTGAGTGAATCTGGTTGCATGCTGTGGGGCTGAGGCCCCGCAGCACGCTATATGTATACTTCATTTCTAGATTCTGAGTTTACGGAAAGTAGGTACCCTGAAGGTTTTGATTCTCTTGTGAGTGTCGAAAATTATAAGCAAAAACGGCTGTATCTTTTGATAGCATTACTTAGAAGTTTTTCCACAGCTCTAAGGGCCAGTAGACCGGATAGTATTTGATAATAATTTCAGCTTGATACCTCCGGAGAGAAAGGGTCTTGACAGACAGGCAGACCGACAACAAAGCGATCTTATAAGATGGCCAATGTACATTCGTCCACATTTAATCTTACGAAAATGTGTAATTTACCTGTCAGTTATAGAAAAAGAGTGACCGTGAGTTTTATTGCCAGGTTCTGTCTCTCGGTTCTACTTATTGCTTTGCGAATCTGGCACCACATGTAAATATAAAAGCAGTAATAATTTTTATATTAAGTACCTACTTACTGACGTTTGTAAGAGCCATTTAATGACCTATATAAATAAATAAATCATTTCATTTCAGGATTTTTTCTTTTTGAGGTACGGACCCTAAAAAAAGTATTTTCTTTACTTTTAAAGTTCTCCGATATCGGGAAACGATTCAAAGTGGCTTGAGAATCTATTGAGCTATTGAGATTCGTTGTCGTTTTCCTGTGAGCCATTTAAAGTTATTACTAAAGTGAAATTGAGTTTTCTGTATACCTACATTGCTGGTTTTATAGTATTGAACATCCATAGGTTTATACATGTAAACATGTTTGCCGTCACTCAATTCCTTAAATTAAACTCTGAAATAGGACCTATCAGAACTGTATTAGATGTTAGGACAATTCACACAAAGTCATCTAGTCTCAAACTAAGTAGAGCTTGTGATATGAGTACTAGATAAACTGATATAAATAATTATATACATTTTTTTGTAAATCATCCAGACTTCGGTATAAACGTAAATGTCATCACACAAAGTTTGTCCCGACCGGGAATCGAACCCGAGACTCCGGGCGTCGAAAGTGGATGCACTACCGACCACGCCACCGAAGTAGTCAAAAAACTGTATTAATTATTTCTAGCACATTTTCCATCACTCCAGCCGTGACACATTAGCAACCATCGAGAATCATAAGGGATGTGACATACAGCTAGTGTTGTCATTACACCTGAGAATATTCAATGATGCTAACAATAACTACATATTTTTTGATAATATTCATATCTCATGAACTTACTCTCTACGTTAGTGATATATCTCAACTACATAGTTTATAGTTATCTGTGGATATCAATCTATTTGGGAATCAAAAAAGTTTCGACAACTATCAAAATGGGAGATTGGTCCGTCAATTTTGACATAATAATATGTAGGTTGCGAAAACCCAAATGGTTTCATCGTGAATGTGGACCTTAATGTCCACGTAAGACCTTAAAGGCTAAACAGCTGGTTCGAAAAATGAGCCAGCTGTTTAGCCTTTAAGGCCGATACCTCACCGAGACGCCATGGCGACGTCGCCAGTCGGTCGCCAACTAGTTCTCATTGAGATATATGACGGCTAACTCACTTGGCGACCGACTGGCAACGTCGCCAGTCGGTCGCCAAGTGTCATATATCTCAATGAGAACTAGTTGGCGACGTCGCTGGCCACGTCGCCATGGCGTCTCGGTGAGGTATCGGCCTAATGCACGGATATCAGCATTTTATACTAAACATTTACATTTTAAACTACCTAAGCTATTAATTTGTGTTAAGTACTTACGTAATTAACATTAATAATTCTTAGCCGTCATATATCTCAATGAGAACTAGTTGGCGACCGACTGGCGACGTCGCCATGGCGTCTCGGTGAGGTATCGGCCTAAGGTCCAAAAAGAAATCACGATGGTAATCCGTGAAATGAACTTTGAAGGAAAACTTTTACAGTTTATTATATGTAATACATTATGAAATGACTCACTTGTACAGATATTCCACAACTTTTAATTATTAGTAGGACCTGACCGGTTTCGCTCTATGGCATCTTCAAAGGTGCTCCACACTTATTCACATTACATATTTTAAAAAACATTTACAACATACTTTGTGTTAAATAATCGTGAAGCTAACACTGGCCTCCATACTTGATTATAATATAAAACAAAAACTAATGTGGGTACATATAAATAAAGTTAATGTCACAGTATAAGAAATTTACCCAAACAGTAGGGAAAAATTACCCTTCTCCAAATTAATATTAATGTTTCTCAATTATTACAATAAAATGTCAAATTTCATTACTGAATTGGTATTAAAATGACTCATGTCCAAATTAAATTTATAAGTTACAACATTCCAAACAATAAAAAAATAAAAATCAAATCACAAATCTGTCAAAGAAGAATGTCACATCCCTTCAAACAACACATGTCAAATAATCTAATATGTCAAATAATGCATGTCAACTAGTAATAATATGTCCAACTAATTATAAATATAAAACTATTAAAAACTTAAAAACCTACTCATTAAAACAGTTAAATTCCAAATTATGTCAAATTGTTATATCAGTCAGACACGTGGATGACAATTTACATTTTAAAATATTTTTAAAGCGGTGAATTATTGAGATCCAGTTGTTGGTTCAGTAACGCATCGCGGTTGCCCAACAACAACTTATTAATTTCTAGAGCTTCCAAGGTGGTCAACTTCTTACCTTTGTCGCATATATGTAACGCTCTGAAATTAGATTCTGGGTCGAAGATATGATTTTCCATAATAAGGTGTTCTGCGAAATTCGACTCAGTCTTTTTTAACTTCCAAGCACTAGTGTGTTCGGAAACTCTGGTATGGAAAGACCTACCAGTTTGTCCGATGTATTTTTTGTCACACTGTGCACAACTAAGTTCATACACCCCGCTCTTTTGTCGTATGGGAGTTCTGTCTGAGCTATTGCCTATCAAGCGCCTCAAACAATGGCTAGTATATAATGCTGGTTTTACGGTGCCTAGAGATCTAAGCATCTATAAGACACATGGCCTATGTACGGGATGCGCGCCCATCTTTTGTTCTCCGAAGTTGGTGCGTCCGCCTGATATGCCAAACGCAGAGCTGCCCTAGACCTCTTTCGTGCTACCATACCATCAATCAACTTCGTTGAGTAGCCATTATTGGTTGCGATTGCTTTTACTACATTTAACTCTTTATCAAATGATTCTCTGGACATTGGTATCGATATTAGTCTATGTATCATGGCATGGAAAGCAGCGTGTTTATGGTTCATAGGATGATTAGAATCCACCGGAATAATATTGTCTGTAAACGAGGGTTTCCTGTAAATTTTAAAGTGATGTTTGTGGTCAACTAATTCTATTTCGATGTCCAGAAAACTCAATTTCTTATGTCCTATTTCTATTGTGAATTGAATATTGGTGTGTATGGTATTAATAAATGTCAAAAAATTCTTTAATTCGTCTATACTTCCAGTCCATAAACAAATAATATCATCCACGTATCTGTACCAATACTTTAAAAACGGTCCAAACAAATTATTCTCAAAAATTTGGCGCTCAATATGGTCCATGAAAAGATCTGCACAAAGCGATGAGAGAGGACTCCCCATCGCTAGACTATCAGTTTGTCTGTAAAATGTGTCACCAAATTTAAAATAATTTTGTTCTAGACAAACCGTCATGCTGTGTTCCAAGTCAATTATGATTTGTGGGTCAACGATCGATTGAATTAAAATGTCCTTAATAACACTTTTACAATCTCTAACCGGGACACTAGGAAACAAGTTCACCACATCGAAGGATACCAGAATTGCATTTTCCGGTACGTGTTCATTCGCGAGTGTCTCAACCAACTGGATACTGTTCTTTATTGTATATCTCGGAACAAACCCCGTCTTTTGTTTGAATATTCGATTAGTTTCTACTGCCAACCTATACGCTGGGGCACCGGTATATGCAACTACAGGCCTTATTAGTCCCCCTGGTTTATGAAGTTTGTAAAGTGCCTGCAGTTTTGGCGGTCATTTCCTTCAGTCTAAAGGCCTCTTTAGTGAAAATGCTATTTGCTGACTGCAAGGTTCCTTTAACTACTTCACTAAACTTCTTTGTGGGATCTCTCTTGAGTTGTATGAACATGGGGTTATCCAATAAGTTAGAAATTTTGGAGACATAATCAGTTCTTGTTGTTACAACCACGGTATTACCTTTGTCAGCCTTCGTAACTATGAAATCGTGGTCTTTAATTTTGGTCTTTATTTTATTGATTGTTAGTAGCTCTGAATTATTGTTATTATCCATAGAATTATTAGCAACCGTGTTCATTTCCTGTTTTATGATCTTGGTAATTATATGTTTCTCCGACGGGTCCCTGCAAGCCACTTCAAGGTCTACTGCTAAATTATCCCAATCTTTCTGGGATGGTGTGAACTTAGGGCAGTATTTAAGGCCTTTACCCAATAACCGTTTTTCTTTGGGGTCAAATTCCACCGGTGAAAAATTTTGAACTCTTTCGTAAAACTGTATATTATTATTCTTATTGTAATATGATGTTTCTGTGTTTAGCTGTGATGATTTCAAACTCGACATCTTTTTTAAATGGGCAATATGCATATTCGCTGAGATGTGGCGTGTCTCCTCATATACCTTACGTTGCAATTCCTCAAATTCCAAATAATGCAATCGATTAAATAATTCAATATGGCAAATTTTTATATGGAGACCTATGTTGTCTCGTTAGCAATACTGGGTCTTTATTTCACGTTGGAGTAAATTTTTCCACATACATTCTAAAAAGTTTTGTTTATAATATTTGTCCAAATTGAATCGTATACCTCTCATTATATAGTTGGGTATTAGGTTATCCTTCCTACATTTTGTATTGAACCACAGGTGTTCATTGGTTTTCGTGAATTTTACTTTAAGTGTCTTGAACATGACAATCAATTCAGCTGTACATGCCGTTCTTATATTAATTTATGCTTTCGATTATCGGCACTTGGTGGAACATATAGTAATACATTATGAAATGACTCACTTGTACAGATATTCCACAACTTTTAATTATTAGTAGGACCTGACCGGTTTCGCTCTATGGCATCTTCAAAGGTGCTCCACACTTATTCACATTACATATTTTAAAAAACATTTACAACATACTTTGTGTTAAATAATCGTGAAGCTAACACTGGCCTCCATACTTGATTATAATATAAAACAAAAACTAATGTGGGTACATATAAATAAAGTTAATGTCACAGTATAAGAAATTTACCCAAACAGTAGGGAAAAATTACCCTTCTCCAAATTAATATTAATGTTTCTCAATTATTACAATAAAATGTCAAATTTCATTACTGAATTGGTATTAAAATGACTCATGTCAAAATTAAATTTATAAGTTACAACATTCCAAACAATAAAAAAATAAAAATCAAATCACAAATCTGTCAAAGAAGAATGTCACATCCCTTCAAACAACACATGTCAAATAATCTAATATGTCAAATAATGCATGTCAACTAGTAATAATATGTCCAACTAATTATAAATATAAAACTATTAAAAACTTGAAAACCTACTCATTAAAACAGTTAAATTCCAAATTATGTCAAATTGTTATATCAGTCAGACACGTGGATGACAATTTACATTTTAAAATATTTTTAAAGCGGTGAATTATTGAGATCCAGTTGTTGGTTCAGTAACGCATCGCGGTTGCCCAACAACAACTTATTAATTTCTAGAGCTTCCAAGGTGGTCAACTTCTTACCTTTGTCGCATATATGTAACGCTCTGAAATTAGATTCTGGGTCGAAGATATGATTTTCCATAATAAGGTGTTCTGCGAAATTCGACTCAGTCTTTTTTAACTTCCAAGCACTAGTGTGTTCGGAAACTCTGGTATGGAAAGACCTACCAGTTTGTCCGATGTATTTTTTGTCACACTGTGCACAACTAAGTTCATACACCCCGCTCTTTTGTCGTATGGGAGTTCTGTCTGAGCTATTGCCTATCAAGCGCCTCAAACAATGGCTAGTATAGAATGCTGGTTTTACCGTGCCTAGAGATCTAGAGCATCTATAAGACACATGGCCTATGTACGGGATGCGCGCCCATCTTTTGTTCTCCGAAGTTGGTGGTATTTGTTTATGGACTGGAAGTATAGACGAATTAAAGAATTTTTTGTCATTTATTAATACCATACACACCAATATTCAATTCACAATAGAAATAGGACATAAGAAATTGAATTTTCTGGACATCGAAATAGAATTAGTTGACCACAAACATCACTTTAAAATTTACAGGAAACCCTCGTTTACAGACAATATTATTCCGGTGGATTCTAATCATCCTATGAACCATAAACACGCTGCTTTCCATGCCATGATACATAGACTAATATCGATACCAATGTCCAGAGAATCATTTGATAAAGAGTTAAATGTAGTAAAAGCAATCGCAACCAATAATGGCTACTCAACGAAGTTGATTGATGGTATGGTAGCACGAAAGAGGTCTAGGGCAGCTCTGCGTTTGGCATATCAGGCGGACGCACCAACTTCGGAGAACAAAAGACGGGCGCGCATCCCGTACATAGGCCATATGTCTTATAGATGCTCTAGATCTCTAGGCACGGTAAAACCAGCATTCTATAATAGCCATTGTTTGAGGCGCTTGATAGGCAATAGCTCAGACAGAACTCCCATACGACAAAAGAGCGGGGTGTATGAACTTAGTTGTGCACAGTGTGACAAAAAATACATCGGACAAACTGGTAGGTCTTTCCAAACCAGAGTTTCCGAACACACTAGTGCTTGGAAGGTAAAAAGACTGAGTCGAATTTCGCAGAACACCTTATTATGGAAAATCATATCTTCGACCCAGAATCTAATTTCAGAGCGTTACATATATGCGACAAAGGTAAGAAGTTGACCACCTTGGAAGCTCTAGAAATTAATAAGTTGTTGTTGGGCAACCGCGATGCGTTACTGAACCAACAACTGGATCTCAATAATTCACCGCTTTTAAAATATTTTAAAATGTAAATTGTCATCCACGTGTCTGACTGATATAACAATTTGACATAATTTGGAATTTAACTGTTTTAATGATTAGGTTTTCAAGTTTTTAATAGTTTTATATTTATAATTAGTTGGACATATTATTACTAGTTGACATGCATTATATGACATATTATATTATTTGACATGTGTTGTTTGAAGGGATGTGACATTCTTCTTTGACAGATTTGTGATTTGATTTTTTTTTTTTTATTTTTTTTTTTTATTGTTTGGAATGTTGTAACTTATAAATTTAATTTTGACATGAGTCATTTTAATACCAATTCAGTAATGAAATTTGACATTTTATTGTAATAATTGAGAAACATTAATATTAATTTGGAGAAGGGTAATTTTTCCCTACTGTTTGGGTAAATTTCTTATACTGTGACATTAACTTTATTTATATGTACCCACATTAGTTTTTGTTTTATATTATAATCAAGTATGGAGGCCAGTGTTAGCTTCACGATTATTTAACACAAAGTATGTTGTAAATGTTTTTTAAAATATGTAATGTGAATAAGTGTGGAGCACCTTTGAAGATGCCATAGAGCGAAACCGGTCAGGTCCTACTAATAATTAAAAATTGTGGAATATCTGTACAAGTGAGTCATTTCATAATGTATTACTATATGTTCCACCAAGTGCCGACAATCGAAAGCATAAATTATATTATATGTAACTTTGTTACTTCAGAAGTTATAGTGTCCATTATGGCTTATCTGTTTTCTTAGTTTTACGGGAGACAGTTAACTGTGTATTGCGCGGAGGAAAAACGCGGGAAGTGATTTTTTCACTGTACGGGCAAGCTCGTCCTTCACATGCTATGTACAACACGCGTTATGACATCTGAACCGGATCTGGCCTATACAATTTGTATGGTAACGAACACACTGGTCATTCACCACGCTGTCTTACGCGACACCGCGCCAGATTCGCGTGTTCCCATGCTATCCCACGCGTACGAAGCTGTCACACACGTTTAGTGTCATAGCGCGTAGTTAATGTCAGCGTCAGATGTCGTAAGACGTAGGACCAGTGTATCGCTGTGTTTCAAGCTCAATCAATTCAATTCAATTCTTTTTTATGGCCTCTGCTTATAGCAATTTGCCAATGTCCAGTCAATTCAATTCAATTCTTTTTTATGGCCTCTGCTTATAGCAATTTGCCAATGTCCAGTCTTCGTAAATCAAGTATATAAATCAACAAATAAAAACGTAAAAAAATGAAAAATGTGAATGTGATGTGAAAATGGCGGATGATCTCGGAAAAAAAAATGTGTTTCAAGCTATTTTGAATGACCTTTAGTGTGGTTGACACATTTGACAGGTGTCAATTTCTTGTACTATAGACAAATGTCGTAGCGTTGTGCGAATAGTGGTGTGGAGTTCGGTTTATACTCTGCGCGTGCCTGGTGGCTTTTTAGGTTACCTCTGAAGCTCCGCAATAACCGGGTTCCAGACGCTCACTAACAATACCAAACACTGATCGAACAACGTTTCTTATCTTGTCCCACACCTGGAGCTGGTTTGGAGTAACTAGTTCTTCTGTGCAGGATTATCAAGTATTACCTTGACATTGGCAAAATCATCGACACACGACGGAGCCACACCTTTAAAAGAAGAATAAGAATAGTGGCGTAAACACGACGGAACCCTATTCTAAGCTTATCCTGACACGCACCTGGCCGGTTATTATTTCACAGGTATCGGTTAGGCCCCGGAACATTGATCAGTCGACTTATCAAAGCCGGTCACGTTTCGGTCAGAATACGTTTAATACCTTATTCATCAATTGAAATAAAAACACTCTCAGTACAATAATACGATCACGCCTGTTAGCCAAAGAGGTAGGCAGATATATACAGCCAGTTTGCTCCAGTAACTTTGTTGATCCCACGTTATACGGGGCGAGACTAATTAATTAAATTTTAATTAAACTTAAGACTATGATTGCTAACGCTTTTTAAGTATTAATAAAGAATGATATTAAAGCCTTACTTAAGGTAGGGAAACTGTTCGCGGGCCAGGCCAAAGCGCCTATACATAAAAAATGGCTGGTAGTCCAATCTTTATGTTTGTCAGAGCCTCTGTTGATCAGCAGGCGCTCCACTTGCAAATGAGGTTTCCATCAAGGAACTTTGCACATACACACCTCTATCTACTCCCTCGGAGATGTAGTTTCCTGTTCCCAATTCTCACGGACACGTATTCCCGGGATAAAAACTGACCTATAGCAATCACGCTTACTGACATTATTGTCAGTAAGACTTTCCGTGAGCGAAATCCTGACATACAACTAAACACTTTTTACGAAACGTTATAGTAATACCAAAAAAGCCATTTCATGTTTTGGATTGAACCTGTAGTACTTCTTAACTCGTAACTCTATGTTGCAAACGTTTATTCAAGCAGTAAGAGCAGAGGCAGAAGCACTGTACGATATTAATGTTATGCGCCGCGTAGTAATATCGTGTATAGACGAGCTAATGTCGATTTATTCATTTTTGTATGGAAAAAAAATATTTAAACTTTTACAAACTAGTTAAACAAAACTTGCTATATTAGACCTTCAGAAACGGTACGGACTAAAAGATTTGTGGTACTTTTAAAAATAACCCTGTATTTAGTGAAATAATTTCCAAACTCGGTTCATTTGTTATGAAGACTATTCAATGCAAACTGACTATCAAATCCTTCGTATTTATAATGTAAGATGATTCTATATTTCTCCATCAATAAGGCATTTAGTTTCATATCTGTTATCAAAATACCCGTTCTTATTATAATACCTAAAAGCCTTACTAAGCTAAGGCTTGAATAATATTCGTTTATTGAGCGAAACTCAATCTTAGGCGACTCATGTATTTCGTTTGTCCGCATACTCCTCCTAAACGCCTGAACCGATCTCCTTCAAACTTACCACAGTGACACACAAAAAATTGAAAATCGGACATACCATCGAGGAATAATCACCGAAAAAAACAATGGTCCCATTGAAAATAACACTTCGCTCAGTTTTTTGCAACAGCAGCATGCACTGCATACCTAGTTTATTTGGAGTACGAGTTGTCTGCCTACTTCTTTAGTTTCGCAAACAGACGCGATTCGCCAACTTTAGGAGAGTTTTGCCTACTTCTATGGTAAGCAAACAAGCGCGGTTCGCGAACTTAAATTCGCCCACTAATGCATTTTACCACTGGTAGATATTTGTGAACAATGCTATTCGTATACAATTGCGTTTAATAGAAAATTACGTACAATTAACAACAAAAATGAGAATATAACTTTGTTATTTATATTATTTTCAAACCCTAATACAAGAAAGCCGTTTTAAGCATTGCTCAAGCGTGATGTTATATTGTAGGACATCTTCAACTATACACATTATTCGTTGGTCCTATTCGTCTGCACATTTTTACGATTTTTATCTTCCTTTAGGTCCGCTAACAACTATTAACATTCATTTAAGTATACAACAAAACTAGAATAGGTAAAAGTCTAAAGATTCACATTCACGATGAAACCATTTGGATTTTGCAACCATCATTTGTCAAAATTGACGGACAAATCTCCCATTTTTGATTGTTGTCGATTTTGGATTCCCAAATAGATTGCTGGAGTTCGATTTTTGCTGAGCGCATGGCTGGTGGCTTTTTAGGTTACCTCTGGCGCTCCGCAAAAATCGGGCTCCCAGATACTCACATACCGAACAACGTTTCTTGTCCTGCACCTGGAGCTAGTTAGGAATAACTAGTTCTTCTGTGCGGGACTATCAACTAATCTAGCATTACCTTGACATTGGCGAATCATCGATCATTATCTACTAAACCAATCAAACTATGTAGTTGAGATATATTACTAACGTTCATGAGATGTATGTTAAGATCCACTAATAACTTTGTAGTTGAGATCCATGCGTCTATTCGTCGACGGTTAATGTGAAAAACATGCAATACGCCATGGAAATAGTACGAATTACGGTAGAATTTTCGGGGAACTATCCTTTTTACTCTATGGTGAAGCTATGCACAATGTTTATTATCTATGGCCATGTGTTCTAAATGGTAGCACCGTCAATGGTACCATGTTTGGATGCATCTGGGGTGCACCCATCATTTATGACAAATGATGGCTGCGAAAACCATTTGGTTTCATCGTCAGTGTCCAGCTTAATGTAACAGTTACTTATAGGTAGACACAACATGCAAAAAGGTAACACTTGAGAGGGGGAGCTTACCCACCAACACAGTAAAAAAGGTTAACAATCAAAAGTAGGTGTTAAATGAAAAAAGAAATCAATCTTGTCTTAAGTATACAATAAGTTATACAAAACAACAACTAAACATGTTCAGGCAAGGAGCCGAAAACCGACTTTTGTCTATTATATGAGTGGAAGTGAACGTCAACACAATGGCTGAAACTCTATTTATTACCCTACACAACCCTACCCTAAGGAGAATTAGCTTCGAGAAGTTAGTTAGAAGCTAGTTGGATGGTATTAAGTCTATTAGTCACAACTAAACCAAAGAAAGGGTAAGGAAACGACGCTCTTACATTTTGTTAGCATTTTTTATCCCTATATATACATACAAGACTATTACTCACTATTACGTGGTACCTCCCTCTTTCTCATAAGGCGAGTACATACAGTGAAGCATGCGTTGCATATACGGCGACATAACTCGCAACGAATGCCTTGCTAGCTATGTGGTTACATAACGCACGCTTTGAATGTGGAACGTCGTGATGACATTCTCTGCTTCGCCCTACACGTTCCTAGCACATGTCTAGCCACGACTATCAAGGTAAAGACAAACTAGTCTTACGTATATGACGCGGTGACTTAAGTAGAACGTGTATCGCTTGTTGGACGCGGCACTAACTTTAAATGTGCCACTAGCTATTGGACCTCACTGTATATATGCTATTCAGTATACCTATCAGAAGATACAAAGGTTTCTGTACCAAAACGGCAAAAAAATCAGGTTTGTTATATAGGAGCCCCCTTAAATATTTATTTTATTCTTTTTTTTTTAATTTTGCTGTTTTAGCAGCATCAGAAATCATCATCTGTGAACTTTTTAACTATCGTGGTTCACGAGATACACAATCTGGTGACAGACGGACGGACGGACAGTAGAGTCTTGTAATAGAGTCCCATTTTACCCTCTCGACACGGTACCCTTAAAACGGATGTTTGGATGGATTAGACAAGTCGAGAAGATGAATGTAAAAAAAGATAAAATAGATTAATAAGACCAGTGTCAATTAGACACATGTCATATAAAACCAAGGTTGCTGTAGGACTTGGGTTTTTGCGGAGCGCGTGGCAGGTAGCGTTTTAGGTTACCTCTGGCGCTGGGCAAAAATCTAGGCTCAAACGCTCAAATTACAATACCGAACAACGTTTCCTTGTCCCGCACCGCGAACTAGTTCTTCTGTGCGGGAAAAATCAAGCATTACCTTGACATTGGCGAAATCATCGACGAATATCGAAAGAGCCACGTTTTTAAAAAAGAAGAAGACCTTTTTTTTTATATTGGGTTTGCCAAATTGACGCCGCCCGCCTGGTGGTAAGTCGTGACGACGTCTAGCGATTGTGGGCCACTCTCACAGCATACAATACTATAGAGAGTGGCCCTCAACTTGACGACCTACTGATGTGACTCTTCACGCTCCGCTTAAAGAACCCAGGATTATATGTGGGAGGAAACACGTGCACAGGCAAGGCGTTCCAGGCCACTATCGTTCGGCAGAGAAACGAACGTTTAAAACGCTCGGTTCTTGCGAACATTCTATCCACTGTGTGGGAGTGGCATCTCTGCCCGGCACGCGTTGTTCGGGATCGGAAGGAAGAGGGTGGGATCAGATTGAAGAGCTCTTCAGAACACTCGCCGTGGTAAATACGGTAGAATGCGGCCAAGGAAGCTATTGTTCGGCGCTGAGCTAGCGGCTCAAGGCTTCCCGTTACCTCCGGACAACCTATAATACGGATAGCCCGTCGCTGCATAGCGTCGAGAGCGTCCTGCAGATACTTCGCGGAGCCGTCCCAGGGGTGAGAGCAGTATTCGACGCAGGGTCTAATCTGCGTCTTGTACAGCAGACACCTCTGGTCCGGTGTAAAGAATCTCTTTACCTTATTCAGTATTCCTAGTTTCCGCGAAGCTAGCCCTATACATCTTTCGATGTAGTTTTTATTTTTGAGCTCTCGACGAACGTCTATGCCAAGGATGTCAAGGTTGTCCTTCATTGGTAATAATGCATTCTGAAGAGAGGGTAGTGGAAGGAAAGGGGATTTCTTCGCTGTAAATGCACACGGGGACCTGGGATTATACTTCCAAAGACGTACCCGCCGGAGCGTCAGGCAATAGACGGTAGGGTTTTTTAAAAAAGTATGAGTGGATAGTGTGCTTAGGGTCGACCGAGAAGAATATATTGCAATCAATTCGCAGATTCGTGGAAAGTTGCAATCTGTGCAATCCTAACTATCAACCAAAAAAAACTTGGTGTTTAAAAAAATCAACAAAAATCCATTCGCACTTATGAGATCCGTGCATTTGGGCGTCGTCGTCGTGTAAATTCGAGCACAGTATGTTCTTTATTTCTCAATATTATAGTCAAATCTACTTGGGTAACCTAAGTTCACCGTCGCCTCTATGCGCTAGTGAAGAGGAAGCGGGCGCAGCAAAAACTTTACACAGATATTTATCCCAAGAAAGATGTTTCATAATATACGAGGGTGGATTGAAAAGTAATCGGCCTAACCAAGAAAATAAATACATATTAGTTCAAGTTCAATGCACTTTTGCCATCTTCCCTTACAAGCATTTAGCCCGTTGAAAAAAAATTATTCTGCTTTGACCTCGTCATTTGTCAAAAATCTTTGACCTCCCAAGTGCTTTTTTAGGTTAGGGAACAGAAAATAGTCTGATAGTGCCAGATCAGGTGAATAAGGTGGATGCGGTAACAGTTCAAAGCCACAGTTGTGAATTTCTGCCATGATTGGACAGACGTGTGAACACGAGCGTTATCTTGATGAAACAGGACTTTTCTTCTGATCATTCCTGGACGTCTTTCTTTTATTTCCTCTCGTAAACGACGTAGTAAGGTGCAGTAATAATCAGAGTTTATAGTCTGACCCCTTTCAAGATAATCAACCATAATCACACCCACATACATACTTGCCGACAAAATCGACTTAGCCTTTTTGGGGGGTGGTGAACCAGGTCTTTTCCACTGTTTTGATTGTTGTTTTGTTTCCGGTGTACAGTAATGAACCCATTTTTCGTCCATAGTAACAAAACGGTTCAAAAAATCACATTCATCAGCTTCAAATAACTCCAAACAGTCGCATGCAATAGTCAATCGCATCCTTTTTTGCTCCACTGAAAGCAGTCGCGGAACCCACTCGCAGACACCTTGTGGAAACCCAATACGTTGACTATTATGTTTTGAGTACGTTCATAAGAGATGCCTATAATCTCGGCTATCTGTCTAATTTTCAATCTGCGGTCTCCCATAATTAAATCGAGTATTTTTTTAACATTTTCGTCAGTAGTGGACGTCGAAGGCCTTCCAGAGCGGGGTTCGTCTTTCACACTCTCTCTACCACGCTTGAATTCTGCTTTACATTTTTTAACGGATGAATATGAAAGAGCGTAATCCCCTAATGTACTGACCACATCATCATGGATGACTTTTGATGACAGCCCCTTCTTATGGAGGTACTTAATGACGGCACGCTGCTCGATTTGCTTCATTTGCGGAAATGATGTCAGATTGCTTTGTTAATAAATTTATAAAATTAAAATTAATTATCGCACACGTTTCAAACTTCACATAATTAACAGGTCTGAACTGAACTAAATAATGTGGGAAGATTTGATTTTTAGAACTAAATGGATCAGTGTTAGGCCGACTATTTTTCAATCCACCCTCGTATTATGATGTTTATAACGCATGCACGTGTTAAGACGCATGCCGCGATGTATGTACCCACATTTATTTTGAAATGCCAGAAGGCCTTCGTATTATTTCGAAAGCTCTCGATAGTCAATGAACGTGTCCACTCCATTATTCATGATACCAATTGAATATATCAGGGAGTTCCCCCCGATGTTTTCCAACGTGATTTTGTTCCCGGCTAAGATATTATGGAAATGGATTCTCTTTACCCTTAAATTGTCGACTCTTGTGGGTAAAAGTCGAACGTCAATTGGATTCGTTTCTAAATGATATACGTATAGATATTGAACCAAACCGGCCAAGTGTGAGTCAGAGTCGCGCACAAAGGGTTCCGTACCAAAACGGTATATAAATCACGTTAGTTTTATTGGAGGACCCTTAAATTTAATTTTATTGTTTTTTAATATTTGTTGTTATAGCGGCAACATAAACACATCATCTGTGAAAATTTCAACTTTCTAACTATCACGGTTCATTTGATACAGCCTGTTAACAGGCGTACGGACGTACGAATGGACAGCGGAGGTTTAGTAATAGGGTTCCAGTTTTACCCTTTGGGTACGGAACCCTAAAAAAAATATGAAATTAAAAACTTCGTTATTAGTCGCACAAGATAATAATATAAACGGCAGTTTGAAGGTCTTACGCTTGTGGTGTCTTCGTCAGTTGTTAGAAAGAGACAAAATGAAAAATTTTGGAAAAACCCACGTTGGTTTAAAAAGTAATTGAAAAGGATAAAAGTGAGTAGTCACCGTAACACCTATCTAAGAATATGCACCAATCAAACTCGAACCCATAACTGAAAATTGCATCAAAATCAGCCTAGTAGTTTTAGAGAAAAATGTCGACATGGATTTGCACAAACAAACATCCTCTCACCCCAAACGCATATACCGTCTCGTAAAAATGAAATTAAATCTATTATCGAGCAAGTTTAATGGGCTGTTTGTTAATGAAAATTAATAAATTGATCAAAAAATTGTCAGATGAAGGTCGATGTTCTACGTCCCCTGTATATTTCGCAAGGTTTGCGTCTATGAATAAAAACAACAGGAAAATCCGTTCAGCCATTTTGGAGACTAGCATATTGTGTACATATAAAATCTACTGTTTTGTTACACTATAAATACTATAAACAACTATAGGTAGGTTAAAATAAGTATGATACATAAAAATGCTTACATTTTATATTTAAGTATAATTATATCTATTATATTTATTCTTTAGAAGTGTAAAGAACACGTGTATTAAAAGATCACGACGAATAAATAAGATTAAGTTAATTTTAAACAAATAATTTTGTTATGTCACGATTGTATGCAGTATTATTTCGAAATTTCTAGACAACACATCTCTGCTACCAAAAATATAAATTTAAAAAACGTGCTTCCGAACTGTCCTTGTTATCTGTGTTCTTTTTTATTCGGTTTAATTTTTATTTTCGTGGATGTTTTCTAAACTATGAATTCTCTTTCCATGCTTTCTCCTTCAAATATGGTAGGTAGAAGAGGTTGTATATGAAAGAAATAGAAAAAAACTTACAGTGAAGCGCTGCGGATATATTGCTTTTTTATTTTTTTATATTCACACTATTATAAAAATGCTTCGAAACTTGTCAGAGAGTGAAATTTTGCTGTACAGAGATGCTTGTATTAATTATTTATTTTTGGAAATAGCAGCAATAATTAAAATAGCTTTTAATAGTTTAAATCACAATCAATAGGTATAATAAATAACAATTCACATTAAAATTCCACATGAGAACTGGATTACTTTTATTATTTTACTTCACAAAACTCACTTTTAATAATTAAAAGTAATTTTCACATTTTCACAATGATCAACTTTAGAGCTAGTGTCTATTAGAAAATAGGAGTTAGTTTAGAATATCACTGATAGATAATACAAACAAACATAAACTATTATTATTAGAAATTCTATAATAAATATATTGTGAGATATTTAACTTGGAATTAAAATCAATAAGGTAAGGTTTTCCAATCTCACAATATATTTTTTTAATAAATAAACGATGAAAAATAATATATTAATTTAATTATAACACCTATAGATTAATATAGCTATTATAGTCTAGATTTAGATTGGTCTGCTTTTGAGAAAAATAAACTTAAATTTTATTACTAATATCGTTGCAAAACGTTTCAAATATTATTAATAATTTTTGTATTTTCTAGTAAACCTTAGATGAAAACTACCAATAAACATTATTGTATTTTGTAGTGTATTTTCCCCGCAAATCCACTGCATGTCTGAAACCATTTATTGAGTTTTGTGATGTGAATACCACTGTAATAATTATAAAGTATGATTTAATAATAAGTGTATTTTTTTACAAAATACCAATGAATTATTAAAAATTAATTAAACTATTGAATCATACTTTAGACCCGTATTTTTATAATATTGTGCAAAATACACAGAATTTGCACGTAAATTATTGATGACATTTAAAATGGACAAAATTTTGGTAATAATATAATTTTTTATAATTCTTTTTTAAACATTTTATCTACGCTTGCTTTAATTAGAGATATTAATATTAATTTATACAAATAATCTGACTGAGCAGGTGTCTAGAATGCTGACTCCATTTCCATGTTAAATGGCGAGAAGTACTAATTCTTAAATCACCTGCCGTCTTGAAAGCACAAAAGCACTTTCTTATAAAACTACTTTTTTAAATTTTAGATATTTATTAGATGACCTTTGCTTATTAAGAAGTGTCATACCTTTTACTGATTATAAAATATAGAGGTTAAAATTTACTGTTGAATATCAATATTTTTTGCTAAATCAATGAACCGAACATACATACTTACACTACATTTTATTTGTATTAAATTGCTTTATTTACATACTTATATTTTTATTACGACAAGTTTTAATATAACTTATAAGTACAAAAGCTGAAATAAATAATTGACCAATTGTGTATTTTGTATACATTAAAAGGAATACAACATATTTCTACCAAAATTTCGTCCAACAATTTGCATAACAAAAGGGATACGCTATCCAAATGCTTTAAGTACCACCTCTCAATAACAGATGGCGTTTCTTCAGAACCGCTCGATATCGCTTGTGGATATGTACATCGATAACTCCGAGCCTTCAGAGAACGTCGGCCAGATACACTTCTCACTGGAGTACGACTTCCAGAATACCACATTGATATTGAGGATCATTCAGGTATGTATTTTTACACCAGCAGTAATAGTATCTACTAATAGTTAGTCAACGAACTCTCCGCCGCGCCACTGGAAATACCTCCTGGTGCGTACCAGAGACGCCCGGCAATGGACGTAGGAGCGGCCGCGCGCGGACTTAAAAAACAACCAACTCTCAGCCGAATACTGAAACGTCACTCAAATATATTCAGATAGGTACTCAAAAGTGTCTTAGCATGGGTGACCATTTCTTAAGACCCCTCCGTGCCTCGGAGAGCACGTTAAGCCGTCGGTCCCGATTGTCATACAAACATCCATGGCAGTCATTAGGGGTAGTTGGAGCCCTAAATCAAAAATCCTCGCGGTCTAACTACAGAACTTCGATATCGCCCATGGGTTGTGGGGGTCAGATGGCAATCGCTCCACCGAAAACATCGAAGTTCAGCCGAATCTCAGTTAGACTGGAAAGCCGACCCCAACTCAGTTCGAAAAGGCTCGGTGAATGATGATGCCTCAAAAGTGACGGGTGCTCAAGTACTTAAAGTTCCTAAATAGTTTAGCGACGTTCTAGTATTCGGACGTGTGTGTTTTACTACATTTTAACCGACTTAAAAAAAAGAGGAGGTTCTCAATTCGGCTGTAGGTATATTTTTTTCATATTTGTTACCTCATACATAAATTTGGACTGTGTGAGCAGATTTTGAAATATCTTTTTTAAAATGAATGTTGGATTTTTCCGTGTCCCATTAAAATTTTGGTCCCATTTCGATATTTTGAAGTCAGTTTTTTTGCTCAAATTATATCAGTGTTGTGTTGGTCCCACGTAGTAGGGGCAGGTCTATTGCCACCACCGGACACCATTGTAGGTAGGTTGTAGGTAGGTATGTACAATCTACACACACACACATATCACGCCTATATCCCTGAAGTGGTAGGAGCAGAGGTGCATTACAAACCCACAATTTGCCAGTATTTTAGTCCCACGTAATAGGGGGCAAGCCTACTGCCGTCACCGGGCACATGTATAATGGATTATGTCCAAAATGGCCGAATGAATATAATAAAAAGTAGCAGCTATATTGTAATTTTGGAAAAAAATTGAAACCCGTTGCCTTGCGATGAAATGTTGATTAAAGGCAACAAAATCTTACGTGCCAGCCGCTATAGCACAGCCAATTAAAGTCCTGGGCGTTTCGGACTATGTGTACAATCTATATAAATAAAAATCAATGCCGTTCGTTTGTTTCGCTAAAACTCGGGAATAGCTGGACCAATTTGGCTAATTTTTTAATAGTTTTGAATTAGTCCTGTAAGTTCAGGGAAGTTTTAAAAGGCGGTATGAAGTTCGCCGGAACGGTCTATACTACTATTATAAAGAGGAAAGATTTGTATTTTTTTATGTTTGCAATGAATAAACTCAAAAACTACAGTGCTGATTTCAAAAATTCTTTCACCATTAGAAAGCTACATTCACCCTGAGTAACATAGGCTACTTTTTATCCCGGTAATTTGAACCGGGAACTAGTAAACTAAATCACGCGGGCGGAGCTGCGACGATCAGCTAGTAGAAAATAAAACAATAACAATTCCACGCGAACTAAGTCGTGGACTTTTGCTTGTTTTCTAACATGTAACTGTTAAAATATTAAACATACAATAATAATGTTTTCTCTATTATTTCATCACGAAGCACAATGAGAATTATAATTGCAAATATCGTAAATCATACAAACCTTATAAGTATGTATGATTGGTTGGTTGAGACACTGGGGTCATGGGGTCCGAGTGCTCGCCGCCTTTATAGAGACATTGCTAAACGCTTAATCGATGCTTCTCGGGACCAGAAGGCTGGCTATTCTCTGGCCCAAAGAATAAGTATCGCCATCCAACGTGGCAACACAGCCAGCATTCTGGGAACCTTCCCAGTCGGCAATGACGCGGAGGATTTTTTAAACGAGATTTTGTAATGTTATGTATATTTTTAGTATATAATTATGTATATTGTAATTCTTATTGTAAATAAAATTAAATGAATAAATACCTAAAAAAAATAAGTACATAATACTGTAGAACGGGATGGCGATACGGGGTTCCAAGAAGTACTCACTAAGTGGTTTTTAGGAATTATAATGAACAAAAAAATACAGCCTTTTACACACGGCTTTCCTACGATCGCCCTCAATTGGGGATATGGCATCCAGTAGGGGTGGATGGCCGTATACCGTCCTTGAGTCAGTCCTAGACCCTTCGAGAATCTTGACACCGACTTCTAAAATTAGCGGTAGCGCCATCTAGTTACGTCTTCGGTACCTATGCAGTAGTACGAATTAGTACGGCGAGTGATGCAATCTTTTGATCTTCGGTGGTAGTCTCGTTACACGATTGTACAAATATTTGTATTCACTAATCCTTACCAGCAAGCGGTATTCCTGCTGACTCTTTCTCTCTCTCGGCTTTAGATCAAAAATACCTAGGTTACCGATCAGTGCTTTAAAAACGGCACCACTTCACCTCGGTCATTGCACACCTGCGCGCTTCAACCGCGCGCCGTACTAAGTTCCTATTCCGCTTGCTGACTCTCGAGGGATGCGACAACGGCGCTGTACATTGCACACCTGCGCGCTTCAACCGCTCCCGTACTAAGTTCCTATTCCGCTTGCTGACTCTCGAGGGATGCGACAACGGCGCTGTACATTGCACACCTGCGCGCTTCAACCGCGCGCCGTACTAAGTTCCTATTCCGCTTGCTGACTCTCGAGGGATGCGACAACGGCGCTGTAAATTGCACACCTGCGCGCTTCAACCGCGCGCCGTACTAAGTTCCTATTCCGCTTGCTGACTCTCGAGGGATGCGACAACGGCGCTGTACATTGATGCGCCTGTAATTATTACGAATTATTTCTATGTCTACCATCAATGTACAATCTTGTTTATTTTATAGATGGTAATTGTAATAATTACCTATAATATAGTATTCGAGTGCCAAGATTCCGCGTTGTATTTGTACTGAATCCAATATCTAAAGTATTTTTGATCTAAGGTTTAGTTAGGCACATAATAAATTTTAAATTATTTATTAATTTTTTAATTAATAATAAATTTTAATTATTAATTTTATTTATTAATTAATAATAAATTTTAACATTCATATGTGCTCCTTATGAGCACATATGAATGTTAAAATTTAACAATTTTATGTACATGACATTATGATTCTTTCGCTGGTTTATTTATGTATACTTAATTTAGTAGTATTTTTATAAAATACTAAATTAAGTACATAAAAAAACCATTTGAAAATGATTGTTTCACTGGTTCGGTAAGTTGGTTCTACTGAGAAGATACTAGCAAGACACTCAGGTAGATTATCCATAACTCATGGACAAGGCTCTTGCAAATAAACTCAATTTGCCCGGACACTGCAATAGACTCGCCCTCTAATACTTGGGAAGCATTGATTGGCGAAATGTGGGCGCGTTAAACGCTTCTGTCAAACCCTTCGGGGATGAAGACGTGATTTTAACCTCCATCGATGGAAGCTTGACACAATTGACACAAAAACCGACTTCTAAAAAATACACGTCAAAAATTTACAACAACCGTCTTCAAATTAGTATAATAATATAATTATAATAATATAGTAGATTATACAAGTGAAAAAAAAGAAAATTTAATTCGAGTTACGAGTTAGTTCGAGGAACGAGATAAAATTTTTTTTTTCACGAGTAGTCTACTCTACTTTATACCATTGACTGCGAGAAAATAAGGTAAAGGTTTCCAACACCTACATTGTCTGATAGATAATTGCTGCTTTCGAACGAAATGATTCCGGAGTAAACGACTCATTTTCATCACTGGAAGAACTCATTTTATTAGTTATTTTAAATTTTCCAATGAAACACTACGATCTAAAATTGGCGGGTTGTTTGTTTTTATACCATTGCCCCTTTTGTTTTCTTTTTGTCAATGGAATGACTTCATTCAGCCTGCCAGTAGTTACGTTCAGCTTTCTTTTTTTTGTAGTATACTTAATTCGTCTATTGAACCTTGTTCCAAATTCAAATGTCATTATTGACTTGTGAGTAAATGAGCGTTTTATTCACTGTTATCGATGAATAAAGTTCACTTTTTTGAGGGGCAATGGTATAAAAGCCTTTATTCACTGACCATACTACATTTTAACTTAAATACTAACACAATTTTTTTTATTGCAATATTAAAAATAATCTTTAGCAACCACTTTCTAGGTCAAGTTGTCCTTCGACATAGGCCTCCTCCAGTTCCTTCCATTTATCTCTGTCTCGAGCGAGCGAACCTAGTCCAAAGATATGAAGTAACCAACAAAAAAACATACAGTTGAATTGAGGACCTCCTCCTTTTTTGGACGTCGGTTGATTACCGGAATGGGACCAAATAATTGTCGGATTGGGACCAAATTGAAATGAGAACACACGGGAACACAATCGGTTCACCCAGTCGACGAATGAGGTAACAAGCATAAAAAATACAGTAAAATTGAGAACCTCCTTCTTTTTAGGGTTCCCTAGTAAATGTCCGTCCGGCCTCTCTTTTCGTCCCAAACGGCCTGCGCTAGAAACATGAAACTTTGCATGTACTTGTATATTTACTACGGCCGACAAAGTGCTAAAGAGCATATTTTCGCGAAAACAGGGCGTCTCCCCTCTCTAAAATCTAAACGGCTGGCGTGAAGAACCTGAAAAAATTCATGATGATAGTCCATGTAATGAACTTTAAAGGAAAACTATAACGGATAGATAACTCTGTTGGTTCAGGAGCTTTTATGGGGAACTACGGAGCTGTATCTTATGCGTGGCTCGACGCACATTACGCCGGTTTTTTGAAGTCAAAAATACAGACATACATCACGCCTATATCTCCGAAGAGGTAGCCTGAGGTGCATTACACACTCTCACTTTGAAAGTAATTTTGTTGGTCCCACGTAATAGGGGCAAGCCTATTGCCGTCACCAGGCACCATAGAAAATCCATAACCATTCTGTAATTCAAACCAAAATTCCAACAGCAAGGATAGATGTTACATACCACTAAATCTCTCTCTCTGCAGTCTCTCTGCAGTCCTCTTCTTTTGATAAGTTAGAGTAATAACATTTCTTGTTTTCCATTCTTAGGGCAAGGAGCTGCCTGCTAAGGATTTGAGTGGTACGTCAGACCCCTACGTGCGGGTGACGCTACTTCCCGACAAGAAGCACCGTCTGGAGACCAAGATCAAGCGACGTACTCTCAACCCTCGGTGGAACGAGACCTTCTACTTCGAAGGTTTTCCTATACAGAAGTTGCAGAGCAGGGTAAGTTAAAAAATTATCTGCTATTGAGTAGTTCGTGAAACAGCCGCAATTTAGGGATCAGAAAAGTTTTGAAATGATTAAAGATGCTATATTCTAAATTGCGTCTTTTCTCAGTAACAACTGAGAAAAGACGCAATTTAGAAATGAGAAAACGTACAGAAGTTCAACATATCTCACAGGTTATCTGGTGGCTGAAGATATTAATATGGTTCCGTTTACCCTTTGTGTACGTAACCCTGAAAACCATATTACCTTCGTTTGGGACCAAGGATTTATTTAGGAAAAGTAAACGACATTATCTAGTCGACCATCTTTTGGGTCATAAATTCACCTATAATGATATGGCTATCTTATTACCTTAAATTCCCGACAGGGAAAGTAATGAGAAAAAAGGTAAATTATTATCGGTACCCTTAATGTATCACCCTTTACTAAGACTAAAATAATGGTGTTATGTAATTTTACAAAGTTGATTTAATTTTAAGATTACATTTTTGAGGTAAATTTATTTCTATACCATTCTAATCTATCTATCTCGGAGGGCTACACTTATGTATGGAAGTGAATATTGGGTTTGGTAGAAGAAGCATGAAAATAAATGCAGTGGAAAAGAGAAGTATGACTGGGGTGACATTGCGTTGCGGTGTGTCAGAAGATGTAGTGAGTAAGATTGAAAAAGGGATGCTTAGAAGATTCGGGTACGTAAAAAGGAAGGATGAAAAAAGATTGACGGAACAGATACATAAGGCGGATGTGAATGGACAGGCAGGTAAGGGTCGACCTAGGCGAACGTACTTAGACCAAATCGGAGATGTTTTGACCAAAGGCCAGGTCAAGAGTACCCAGAACCGGAGAGCGTGCCTGAAGATAGTTATGAAAGTGGAAGAAGCGAAAGAGGTATGCCAGGATCGTACCAAGTGGAATTCCATAGTCTCTGCCTACCCCCATGGGAAAGAGGCGTGACCATATGTATGTAAGTCTAATATATCACGATACATACTTTTCTTCCATATTATATTTTAACTGGACTGTTTTTAATAGGACAGATAGATGATCTATCTTTCTTTCTATACAGGGTTACCTGGTAAGTCGTGCTAACCCCGTTCAGGGGTGGTAGCTCCCACCATTTCTGACAAATTTCACCTTGGACCCTTGCCCCTCAACCTAACCCTTTTCAAGTTATAAGGCTTTGAAGATTTTTTTGAAAAAGTTCCGATTTCTTGTCTTTGGCCTATCTTTTTCGTTTCTTTTTGTTCTAATTTTTATTTTTATACGATTTTTGTGTAGCAGATTAGTTTCTTCATCATTATGAAAAATTAAATTAGATTTACCTCAACCAAATGGGTCGTAGATAGAAGATTGATAGTTATATCATCAATAAAAAATCAGTACAAATCAAACTTCAACCAGCAATAGTAAAAAAAATCAATGACACCTAGTCTGCAGACACGCTTCAAAATATCTAGGTTTCAGTAGCTATTCAACAAGGTATAACAAGCTACGCTGCTGTTGGAAGTCTTGGAATAATCTTTGATAAAAGTCTTAAGAAGGCACCTGACCCTAATCAATTCGGCCAATCCGCTACCGCTACCACTTTCCAAAGGACAGACAGAGATCGAGCGCGTTCTCGAAAATTTAACGTAAGTGACAAAATGAAAACTATGAATTAAAGACGAACTATAATGATGATGAAAAAAGTATGTTGAGCAAATGTTGGTTTTATCAATGCCTTTTTAGATATTAAAAAATATTAAAGAAAATACAGCAAACTTAAAAGATCTAAGTTAAAATGTGATTAAAACAAGGTTTTTTGTAATAAAAAAACTATCGAGTATTTAATCTTCATGAACTGAAGTTACTTGTATAAAAAAATCAGTTTCCTAGACCTTATAGATTTTGAGATTTAGGTCAGTAAAGGTAGTCAAGTTAGGGTCAGGTGGCGTCTTAAAAGAAGTAGTATAAATTACCGCAAAATTGACCAATTAGGTTACAAAATAAAATAAAACAATTCAAATAGGTACAACAAATGTATTTTATTTTATCTTTCGTGTTCAATATGTTCACCTCTGTTTTGCACACACACTCGCATTCTGTTTCTAAGTCCACTTTTCACCACAACTTGAAACTGTAGAATCCGATCTAAACCGTACTATTTCACTATTTTTCAACGTATCTGCGTCATTATAAGATACTCTTGGTCTACCCAAGTCTGATCGTCGCCTTGAAATACAGCCAGTCTCTCTGAGTCGCTGGTAAACTCTGTCGAACACAGCATTATCTGATGCACTGCGATTTAGAAAACGCAATATGTATTCAGCACGAGTATGTGTGGATACACAATCACGGTACCCGTAACAGATCAACATATCAGCATATTCCTCGTTCGTGAAGGTCTATCTTCAACAGTTCCAAATCACAAGCACAAAAGTCCAGTTTACAAGCAGGGTCAACCCTTGGAGGAGAATAGAGGCAGTACCTAACGGAATGCTTTTGTTGTTACTACTACCTGGGTAGCTTTTATCAAAGTTTTTATCTAAGACCTTCAATAGTAGCCTAGCTTGTTATATCTTGTTGGATAAGTAATAAAACGTAGATATTTTGAAGCGTGTCTGCAGCCTAGGTGACATAGATTTTTTTTTGACTATTGCTGGTTGAAGTTTGATTTGTACAGATTTTTTATTGATGCTATAACTATCAATCTTCTATCTACGACCCATTTAGTTGAGGTAACTCTAATTTTATTTTTCACTAGCTGTTGCCCGCAGCTCCGCCTGCGTATTAAAGTTATATTGATCCTGATTTCCAAGAAACACAGTCAGTACCTAAAAACGTATTCTATGCAATGAATGGGCGAGTATGTTGTCTCCTGAGATATTTGTTTTGTAAAAAAAATGATACTGTTATGATGTCAAGGATTATTTTGTAAAAACAATTATTAACGTATTTATTTATGATAGCTGTTGCCGGCAGCTCCGCCTGCGTGTTATAGTTTTCTTCATCACCAGTTATAAATGTAGTATGATGACGATTGATTGATTGAGGTATTCAAACGCGTTATAAAAACAGCAAATAGTGGAATTCAGTTTTGCACACTGGGTTTTTTTACTTAAGAGTTTTTTAATGTACTAATCGTGTAAAAGACTTTCAATCACATCATTTACAGGCCGGTTACAATTGAGGTTTACACACACATTATAAAAACAGCAAATAGTGAAATTCAATTCTGCACACTTGGTTTTTTTGTACTTCGATTTTTTTATCGTGTAAAAGTCATTCAATCACATCATGTTACAGACCAGTTACTACACGCGTTATTAAAAACAGCTTATAGTGGAGTGGAAGTCACACCAGATTTTGATTTTTTATTATTATTTTTTTAAGTTTTTTTAGCTATTTATCGCGTAAAAGACCTGCTTGTCCCCAACGCTTTAGTGAAAACCGACATACAGACAGCGAACCGATTGAAATAAAAAAATAATAATAAGCACATACCTGCAGAAATGTTTATTTAATGGTATGTAAGATTTGTCCTGGCTAGCGGCTGTAGGAAATTTGGTTTGAATTACATTATAGATTTGTATAGTGCCCGGGCACTATACAAATCTATAATGTTAATTGCCGTTACCGGGAACGGTATTGCCGTTTGCCCGCTGTTACGTGGGACCAACAAAATTACTGGCAAATCATGGGTGTGTAATGCACTTCTGCCTACCCCTTCGGAGATATAGGCGTGATGTATGTCTTAAATAAAACGAACACTACATACTAAGTGAAGCAAACTACGACGAATTAGTGAACCCCGTTTAAATCGATTCAGACATTTCTGAGGTTATAGTGCAGAAACGTACGGACAAAACTTTTTTATTTATGAACTGATTGAAATGACACAAACAGTAAATGTAAAGTGTGGCATTGAGGTTTCAGTGAAAACCACCCTATAGACAGCGACCTGTTACAGATATATTACGTATGATGATGATGATGATGATGATTGATCGAGAAATACGCACGCGTCATAAAAAGCAGCAAATAGTGGAGTGCAATTCACACTGGTCGATTTTTTTTAGGTAATCTATCTCGTAAAGACCCTCTTGTCTCTAGTGTCAAGAGAATTATCTATTACTGAGCCACTCGGACTACAGGTATATAACACCTGTACTGGCTGTTGTAATTTTGATTTGAATAAGAGTGGTTATGGATTTTCTATAGTGCCCTAACAGCGAAAAAATAGGCAGGCCCAATAATACGTAGGACCAACTAAAGTTTGTTTGTTTGTTTAATTTAATTTGAGAGGTATCTTTATAATATAGAACAAAACACCATATCCTCCCTATATGTCACTACACTGCATACAATAGTCATTTTAATAGTCTCGATGATTCCGAGAGGTAAAACCGGTCAAGTGTTTGTAAATAATAAACTCAAATATTTTTTGGTTAATATGTTTAGGAAATTACACCAAATGCCATAAATTGACTGTATCAATCAACCTATATAAGAGAGTTTGATTTTTGCTGAGCGCGTGGCTGGTGGCTTTTTAGGTTACCTCTGGCGCTCCGCAAAAATCAGGTTTCCAGACACTCACATACCGAACAACGTTTCTTGTCTTGCACCTGGAGCTAGTTAGGAATAACTAGTTCTTCTGTGCGAGACTATCAACTTACAAGCATTTTTTTTTTTTTTTATAATAATAATAAATTTATTTCGTAATAATAATTGTACAATAAAATTTTACATAGAATCTTAATTTTAATTGTGCGCCATTACATCATAGTTAGTGCATTAGTAGCTTAAGTATGTAGGTATAACCTATTTACATTTATATGTTTCTAGATGTTTTATAAATAGGTAGTCTTATAAACGTAATTTGCACCTGAACTAGGTAGTCCTGTATTTCAGGCGCCAATTGCAGCTAAGTAAATTATATAACATTACACAAAAACAATTACGTAACATTATATGATTAGGTTATTCATAATATTATATAATAAGAGCTAGTACAATACCAAAGTGGCTCAATATTGATAACTATATTAGATATGTCTTAATTATTCAACTTATCACTATTTATTATACAGATATTAACTCCTCTGTGTCATCGTAGGACATCCCTTGGAGGGCATTCTTTAGTACTTGCTTACAACGAGAATAATTAAGAGGATAAATATTTGCTGTAGCGTTTATCCTATTGTACAGAAGCGGTCCTAAGAACAAGTAAAATTTGCCTGTGTATTCGCGTTTTATCGCAGTTCTTTCAGTGCAAACAATATCTTTCCGTCTTTTGTAGGAAACTTGAGTGCTGTAAGTGCTGTGCTTGAAGTACAGGCACAATGTGGGTATGTACCGAACCTCTGCCTACCCCCTCGGGGATATAGGCGTGATATTTTTATCTGTCTGTCACTTGATATATTTTTTGTGCCAAATGTGGTCACCCATCGTAGTTGGAACCGCGACCAGGGGTTGCTTAACTTGCGATGATGTGTGATACTTTAGATCGACATAACTTTTTTATTTATGAACCCATTGAAATACCTTAAATGTTAAGTTGAATAAACCACAGTGTATTACTGAAAACCGCATTCAAATCGGTTAAGCCGTTTCTGAGATTAGCGTGTTCAAACATTCAGACAAACAGACACACAAACAAACAGACAAAAATTCTAAAAACCATTGTTTTGGGTACTATTGCGTTCATAAAGCCACACAACAGTTTCCCTATTATTTCTTCGATGTACAGATATCGACCACTTTTTTTTTTTTTTTTTTTTTAATTCCGCGGCCCAAGGCCGCGGCCGCTCTAACGTCCGTTGCCGGGCGTCCCTGGTTACTAGCAGAGGGTATGTCCAGTGGCGCCCGGCGGACTTTGACCACCCCTGTGGTCTCTGCGGGTGTTTGGTCGGGACGAGAATCCCGCGTCATTGGGGTCGGGTTTTATCCCGCGTCAGTGAGTGAATCTGGTTGCGTGCTATGGGGCAAAGGCCCCGCAGCACGCAACCCTTCTAGCCTGCTTCTGTAAGGACGGTGGGTGGCGATCCCGCCGTCCTCAGGCCCCGATCATGGAGGACGATAGTCTTGGGCGTAGTCGCGTAGTCTGGGGCGGCCTGGCCGCCGACTACGGAACTCGGCGGGGAGGGTACGCTCCCTCTCCCTCCCGGCCGCCTCCTTCGCGAGCATGACTTGCTCGCAGAAGGACACGGCCGCGTTCCACCTACTCCCGCTGGATACCATGGCTTTAAGCATGGTCCCCAGCGAGAGGGTATCCACGCCCAGACCCACTACGAGGTCCCGGCGCTGACTCGCCCACGCTGAGCACTCCACCAACGTGTGGAGTGCGGTGTCGTCGTCGGAAACCTCGCAGTGTTGACACCAGGGTGTGACCTCACGATGCATGCGAAACAGATAGCTACCGAAGCATCCATGCCCGGCAACCATCTGCGTCGCACGGTACGTGAGGTCACCATGCTGCCTCTGCAGCCAATCGTCCATGATCGGTCTCACCGCCGCGATGAAGATGGCACCCCCCTTGGGTTGCTCAAGTCGCACCCTCCATGACTCCATGAGATCCTGGCGGAGTTGGGACCGCTGGTCCTCGATTTCTCGAGACGCAGGCCTGTGGTCCCGCTCCAGCGCCTCCTTGCGCCATTGGAACAATGACGCAAGGGCTCTCGCTTCCAGGTCCCATGGAGGGGTCCCGGCTAGGAGACATGCAGCCTCTCCGGAGATCGTGCGGTACCCCCGTACGGTTCTGACGGCCAAGGTTCTAAGTGGTCTGTTTAACAGAGTCAGGTTCCCCTTGACCGCCAACCTATCCGCCCATACGGGAGCCCCGTATAGGGCCATACTCCACACGATCCCCAGGTACAGTCTCCTGCAGGAGGCGTTGGGTCCCTTTAGGTTGGGCATCAGTCGCGAAAGCGCGACCGATGCCTGCGTCACCTTGGGGACCAAACCTCGGAAATGTGGTCCGAAGTTCCATCGGCTATCAAGTACGATCCCTAGGTACTTCATCGAGGGCTTGATGCCGATGCTAACGCCTCCCACATTTATGCTGGAACCTTCTGGTGGACCGTTCCGAGGTCTGTGAAAACACAGAACCTCGGACTTGTGCAAGGCCACCTCCAGTCCCAGCTGCCGTATCCGACCCACGACTCGAGCAACACCCGTCGTGACCTTGAGTGCTGCCTCCTGGTACGTTGCACCCCGCGCCGTGACGAGGGTATCGTCGGCGTAGCACGTTACGCCGACACCCCTAGGCAACGCACCCCGCAGCACCCAGTCGTAGCCGATGTTCCACAGAAGCGGCCCCAGGACCGACCCCTGCGGAACACCGCACGACACATCTCGCCGAGCTGGCCCGAGCCAGCTGGGGAAAGCTATGGCCCTCTCCGAGAGATAGGCCCCGACAATACGACGGAGGTAGAGAGGCGTTTCGTGATACACGAGCGCCTCCCTAACGCAGCTCCATGGCAAGGTGTTGAACGCGTTGGCGATGTCAAGAGACACCGCCACCACCACCTTGCCCTGCGAGACTGCTTTCTCCGTCAGGCTCTTCACGCGCATGATCGCGCTCACGGTGGAATATATCGACCACTTACAATTTTATTATATGTATTAATATTGATAATGATGAAGAAACTAATCTGCTACACAAAAATCGTACAAAAATAAAAATTAGAACAAAAATAAACGAAAAAGATTGGCCAATAGACAAGAAATCGGCATTTTTTCAAAAAAATCTTCAAAGCCTTATAACTTGAAAAGGGTTAGGTTGGGGGGCAAGGGTCCAAGGTGAAATTTGTCAGAAATGGTGGGAACTACGACCCCTGAACTGACTTACCAGGTAACCCTGTATATAGAAATGGGGGATGTCATTTTTGGTCCCCCCTTAACTCTCGAGAACTGCTTATGCTCCAATGATGGTTGACCCCTCTATGGATAGCCCTCGATCAAGCCAAAAAATCGAATATTTGACCTAGCCCTAAGGGGTCAAAAGTTATAGACCAAAACCTATGGCGTGGTGCGACGCGAAGCACCGCGCAAGACACCGTCCTAGTGTTATAAGAAGTAGGTAACTTGGAATACTTTTGTTCCGAGAATGATGTGGGTACCTGTGGTACAGGAAACCTAGTATTAGTTTTTATAATTATAATTAAATAAATATATTTTATAAAAGCAATGAAGTATGCTAACTTATTCTCAAATAATTTTACAATATGAATCACAAAAACTTTAGTATTAGACTGAACTAGCGACCGATCCCTTTCCAGGAGGAAGGTTCTACCAACTGACCAATATTATACACCACTAGCCCAAGACATCTAATTTTGTGATCACATTGTGGTCATATCGCGACTTACGGCGTCACCAGCCTAAGCCAAGCCCTTGCAAGCACGGAAGTCCAATCCAAGACTATACCTACTTGTTGTGATTCATATTCTAAAATTGTTTGATAGGTAATTATAATTTTGTTAATTTTCCAGGTGCTTCATCTCCACGTGTTTGATTACGATCGGTTCTCAAGAGATGACTCTATTGGAGAAGTTTTCCTACCACTGTGTCAGGTATGTACCAACACATATAATTAAATACTGCTATATTATGCTCTCTCTTAACCAAGAGAGTTCTGGAGTGGAGACCTCAAATCTGCCAGCGTAGCGTGGGACGCCCCGAGCACGACATTCATCGGGTAGCGTGCGTTCGGTGGATAAAATTGACCCAAGATCAAGGGGGCGACGCGTCATTGGCGAGGCGTATGTCCAGCAGTGGACTGATGTATACTAGGAAATGGGGTCGTTCTGACGCAGAGTCATATTACGGTTAAATTGTGGAAGAAAGAGAGTAAGAAAGTCATTTATTTGTACACAGAAAAGACAAAATACAGAGAACACAGGGTACACAATCCCGCTATAACCAAATCGTTTCGTCGCATTTTGTCCACTTCATTGTTTCACTTGATCCACTTGGTACAAATGTGAAGCAAAGTGTACCAAATGCTTTGCACAAATGCGAACTCAAATGTGAACGCATTCGGGCTACTTCGTATTTGGTGCACTTCGCATTTAGTCAACTTTATAACAGAAAAGAAACAAAGACAAAACGAATAAAAAAATGAAAACCAAAAAAAAAAGCATCTTAAAAAACTTTTCCCAATAGTAGCATAATGTAATTTACTGTACCATTTTTAGAAAAAAAAATTGATAATTGTTGCGGGCTGTATAGAGATACCACAATCGGATTAACTTGTTTATTGATTCATGAATAATGAATAATGAATACTGAATAATTACATTCGTAATGCTACCTTATATACTATTATTTACAAGTATTTAAAGAGTGGGGAACCGTCAGTCTTTGCTTTATCTCTGACTGACGATTTCGATGTTATGGCAGCAAACGTGATTCTTAATAATTACAATATTATTTATACAATTTAATTTCCTGATAGAAATCACGTCCAATGGATATATGCCTATGCCATAATACTCCCCCCTTAAATGATGTCGTGTTTTCGAATTTGCTGAGTTGCACATACTTCTGTCTGCGTTTGAAGGTTGTCGCGTAGCGTTTGTTTTCTTTTGTTTGTTTATATTGTGATGTGGTTTATATTGAAACGGACGGTGGGGCGTGATATTCGTCCTGAACGTGTCATCTTCGTGTTTTTGCATCTTTTCTGCTGAATTATCGATGGATTGATATTCGTGTTTTTTCTCGTCTTCGTTTATTATGAATGCTGGTTTCAATCTGTCTATTGACACGTTCGTTTCTTTACCATTTCGCTTGATTGTGAATACCTTATCATCACGTTTGATGACTAGGAAAGGTCTGTCATACGGTGGCGTTAGTGATGGACGTAGCTTATCGCAGCGTAGGAACACGTGGGTACAGTCGGCTAATCGTGGATGGACGAATGTGTTTGTTTTTGAGCTCTGCCTTTGTGGTATTGACGTCATGTGTGCGATGTTCTCTTTAATTATCTCTACGAGTTCCGAATACGTAGTGCTTTTAGAACTGTCGCCAAAATATGCTGCTGGTAATTTTATTGTTGTTCCGTAGACCAGTTCGGCTGCTGAGTATCCAGTGTCTTGGCGAATAATCAGAGGAAATGTTCACAAGCTCATTGAATCTTACCTTAGCAACAGAAAACAGTTTACAGATATAAGAAAAATATCGGTGGCCAACAAAATAGAAGAGACCTATAGATCTGACATAAGGAATGTTCACACCGGAGTACCTCAAGGTAGCATTCTGGGACCGCTTTTATTCCTTGTATACATTAATGACATACCAAAAATCACAACATACAAAATGACATTATTTGCCGATGACATCACCATACTATTCACTGGAAGAGATTTAAATTTATTAGAACTTGACATTAATACATCTTTGACATCAATAATAGCTTGGCTTAATGAAAATAACTTGGAAATTAATACAAATAAGACCAAGTTTATGACGTTTAAACAAACAAACAGCTTGAAATACAATTTTAAAATCAGTCATTTAAATACACCCATCGAAGAGATTGAAGTCACTAAGTTTCTAGGTTTATATATTGATGAGAAATTGAATTGGCGAGTCCATATTCACCATATCTGTGAAAAGATAAACAGATTCTCTTATGCCCTCTATAGACTCAGTAGAGTTGCGAATCAGTCAACGCTTCTAACAGCTTATAATGGTTATGTTGCGTCAAACTTGCGCTATGGAGTCATTTTCTGGGGTAACTCAACAGATAGACAACGCATTTGTTGCTCAAAAACGATGTATCAGAAGTATGTGCCATCTACAACAGACAGACACATGTAGGCCTCACTTTAAACGTTTGGAAATTTTAACTTTACCCGCTCTCTACATTTATGAGGTTGCCTTGTTTGTGAAAACTCACCTGGAATTGTTCGAGTTCCGAAAAAGAGCTCGACATGTAGATAAATTATGTACGGTTCCAAGTAGAATTCAACTATTGCATAATAGTGTATTTTGCTTGGGACCACAGATATTTAATAAAATTCCGGTCTCAATCCGAAACCTCCCAGATATAAACGCATTTAAGAGAAGGTTGCGCGCATATCTGATTGAAGCGTGCTGCTACTCACTTAAGGACTATCTGGACCGATGTGGTAGGTAGCGTAAGCCAATGTTTTTAATATTATTTTATTAATGTAGTCGCGTATTGACCTTTTGTTGTGCTGTATATTTATTGTTTTATTTATGGACCTTTTCTAGAGATATTTTCTTAGACATTTTCTATTTTACCTGACATCTTAAATTTAATTGACATTTATAATTTTTAATTTAATTTTAATTAGTAAGCATGAGATTACATATTTAAGTGGATATAGAATTGAAACGTGACATTAACTGACATTTGTATTAAAGTTTTTATTTGACATCTTACAATTTTATTGACATTTTGTAATTCTTTATTAAATTTTTAGATACTGAGAATATTGTAATGTGGAATATTTTAAAATTTACGTATTATGATATATTATATGCCTTAACTTAATGGCAGGACACTGCTGACCATTTCTTTTACCGCCAACATCTTACCTATGTACCAGTGATCCACAATGTAATAAATAAATAAATAAATACTGGTACGCAGCCCGAATAATCCCGATGGTAAATCTTGTGTCCAGTTTACGGTATTTCCTCTTGCCATCAAAGCTGCTTTCATTGTTCTGTGCAGTCTTTCTACTTTGGAGTTTGTCTGAGGGTGATATGGCGTAGTACGGATTTTTTTAATTCCCAGGAATTTAGTTAGGCTTCTGAATAGCTCAGACTCGAATTGTCGTCCTCGATCCGTTGTGATATAATTGGGACATCCGAAACGTGTGATCCAGCCTTCGTATAAGGTTTTCGCTATTGTTTCGGCTGTGATGTCGGCTGAGATTGGAAATGCTTCTGGCCACGACGTACAACGGTCGATCATAGTTACGATGTACCTTTTGTTTTGTGATGTCGATAGGGGACCCACAATATCTATGTGAATGTGGCTAAATCGTTCTGCTGGCATGAATTTTTCCAGGGGTGATACTGTGTGACGATGAACCTTTGATTGCTGGCACTGTAGACATGTTTTACACATTTCGTATATGTCTTTGTGCATGTTTGTCCAGACGTATTGTGATGTTATTAGCTTTTTCGTTGTATTTTTCCCCGGGTGACTCATATTGTGAAAACTATCAAAAATTGTTTTTCTGAACTGGTATGGTAGGTATGGCCTTGTTGTACCGGTAGATATATCACAATAAATTTTGACATTACTGTTTTGTACTGGTTCCAGTGCCATTGTTAGTGACCTGTTTTGTTTCAGTTTTGCTAACTCCGGGTCACTGTCTTGATTTTTTCTTACTGCCTTTTTGCCTTCCTGCCAGTTGAGGATTTGAGGGAGATATATAGTTTCAATTACTCGTGATAGTGCATCGGCCACCACGTTATCGCTGCCTGTGATGTGCCTTATGTCTGTGGTAAATTGTGCAATATATTCTAGGTATCTTATTCTTCTAGGGGACTCATCCACTGATGCCTTCTTGTCGAATGCGTGTGTCAGTGGTTTGTGGTCCGTGTATATAGTAAAATGACGACCTTCTATTAATCTTCTAAAATGCTTTGTAGCCATGTATATGCCGAGTAGCTCGCGATCGTACGTGGAGTATTTTGTTTGTGCTTCACTTAACCCTTTGGAGAAGAACGATACGGGCTTCCATTTGCCTTTGACCTGTTGTTGAAGGACTGCGCCAACACATTTCAAACTAGCATCCGTCATGATGGCTAGTGGTGCGTCCGTTTCCGGGAACGCTAGGGTCGTGACGTCTTTTATGTCCCGTTTACAGGCTTCGAATGCTTGGTTAGCTTCCGTATTCCATTCGATTGGAGTGTTGTCGTTCTTTTTGGAGTTTTTGAGGTATTTGTTGAGCGGAGGTTGGTGTCTTGCAGAGTGAGGAATGTTATTTCTGTAGAAGATAATCATTCCCAAAAATCGACGTAGCTCCTTTATTACCTTTGGTTTAGGATATTCGTTGATTGCTTGAATTTTTTCTGACGTCGGAGTCATTCCTTGGCTCGTTATATGATAACCTAGGAAATCTAGTTCTGTCTTTACGAATTCGCACTTGTTTGCGTTGATTGATATCCCGTTCTTGTGTAACCGGGCGAATACTTCCTCTAGATGCGCGTAATGTTCTTCGATACTATGGCTGGCGATTAGTATACCGTCGACAAAGACGTATATATAGTCCAGATCTCGGAATAGGGAGTCCATGAACCTTTGAAATGTTTGGCTGGAATTTCGGAGTCCATAGGGCATTTTTTTCCAGTGGAACATCCCATAGGGGTAATAATGGCGGTCTTTTCCGGTTTCGCCACCTCTATTTGGTTAAATGCCTTTTCTATGTCCATTTTACTGAATATTGTTTTTCCACTTGCGACGTATGTAAAGTCTAATAGTCGCGGTAATGGGTATCTGTCGGGGACCGTTATTTTGTTTAACGCGCGGTAATCCCCGCACGGTCTCCACTCTCCATTCTTCTTCTTTACCATGTGTAGAGGAGATGCCCACGGACTATTTGATGGCTCGCATATTCCAAGGTTTATTAGCTCTTGAAACTCCTTTTTTGCTGCTTTATATTTGTCGGGCGGTAATGGGCGCGCACGTGCATATACAGGAGGACCTTTTGTTATGATGTGATGCTGTATTCCATGTTCTGGACGTTTCTTAAACGAAGTTATTCTGGTAATACTTTCGTATTTTTCTAACAGGTGCTTTATGCGTCCTGGTAAGTTTGCATCGATTGATCTCACGGAAGGTAATTTTGATCTGGTGCTTTTGGCGGGTGTCGATAATTTCGTTTCCTCATCGATCAACCTCTTTCCGTGCAGATCCACTAGTAATTTGTGGTGCTCTAAGAAATCCGCTCCTATTATTGGCATTTTAACATCTGCTATTATGAATGTCCACGTGAATGGTCTGCGAAAACCGAGGTCTAATGTTAAGGTGTGTTCACCGTAAGTTGTAATTTCAGAACCATTTGCGGCATATAATTTGTACTTGCTTGCGGGTTTCTTGATCTGTGCGCTTTGTAAAACCGATATGTTTGCCCCTGTGTCTATTAAAAATCTATAACCACTGTTAGAGTCGGTAATAGTCAGACGGTTTGAGGGGTATATAGCACAGAGTCCCGTCTCATTCTGCGCTAATTTTAGTTTCCCGATTTTTGGTTGGGTTCATTTTTCCATGCGCACGGCTGTTCGCATTTATACGGTTTTGTTTTGAATCGGGCGTGGTAATAACATAGCCTAGTTCGTGACCGTGATCGTGGGCGCGGCCTTGCGCGGAATGTGCTGCGTTGCAAAGGTCGGCGATTATTCATACGTAGCTCGTTTATTTCAATACGCATCGCTGCTATTTGTGACGTGAGCGTTGTTATCAAGCTTACGTTTGCAGATTCTTGTGACGAGTGGTTTGTTGTGTATCACATATTTTCGTATATTCTATCTGCCATCTCGCCTAATTTCGCCAATTCTAGGTTTTCGGAGACTGCCAAAATGGAGGTGACTGCGGCGGGAAGTTGTCTGAACCATAGTACTGGCTTCCTTCATCTTTCTTAATAATTGTGATGGGGTCGAGTCGCCTAAGTCCATCTCCGAAAGTAGCTTGTGGAAGCGTCTGTGTTCGCTTTCCTCGTAGCAACCGATCAGCCGGTCTTTGATTGTGGCGTATTTGTCGGCATCTGGCGGGCTTGTAAGGATGTCGCTAACCTGATGTATGACTTCCTTTGGGAGTTTTGCCTCCATATCAGAAGGTTGCGTGTTCATATCACGTCGGGGTCACCAATGTTGCGGGCTGTATAGAGATACCACAATCGGATTAACTTGTTTATTGATTCATGAATAATGAATAATGAATACTGAATAATTACATTCGTAATGCTACCTTATATACTTATTATTTACAAGTATTTAAAGAGTGGGGAATCGTCAGTCTTTGCTTTATCTCTGACTGACGATTTCGATGTTATGGCAGCAAACGTGATTCTTAATAATTACAATATTATTTATACAATTTAATTTCCTGATAGAAATCACGTCCCATGGATATATGCCTATGCCATAATAATGTTTCCAATAAGCGGCAACAGGCTCACCCTCTATTACATTATATTATAACCCACTGGCCAAAAGTAGGCCTATCCCCACAAGGGAAAAAGACATCATTTAGACGAGTATTATCTTGTATTAAAAAGCAATAAAAGACAAAAAAGGGAAATAAAACGCTAACCTTAATAGCACGATCTAGAAATTATGAATATGAGGAGCAAAAATTCGATGTTGTCGGTATTTTATTTATGTATTTAATTATTTAAAGATCATTGCAAGTATGGGGTACATAAGATGTTGAAGCAGTTGGTAATTACAGATTCACCATATTTCACCATAGTAATAGGCATGCAATTTTAGTAGGTCGGTAGCTCACTCAGGAGCGAAATTTGATTTAGAGTATTATGTAGTCTTACTTCTAACAATATGTACTTATTTATTACCTACATGTTCTGAACTTTAAAGTCGTACATGGGGCACACTAAAAGTTTTGCACTTCTAGCTAATCGGAACTATTTGAATTTTGAATGTTTTACTTTTTTAAACGTTGCAACCTTCTTAGTAATTAAAATAAACAATTGGCGGGAAATCATTCGTCAATTGATTTTTATCACATATCAAAGTTCTACGTATGCAACGAAAATGGAATTAAGTCTAAAAGATTTTAGAGCGATGATTTTTTATGATTTTAAAAGTCTCTCTCTCCGCAAGACTGTGCCGCCCGTCTTTAAAATGCTTTTGGAAGAGAAGCACCTTGTTTGAGCATCGTGAGGCGATGGTTTGCTGAATTTGAGAGAGGTCGAGTTTTTTTACATGACGAATGTCGTGAAGGGCGGCCTTCAAATGCCGTCAACGAAAATAATGTGGCTACTGTTAAGCGGTTAATTGAAGAAAACCCGCGGATTACCTATGAGACAATTCGAGGACTATTGGGGATTGGTATGTGTCAAATCCAGAAAATTTTACACGAAGAATTGAAAGTTCGGAAGCTTTGTTGTCGTTGGATCCCTCATGAACTGACAGCGGAGCAGAAACGGGCTCGCGTGGAATGATGCTCACAGATGCTACTGAAGTACGACCACAGACTTTCTAATGCTGTTTATGACATTGTCACAGGAGACGAAACGTGGATTTATTGTTTTGAACCCAAAAAAAACAGCAATTTTGTGAAAATGTGTGTTTGAAAATGAGAACAAGCCAACAAAAGTGAGGCAGGCGAGAAACGTTGGTAAAAAAATGATCGCGTTTTTTTTCTCAGCTACGGGTCCCATCTGTACAATTCCACTTGAAGATCAAAAGAGTGTTAATGCCGAGTGGTATTCTACCATTTGTTTACCCAGGGTGTTAGCAAAAGTTCGCGAAAGACGACCCAAAAGCCGCGTTCTCCTACATCATGACAACGCTTCTTCACATACGGCCAACAAAACAAAGTCATTTTTAGCTTCCGAAAAAGTACAACTCTTCACCCATCCTGCGCATAGCCCCGACCTAGCACCCTGTGATTTCTGTATCTTCCCCAAAACAAAGATTTGATGAGAGGTTTCACTTTTACCAACTCCGAAGAGGCAGTGTTCAATCAGGACGTAGAAAACATGCCTTCAGATCTGTGGTCCTCCTGTTTTAAAAAATGGTTCGTTTGCATGAAAAAAAATTTGTAAATGAGAGTAGTTTGAAAAGCCATAAACATAATATTTTGGTTTCAACATGTTGTTTTTTTAAGTTACGCAAAACTTATAGTGTGACCTACGTATAATCCAATAATATAAACCTACGCATCAAAATGTCAATATTCGAAGATATTATACTAAACAATGTCATAATTATACAAATATTATATTATATTGGTCATAGTAGGTGGTCAGAGCATTCCCCCTGTTAGGGAAACGCCGTGGGTTCGAGTTCTGCCGATGTCATCAGTTTTTGTGATTTATTTATAATTTTTTTCTTAATATTTCAATAAAAGGTAGTAAGTACAATAAGAAGACATTCTTCGTCGCATCATCATCATCACTGAGTCTTTTCCCAAGACAGTTGGGCTTGGGGTTGCATTAAGTCTAAGTGCTGCACGGCACGGCTGAACTTCGATATTTTCTGTGAGCCGACGGATATATTGACCAGTCGGTTTTTTAGTATTAAAAGCCAGACATATTCGTATTGTAACCAAGACGAATTACTATACGGACAGTAACGTGCTCTCCGAGGCATAGATGGAGGGCTCTAAATGCTCACCCATCCTTAGACCGTCCTGGCTATTATTGCTTAACCTATCGAATGTGTCAACATAATCGGTTACCACTTAAGCACAAGCTCCTCCATTATTTAAAAATACATTCTTCGTTGAATGTATTTTTAAATAATATCACGAGACAACCCTAATCTTAAGTCATATTTTCACTGTATTTGACGCGCAATTTTACGCGACACCAGCTTATTGTGTGCGTAAATTACGTTTATGTTATGATAGCATATTTATTTTATTTAAAACGAACGTTTATTTTGCTCTGATACGACGCCAGGGAATAATCTTGAATGTAAATAGCCCGGGGATTTTGTGAATGTCGTGCTACGTAGACATTTTAAACCCCAAACGGGAAAAGAGGGGAGTTATAAGTTTAACTTACTCTCAAATATTTTACACAAGCAGCCTTTGAACTAATTACACTAGAAACACCGACAAAACTGACTTTGAAACTATCGGAATGTGACCAAATAATTGTCGAAATCGGACCAAATTGAAATGCGACTACTTGGTAAGCTTTAAATTTCAAAGCGTCCGTTGCCGGGCGTTTCTGGTTACAAGCAGAACGTATTTCCAGTGGCGCTCGGCGGACTGTGACCACCTCTGTGGTCTCTCCGGGGGTTTGGTCGGGATGATAATCCTGCGTCGTTGGGGTTGGGTTTTATCCTCGCCGCTGACTACGGAACTCGGCGGGGAGGGTACGCTCCCTCTCTCTCTCAGCCGCCTCCTTCGCGAACTTGACTTGCTCGCAGAAGGACACGGCCGCGTTCCACCTAGTCCCGCTGGAGACCATGGCTTGAAGCGTGGTCTCCAGCGAGAGGGTATCCACGCCCAGACCCACTACGAGATCCCGGCGCTGACTCGCCCACGCTGAGAACTCCACCAACGTGTGGAGTGCGGTGTCGTCGCCGGAAACCTAGCAGGAGACATGCAGCCACTCCGGAGATCTTGCGGTAGCCCCTTATTGTTTTGAGGGCCAAGGTCCTCAACGGTCTGTTAGGGAGCGTTGAGTTGTTGGCCGTCAACCTCGCCGCCCATACGGGAGCCCCGTATGGCCCCGACCGATGCCTGTGTCACCTTGGGGACCAAACTTCGGAAATGTGGTCCGAAGTTCCATCGGCTATCAAGTACGATCCCTAAATACTTCATCGAGGCCTTGATGCCGATGCTAACGCCTCAAACATTTATGCTGGAACCTTCAGGTGGACCGTTCCGAGGTCTGTGAAAACACAGAACATCGGACTTGTGCAAGGCCCTCGGACTTGTGCAAGGCAGTATGAGGTAACATAAAAAAGTCTGTTAAAAAAAGTTTCAATATTCTTCGCGTTGCTGCACAATGGGAGTTTCAGATGCTGATGGGGCTACCGCGTTAGGTACTGTAGGATATCGGGGAGGGTATGTAGTACCTTATCATTCATCATCCACCGAGCCTTTTCCCAACACAGTTGTAGTCAGTTTTCCATGAATCGACTGCCATCTGACCTCCACAACCCATGGGCGATATCGAAGTTCTGTAGTTAGACCGGTCGGATTTTTGATTTAGGGTTCCAACTACCCCTAACGACTGCCATAGATGTTAGTATGACAACCGGGACTGACGGCTTAACGTGCTCTCGGAGGCACTATGTAAGTACTATCTAACCAAAATATATATAATAATATAAATGTCGATGGCAGCCGAAAAAAAATTAAATATGTTGACATAATTAAATTTATTTTCACATAACGTATCTTCAAAAATACATAGCCAAAATAATAAAATTTATTTTAAGAGGCTTTCGTATAGTTTATTAAATATATTTTTAATATTAATGCGATTTGCAAATGTTTAAGATAGACAGATTTGTTTTATGGATTTATATGATGAAATACGAGTATATTGACAACATTGACGAATATATTTTGAACCTCCAGACTATGATCTATGTATGATCGTTTAATGGGACACTCCAAGGTGAAAAAGATTTAAAATTTTTTTAACCCGACTGCCATACATGTTCGTATGACAACCGGGACCGACGGCTTAACGTGCTCAGTGTCTTAGGCAATGGTCACTCATCCTAAGACCTCTCTGACTAGATGTTGCTTAACCTTTGCAATGTGTTAACATTGTCGGTTACCACTAGACCACGAGCCCGGTATGTATTACCTATGCAATGCATTAGGAATATTAACGGAAGCTATAAGATTGATTGTATTTAACCGACTTCAAAAAAAGGAAAGGAAACTCTCAATTTCAGTTTGTTTTTTTTTTTAATTTTTTTATGTTTGTTACCTCACATTGCCGTCATATTATTGCCGTTCTACTTTTTCTTTTTTTTAAAACGTGGCCTCATCGATGTTCATCGATGATTTCGCCAATGTCAAGGTAATGCTTGATTAGTTGATAGTCCCGCACAGAAGAACTAGTTATTCCTAATTGGCTCCAGGTGCAGGACAAGAAACGTTGTTCGGTATGTGAGTGTCTGGGAACCCGATGTTTGTGGAGCGCCAGAGGTAGCCTAAAAAGCCACCAGCCACGCGCTCAGCAGAAATCGAACTCCCCTATTGCCGTTACCTGGTACGATAGATAATATGTAACCACTCTGTCTTTCAAACTATACAAACACGTCAAATAATGACACAATAAAAAATACCGGGTCCAAATAATTGTCAGAATGGGACCAAATTGAAATTGGACCACTCAGGAAGAAGTAGAGAACCTCCTCCTTTTTAGAAGTTGGTTGAAAAGTCCTGTTTTCTCTTCTAGGTGGACTTAAGTGAGAAGCCGTCATTTTGGAAAGCTCTGAAGCCTCCAGCGAAGGACAAGTGTGGTGAGCTACTGACCTCACTCTGCTACCATCCCAGCAACAGTGTCCTGACGCTGACGCTGCTCAAAGCCAGGAACCTTAAGGCCAAGGATATCAATGGAAAATCAGGTGAGTTTCAAAGTTATCAATTAAGAAATTAAAAGATTGAAGTACCCAAAGGGTAAAATGAGAACCCTATTACTGAGACTTCACTGTCCGTCCGTCTGTCTTGGGATGTATCTCATGAACCCTGATAGTTAGAAAGTTTAAATGTTCACAGATGATGTATTTCTGTTGCTGCTACAGAATATAATAAATATTTAAGGGGGCTCTCATACAACAAAGGGGAATTTTTTGCCGTTTTTGTACGAAACCCTTTGTGTGCGAGTCCGACTCGCACTTGGACGCTTTTTATCTTCTTCTTATAAATAAAAATGAATCGACGTTAAAACTTGAAAACCACCAATTTGGATGATCGAGGTCTTGAAATATTAGTGAAAACTCAGAGCAGGTTTAAAAGTAAAATTTCAGGCAATACAACGTTCTTATAAAGTTAATACTATCAGGCGTTACTTTTCGGAAGTCCATAGTTAAATTAAATAAATCTAACTACTTTGCAATATTCCGCCACATGCAAATTACCCAACTCTCGAGGTTTTTTATTATTTTTTGCACGATAACACAACTCTCATATTTATTCTATTTTCAACATTATTTTTCTATTCTTTCGGCCTAAGTGGGTTTGGAGGGCGGACTTGTGCATGAATAAATACGAGAGTTGGGTAATTTGCATGTGGCGGAATATTGCAAAGTAGTGCAATGCGAAGAAAACAAAATGTGTAAAATTTACCATGCCCAATGTTAGACAGGTGGATACTCATATTACTATGAATAATGAATTAGTTCAAATAGTCAATACCACAATTTTTCTTGGGATAACTCTAGATAGTAAACTACAATGGGGTCCTCATATCACAGCCTTGGCAGGAAGACTTAGCTCAGCTGCCTATGCGGTTAGAAAGATAAGGTCTCTGACTGACGAAAAAACGGCACGATTAGTTTATTTTACCTACTTTCATAGCGTTATGTCATATGGTCTGCTGCTGTGGGGCTCAGCTGCCGATATTGAGACAATGTTCATATTACAGAAACGAGCTATACGAGCAATCTATAGACTCGGACCCCGTGACTCGCTGAAAGAATTATTTAAAGAAATTAATATTTGAACAGTTGCTTCTCAATATGTTTACGACAACATCTAATATGTACGGAAGAACATAGATCTCTTCAAAAAAAATTCCGATAACCATAATTTTAATACAAGAAATAAAAATAAACTGGCAACAATGATTTTAAATACAATGGATTTCGGATCATCGCTCAAAAGTGTCCGAACTAAAAGAGAAACAAAACGCGAAAAGAGAAACAATCGCGCGCCAGTCTTGATTTTGACAACTGAACGACAACACGTTGCACAATGCCGTACTGTATTGTAAAAACGTGTAAAAACTACGAAAAAAAAGCAAATTGAAGACGGTGTATCATATTTTCAGTAAATAAGCTTTTGTTTTATTATTTGCAATTTATTATTTCACTTAAAATACAGTATTTCGTCGATAATAAATTAAAAGACAAAAGTAAATATTGCAATCCAGTCCAATACCGAAGTACCTATCTGTCTCTTTCGAACTCATCCCAAGCTCAGTAAAAAGAAAGAGACCATTTCATTTTCACTGAATAATGTACTAACAAAATGACCATTCAGATTTATTCGGATTACCGATAGCGATAAAACTATTTGGAACAAAGATTATAGTGGAGACGCCTTGGCTCTTTATGATTTTTTTTTCGTTATATGAACCAACATCTATTTCAGTTTTCCTCGGGATCCAGTACACTGTGCACAATGGAAAAATATTATTGCCCTAGCACGGCGAGAAGAATATTTTGATCCAAAAAATAACAATCTTGTTTGTTCGGCTCATTTTATGGACATAACAAAAAGAGGTCCGATCTTTATGAAACTTGTACAAGAATCCCTTGATTGAATGGAGGAGATAAGCCCAAAAATGTTTTTAATTTTCACAGGGTATCATTGTTTTGTCATAAATATAATTACACATGTCATTTTATTTCGTGTATGTACTGTTATTTTCTTTTTATTTGGATTCTCGGTAATGTATTCCCACGGGAATCGGGGCCGAGATAACTATATCTCGCGGGCGGAGTCACGGTGATCAGCTAGTAGCCAATAATTTCGTATCCCAAAAATTAACCATAAGATAAAAATAAATTAATGATGCGCAGTTTTAGCAACTAATTCAGTCACTTGAAACACGGCTATCTTGTAGTAGACGTAGCGACATAGCGTTATGAAAATAGTAATGAAAGCGGAAGAACTTTGACACCCGCAAGAAGTTTGGCATTTATAATATTATAATTAGTTAAATTCATTAATTCCCTTTTTGTTATTCATACACTACAGTTACTTATTATGAAACTGACTCGAAAAAAAAAATCTTTGTCAGTCGTTAATTAGTTTTTCAGCTTATTTCGTCTAACATAAACAAGTAATTACAATTTATAAGATTATGGAATTTATTGTAGTCTTACATTAATTATTACGCCTACGTAGGTACATATCATGGAATCCTTAAAAGACTTTAACAAAATAAACCTACTCCATTGTTTCTATGTTCACGTAGTTCAAGTATAAGCTGCATAAGGTGAATTAGTCAGGCGGACAGATTGAAGCTACGTAATGCGATAAATTAGTGCAAACAAAAGTGAACACTATTCCGTTGAATCAAGGTTTAAATTTTAATATGAAATTTGTTTATATCTATGTATGCCTATGTATAATGTATAGGTCGACTCGGGACATTATTTTCTTGCGATTTGTTCTAGATCCTATGTCCGTTGTATTATAAGGTCTTTGACTGGCAATGACAAAAATTAGACTTCATAAAGTTGGTAATTCGTTTGTTGGCAAATGTATAAAAATTTATAATAAAATTCCTCAGGATTTGGTTAACATGCCTCTTAATAAGTTTAAAATAGTAGTTAAAAAATGTTTGATGATGAAAGGCTACTATAATGTAGACGAATATCTTAATGATAAAAATGCATGGTCACCCTAATCTTCTGTTGTTGGCCACTCGTATAATACAATAGAAACTAATTGTAACAATGTAAACAAAACAATATTAAAAAAGAAAATGGATAATCTACCTGAGTTTCTTGCTGGTCTCTTCTCAGGAGAACCAAATTACCGAACCAGCGAAAGAATCATTTTCTAATGGTTATTTATGTACTTACTTAATTTAGTATTTTTATAATATTACTTGACAAAATTGTAAAATTTTGACATTCATATAATATAATAAATGAAATTGATTCTTTGATTGATTCTTAGTTAGATTTATTTTATTTAATACAATGTTCGCCTGAAAAGCTAGTAAATATATATTTTTTAAGCAATGAAGTAGGTATGCTAATTGTTTCGCAAATAAATTGGCGCTCTGATGACGCCTATAATTCGCACATTTGATATCTAATCCTACAATAGTGATCGCTGTTAGACGTCTACCGAACGAAAGTGGCTTGGAAAGCCCTGCCTGCGTACGTGTTTCCCCCCATATATAACCCTGGGTTCTTTAAGCGTCCATAGTCCATAGTATTTCTGTGTACTATGAGAGTCGCCCACAATCGCCAGACGTCGCCACAGCTTACCATCAGGCGGGCGGCGTCAATTTGGCGAACCTCGTATAAAAAAATGGTCAGTAGTGTCTTGGTCTGTCGGTAGAACGCTCCTCCAAGAAAGGGAAAAAAAGAATAAATGAAATCAGTCCAGCTGTTCAGGCGTGATGCTATTTAATAAATTTATAAAAAAAAAACATTTAAAAATTTAAAAATCCCACGCATCGAGTACAGGGACCAAGCTACCGGTGGTTAGGGCTCCAGACACAGAAACTTCCTCACAATGCGAGCCGTATTCAACAGAACCGCCTTCTGCATTAAGCCCTTGACCCAGCTGCCTAACGGGAGCCTCTGTAGGTGGAGGTCGAGGCTCTTGGCTATTAGACCATGCGGCAGATACGACTATCGGAACAATAATCGTCGAATCCACATCCCACATGTCGACAATCTCGTGAGCTAGGTCCAAATATTTAATTTGTTTATCTTTTTCTGCGTTCACGAGATTCTCGTCATGTGGCACAGTGATACCGACAATTTGCTGCAGGGCGCTTTAATCGATCCATTATCACTATATCAGGTCTGTTAGCTAAAACAGTCCTATCAGTGATAATAGATCGATCCCAATACAATGTGACATGACCGTTTTCAAGAACTGGGTAACAGTAACCCATCGTCATCGAGTACATGTACCAAAATACCGGTGGTTAGGGCTCCAGAGACAGGAACGTCCGCACAATACGGGCCAAAAGAACCGCCTTCCGCATCAAGCCCCTGACCCAGCTGCCTAACGCGAGCCTCTGTAGGTGGAGGTCAAGGCTCTTGACTATTAGACCATGCGCAGATACGACTATTATTATTAGCTCTCTGTTTTTTCTATTTTGTTTTTGCTACATTTTCTAGCACGAACTTGCTTGCTCAATTTCATTTTAATTAGAATAAACTTATCTGCTTAAATATTATTCTGTCTTAAAGATTTACTGTTTTCAGGGGTCCGTACCCATAGAGTAAATTGTGTCGGGTTATTCCCGTTTGTCCCACCAGGCTTTGTCCCACCAGTGGGACGAACGGGAACTCTATAAATTAATTAATTTTTATTCCCGTTTGCCCCACCATCAAGTTCAGTGGGACAAACGGGAATAGAAATTAAATATTTAATTAATTTCCCGTTTGTCCCACTCAATGAAATGAAAAACAATTTTGCGATGGTATAGTAAGAAATTACACATCAAGAAATTCTGATCCATGTTCAATTAATTTTTTTTGGGTTGTTCCGAATTTGCTAAGGATTAGAATTATATAAAGACGATAGTGAAGATCCCAAATGATCAATTCATATTCCCTGAACTTTAAGTGCTTGTATTTGGAATTTTACTCTGTGGTGTTAAAGTCTGGAATTGTGAAATAGGATTCAACGAAAGTACGCCTTTCTTACACATTCTTTTAAGGCAGATGAAAAGAGACGCAAATAGTTATTATGAATATTCCCAGTGCACCGATGCATGACAATAGCACCGATAACATTGTGTTCATTGCAAGTGTCTTATTGGTTTATCCCTGATGCTCGCTCGCTATTTTTTTATCCTGTTAATTTAGTGCAATTCTAACATTTGAAAAGTACTGATGTCGTGTTATAACAACTTTGCATTGTAAGTGAAATTAACTCATAAAATCTAAAAAATGTCACATGACATGAATTTCAGCATCATTTTAGAGGTATTTGACCATGCTGAGTTGATTGCAACTGATCTTGAGTCTCTAACTATTGCCGTTCTCGATTTGACCTCGTTTTGACCTTGATTTTTAGATCAGAGGTCAAAGGTCAAGTTCATTTTAGAAGTCTTTGACCATGTTGAGTTGATTACAGCTGGTCTTGAGTCTCTAACTATTACCGTTCTCAATTTAACCTCGTTTTGACCTTGATCTTGAGATCAGAGGTCAAGGTCAAGTTTATTTTGGGGAGTTTTCAACTATGCTAAGTCGATTGGCGTTTACACTGAGTCTCTAGCTCTTACCGTTCTCGAGTTGAAAGTTGTTCACGGACGGACAATACTGTTCTATAAGAGATTTTCGTTCCGAAAACTCTAAAAAATTATTAAAGATAAAGATCTTAAAAGTAAATATAAAATTAGAATGAGAAAATAAAAGTGATTGATCTAATAATTGTTCTACTATGTTATATAAGAGTAATTGATCTGTGATTTTAGCCATAATAATTATTTAGAAACTGTTACAATCTTATTAAAACGATCTATTCGAGATAATTTTTGTATATTCATTTCTTTACTTATAGTTGTAAATTTTTAAGTATAAAAAAACATCATTGTTGCCAAGTTCATAAACTTGGCAACAAAAATGTTTTTTATCTCTATTTATAAAAATGAATCCCTATTTCCCTTGGTCACGACATCACGTGAACGGCTGGACCGATTTGGCTAATTTGGTTAATTTCTTAAAATATTCGTGGAGGTTCAGGGAAGGTTTATAAGCAAAATTTCAGGCGGTACGAAGTTCGTCGGGACCACTAGTTATATTATAATTAAGGTTATTAAGTCATTGATCTGTGATTTTACGCATATATTGATGTTTTTTATTTTACTTATCACTAGACATTAATTTTAGTCTCAAATGATGATACATTAATGTTTGTACCGCAAAAACCAATTTTTAAATTAGTGGGGCCAATGGGAATTGTATAAAATATCCTTCCCGTTCGTCCCACTGAACTTGTTGGTGGGGCCAACGGGAATGAAAATTAATTAATTTATAGAATTCCCGTTCGTCCCACTGGTGGGACAAAGCCTGGTGGGGCAAACGGGAATGATCCATTGTGTCTGTTGTATGGAATCCCCCTTAAATATTTATTTTATTATGTCTTTTAGTATTTTTGTTGTTATAGGCAACAGAAATACATCATCTGTGAAAATTTCAACTGTCTAACTATCACGGTTCATGAGATACAGCCTCGTGACAGATGGACGGACGGACAGTGGAGCCTCAGTAATAGGGTCCCGTTTTACCCTTTGAGTACGGAACCCTAAAAAGTCGTGGGACCAACAAAGTGACTGCAAAATGTAGTTGTATTTTTTGTGATTATGGACGTCTCACCAATGTCATAGATGTTTTAAAGAGAAACACTTACGCTACGGCATTAGCACTTACAGTTTCAATGAAATATTATATGAAACAATTTCTGAAAGAATTAATTTAGTAACCTTTTTTCTTAAAGTATTTTATAGTTAGCGATGTCAATCCGACGTTACGATATAAAAGTTCAATTTATCGTGTCGCACACTGTCGTATTCCACTGAGCTGTTCTCGAAGTCCAATTGGGCAATCGACCAATCGGCCAACACAAATTGTAAGACAGGTCGTGGGATAACTCACACGACATAGGAATTATTCCTTGTAATTATGACATTGTGGCAATTGGAGCACTGAGCTTTTTCTAATTCTAAACCCAGTTGGGGTCAGCCAACCAACGTAAAGAGGACTTACCCCCGCAAGTGAAATACTTTGTTCTTTTGTTATATTGAAATCTTTTGTTATATTGTATTGAGGGGCTCGTGGTTTAGTGGTAACCGACAATGTTAACACATTGCAAAGGTTAAGCAATATATAATATCTAGCCAGGCCGGTCTTAGGATGGGTGACCATTTCTTAAGACACTAAGACCCCTCCGTGTCTCGGAGAGCACGTTAAGCCGTCGGTGCCGGTCGTCATACGAACATCTATGGCAGTCGTTAGGGGTAGTTGGAGCCCTAAATCAAAAATCCGACCGGTCTAACTACAGAACTTCGATATCACCCATGGGTTGTGGAGGTCAGATGGCAGTCGCTCCACGGAAAATATCGAAGTTCATCCGAATCACAGTTAGACCGGAAAGCCGACCCCAACTGAGTTGGGAAAATGCGCGGTGAATGATGATGATGAATCTTGTGTTATATCTTATAAGCATTATAAAGCAACAAAAACTGTACAATAAGAAGACATTATTTTCGAATCATCATCATCCGCTGGGCCTTTTTCTATCCCAGTTGGGGTCGGCTTTCCCGTTTTTCCAAAGGTAATTTTTCATAACTGCGAAGTGGTTGAACTTCGATATTTCCCGTGAAGCGACTGCCGTCTAATCTCCACAACTTATTCTTATATCTACGTTCTGTAGTGATGAAGACGGATTTTGTTTTGGAAAGGTCTCAGCTCAGTATCTTAAGAAATATTTTTGGACATTCTTACACAACGTCATCTAGCCCAAACTAAGCTATAAGCTTGTGCTATGGGATCTAGACAGCTGATAAACATACTTTTTTTTTTTTGTTATATTTGGTTTGTCAAATTGACGCCGCCCGCCTGGTGGTAAGTCGTGACGACGTCTAGCGATTGTGGGCCACTCTCACAGCACACAATACTATAGAGAGTGGCCCTCAACTTGACGACCTACTGATGTGCCTCTTCACGTTCCGCTTAAAGAACCCAGGATTACATGTGGGAGGAAACACGTGCACAGGCAGGGCGTTCCAAGCCACTATCGTTCGGCAGAGAAACGAACGTTTAAAACGCTCAGTTCTCGCGAACATACTATTCACTGTGTGGGGGTGGCATCTCTGCCCGGCAAGCGTTGTTCGGGATCGGAAGGGTGGGATCAGATTGAAGAGCTCTTCAGAACACTCGCCGTGGTAAATACGGTAGAATGCGGCCAAGGAAGCTATTGTTCGGCGCTGAGCTAGCGGCTCAAGGCTTCCCGTTACCTCCGGACAATCTATAATACGGTTAGCCCGTCGCTGCATAGCGCCGAGAGCGTCCAGCAGATACTTTGCGGAGCCGTCCCAGAGGTGAGAGCAGTATTCGACGCAGGGTCTAATCTGCGTCTTGTACAGCAGACACCTCTGGTCCGGTGTAAGGAATCGCTTTACCTTGTTCAGTATTCCTAGTTTCCGCGAAGCTAGCCCTATACATCTTTCGATGTAAGTAGTTTTTATTATTGAGCTCTCGACGAACGTCTATGCCAAGGATGTCAAGGTTGCCCTTCATTGGTAATAATGCATTCTGAAGAGAGGGTAGGGGAAGGAAAGGGGATTTCTTCGCTGTAAATTCAAAAGGTTCCTGTCGAGATCAACCACGAGTTGTTGTCTATCCTCCTCAATTTTCGACCGCCCCGCCGCCGGACGAGCCCAGTAGCTTCCGTGCAATGTGCTGTCATCTGCATAGCAATGAATGTTCCCGAGGGATGGCATATCATACTCTTCAGGGCTCGTGCCGGAGGTCTGGAAGGAGGCGAACGTACAACCGATCCCCAAGAAAGGGGATCGGTCCGATCCAGGCAACTATCGACCCATAGCTGTCACCTCAGTCATTTGCAAGGTGCTTGAGCTCCTTATAAATAAGCAGCTCATGCAATTCCTAGAGGATCACTCGCTAATCAATGATCGACAATACGGCTTCAGGCCAAAGCGATCAACGGGTGATCTTCTGGCATTCGTAACGCATGTCTGGGGTGGGGCTATGGAAAGGCACGGCGAGTCCTTGGCTATTAGCCTGGACATCGCCAAAGCCTTCGATAGGGTCTGGCATGCTTCGCTCCTTTCCAAGCTTCCGGCATATGGTCTACCTCCTCAACTGTGCAGCTGGATTGCCAGCTTTTTAAACGAGCGCCGAGTGCGGGTCCTCTGCGATGGCCAGGCTTCTCGCTTCTTGCAAGTGAATGCCGGGGTACCGCAGGGGTCCGTACTATCACCAACTCTCTTTCTTCTGCATATCAATGATATGCTATCCCTCGGGAACATTCATTGCTATGCAGATGACAGCACACTGCACGGGAGTTACTCGGTTCGTCCGACGGCGGGGCGATCTGAGATTGAGGAGGAGAGACGACGACTCGTGGCTGATCTCGACCGTAACCTCGACAGTATCTCTCAATGGGGTACCGAGAACCTGGTCGAGTTCAATGCCCGCAAAACACAGGCGTGTGCATTTACTGCGAAGAAATCCCCTTTCCTTCCCCTACCCTCTCTTCAGAATGCATTATTACCAATGAAGGACAACCTTGATATCCTTGGCATAGACGTTCGTCGAGAGCTCAATAATAAAAACTACATCGAAAGATGTATAGGGCTAGCTTCGCGGAAACTAGGAATACTGAATAAGGTAAAGAGATTCTTTACACCGGACCAGAGGTGTCTGCTGTACAAGACGCAGATTAGACCCTGCGTCGAATACTGCTCTCACCTCTGGGACGGCTCCGCGAAGTATCTGCTGGACGCTCTCGACGCTATGCAGCGACGGGCTATCCGTATTATTGGTTGTCCGGAGGTAACGGGAAGCCTTGAGCCGCTAGCTCAGCGCCGAACAATAGCTTCCTTGGCCGCATTCTACCGTATTTACCACGGCGAGTGTTCTGAAGAGCTCTTCAATCTGATCCCACCCTCTTCCTTCCGATCCCGAACGACTCGTGCCGGGCAGAGATGCCACCCCCACACAGTGGATAGCATGTTCGCGAGAACCGAACGTTTTAAACGTTCGTTTCTCTGCCGAACGATAGTGGCCTGGAACGCCCTGCCTGTGCACGTGTTTCCTCCCACATATAATCCTGGGTTCTTTAAGCGGAGCGTGAAGAGGCACATCAGTAGGTCGTCAAGTTGAGGGCCACTCTCAATAGTAATGTGTGCTGTGAGAGTGGCCCACAATCGCTAGACGTCGTCACGACTTACCACCAGGCGGGCGGCGTCAATTTGGCGAACCAAATATAAAAAAAAAAAAAAAAAATATCATTGATATGCAGAAGGAAGAGAGTTGGTGACAGCACGGTCCCCTGCGGTACCCCGGCATTCACTTGCAAAAAGCGAGAAGACTGGCCATCGCACAGGACCCGCGTTCGGCGTTCGTTCAGAAAGCTGGCCATCCAGCTGCACAGTTGAGGAGGTAGACCATATGCCGGAAGCTTGGAAAGGAGCGAAGTATGCCAGACTCTATCGAAGGCTTTGGCAATGTCCAGGCTAATCGCCAACGACTCGCCGTGCCTTTCGATAGCCTCACCCCAGACATGCGTTACGAATGCCAGAAGATCACCCGTTGATCGTTTTGGCCTTAAGCCGTATTGCCGATCATTTATTAACGATTGATCTTCGAGGTATCGCATGAGCTGCTTGTTGATGATAAGCTCAAACACCTTGCAGATGACTGAGGTGACAGCTATATATTTGTTTGGTCTTTTTGTATATATTTCTAACATACATAATATACATAGAAAACACCCAAACTCCGAAACAAACATTTGTGGATCACACAAATATTTGATTCGACCCGGGAATCGAACCCGAGACTCCGGAGTCGAAAGCCGATGCACTACCGACCACCCCACCGAAGCAGTTGATAGTCAATAGTATCCAGAATAGTCATCCACCCTAAGCAAGTCAGAAAGACTTAACCACGAACCCATCTACGAAAGTCGTATCACAATCGTATCGTTTAAAAGCCCTCATATAAATCACGATAGGCATCTTGGAGTTCCACGTCCAATTAAGTCCAGATTCCCTTTCAAGAGAGTGAAATATATTTAATGGAATTTTTTTTTCGCACTAACCACTTAAGATTTACTTGGAGCAGATTCCGAAGAAGATATTATATTCTTAAGATTAAGTGCGATCTTTAAGTTTATTAATTTAGGAAAATGAAACCGCTTTTTTGAAGTTGGAAGGCATTTTACCAACTTAAGGAATATGAGGTGATATAATATCCGAATATCTGCCTATCGCCATATTATATCGCAGTTGGCTATCAATTATTCCCGCTCCGTCGCTGTGCGGTAAAACATATAACACACACATAAATTCACTACTATTTCCTATAACGATAGGCAGACACCGTGAATTTCTTCTTGCTTGTATACTGTGTGTAACATTTAGATGGGTCAGTATGGGAAAGTCTGAAACTACAGACATACTTACGAAGCTTTGTTTTTAGGGATCATGTCATCAATTTTCACCTGACTTCCAAAAAAGGAGGTTCTCAATTCGACTGCATGGTTTTTTTTATGTTTGTTCCTCATATCTATGGACTGGTTGAACTGATTTTGAAAAAAGTGGTCTCATTTCAATTTGGTCCCATTCCGACAATTATTTGGTCCCATTTCGGTAACTTGAAGCCGGTTTTTGTGTCAATTTATGATGCGTCTTTTATACAACTTTAAGTTTTTACAAATAATTTGTTTAATGTATTCCAGATCCGTACGTAAAAGTATGGCTGCAGTTCGGAGACAAACGCATTGAGAAACGCAAGACGGCCATCTTTAAATGCACACTGAACCCGGTGTTCAATGACTCTTTCTCGTTCAACGTGCCGTGGGAGAAGATTCGAGAGTGCTCCCTGGATGTCCAAGTCATGGACTTCGATAATATCGGGAGGAATGAGCTGATTGGGAGGATATTGTTGGCTGGTAAGTCGGTGATTACTATTTTTCAACCAACTTCCAAAAGGAGGTTTTTAATTCGACTGTATGTTTTTTAGAGTTTTCGAAACGATGTCCGTCCGTGAACAACTTTCAACTCGAGAACAGTAAGAGCTAGAGACTCAGTGTAAACGCCAATTGACTTAGCATAGTCGAAACACACCCCCCCCCCCCAAAATGAACTTGACCTTTGACCTCTGATCTCAGGGCAAGGTCAAAACGAGGTCAAATCAAGAACGGTATTAGTTAGAGACTCAAGACCAGCTGCAATCAACTCAGCATGGTCAAAGACCTCTAAAATGAACTTGATCTTTGACCTCTGATCTCAAGGTCAAGGTCAAAACGAGTTCAAATCGACAACGGTAATCGTTAAAGACTCAAGACCAGCTGCAATCAACTCAGCATGGTCAAAGACCTCTAAAATGATGTTGAACTTCATGTCATGTGACATTTTTCAGATTTTATCAAAAAACTTTCGTAAACTAAAATATATGGCAAATTTTTGCCATATTTTTAACTTGTTTTTATTTGTTAAATCATTTCTTTGCACTGGGTTAACCGATTTTGTTTTTTTTTTTAAATTGGATGCTACTACTTTATATGTTGTCATTTTGATCTCATGCCGACAATTATTTGGTCCCATTAAGCTAATTGTATGTCGACTTTTTTACAATAGCAACCGCGAAAACGATAATACATAGTCTTGGCTGGATTCAAACCAGTGGCTGTTCCCTTTCCAGCCCTCTTACCATAGCATTCAGAAGAGTTTGTCGGTAACCAATGATATCGTGGGAAATTTCAAAACTGTGTCACTTGGTCCACATTTTCTGCGATATCATTGGCTATCGACAAACTCTTTCGACAATTTTACAATATGTATCACAAAAACTATAGTCTTGGGGCTGGACTCGAACCAGCGACTGCCCCCTTTCCAGGAGGAACGTTCTACCAAATGACCAAGACACCACTAGCCCAAGACATCTAATTTTGTGATCACATTGTGTTAATATCGCGAAATTTTCATAGCTTATAAAATATATTAAACTCTTCCGATGCTATGATCTAGGGCAGGAGGAACGTTCTGCTAACTGAACATGACTGAGATCTCGAAAGTTGCGATCATGGTATGTACTGCGTCGATAACCAGCTAGTCGAGAACCAATGGGTTGGCTGGTGTGGACGTGCCTGTGGCAAAGGTTGGCGTATCAGTAGTATTCCGAACCTTGGCGCCTTACGTTTGTCGTCATACAAAAACCCAAAACCACTCTGTAATTCAAATCATAATTCCAACTGCCAGAAGAGGTTACGTAGAATTACGTACTACTAAATAAAATCACTGCAGTCCGAGCAATCTGCTATATAAAAACTTTCACATTTCAGGGAAAAACGGTTCAGGAGCCACCGAAACAAAACATTGGCAAGATATGATAACAAAACCAAGGCAGACCATCGTGCAGTGGCATCGCCTGAAGCCAGAGTGAACGTGTCGACAAGAAGAACGAATCTAAGAAGAAAAAATAACATAAAAAATGAAACAAAACGTCATAAGACTGAACAGTTAACAAAATTGTATGGCACACGAATCTCTCTGTTCTATCTTCATCGGAGCGCTGTGCAAAAATTTTTGTGTTTTTTTTTTGGAAAAATGCTTTTTTCCTGAACAGAAAAATTCTATAAGTTATTAATATTTTTCTTACATCTTGCTTCTGTAAAAAGGCAGATTTTTTTTATTAAATGACTAAAAAAAATCTAATTATATTACTTTCTATTTAGAGCACGCGCTTTTTCCAAACTTGACTAATTAAAAAAAACGAATATGTTAAACAAAAATCGTGATATTTCTAAAAAAAATGAGAAATGATAATGTTTGTACATTAAACTTGTAATACGGAGGTTCTAATTTGAAATGCTTTTGAGTAAAAAACTTTTTTATGGACCTTTATGATCCCACTACAGCCTCTTTCAACTTTTTAATTAGGTATGCGGTATGAGTATATTATTTTTCCATAGAACAACGCGGTCGTCGTATACGCTGACGCCGTATATTTTTTCCATTTGAGAAAATATAGCAGTTTTCTTCAGAGTTTTAACAGTACTTATTGTAACAATATAATACTGTGGCATTAAGAAAAAAATTCAAAAGGACAGTAGGTACCTCTCACGTATTTACCAAAATTACGTATTTTATTCACACTAATCACAGCGAATTCATGGATGGTTTTTTTTTTCATGAATTTAGAAAAATTCTATCTTTTACGAGTAAGTTAAGTATAAAAAACATTTGCAGAGCTTAGAATCAATTTTAAAATTAATTTAATATAACTCATTTCAATCAATTTGTAACTCACAGATATAAATTGAACAATCATTTATATGTTCTCAACTGCGTAATAATTATAAATTTAGTATTTTTTTTGGCAGGATTTTTCGAATTAACGAAAAGGAAATTGCAAGTTTGTTTCAAACTCCAAAGCATTTCAAACGAACCTCAGAACTTCAAACTGTATTGACGTTTTACTAAATAAGTAATGGATGATGAATGATAAGATTTTAATAAATAATATTGTTAGAGTTATTAATTAATTGTTATAAAATGTAGTAATGAAGAGTCGAGTTCAGATCGCACAAAAATGAGTAGAATTTTTTCGTTGCCTACGTAATTCCCAATCTAAAAAAAAAGATTATTTTGTATAGCTCAATGATAATCACTAAAAGTTGCCAGATTAAATAATTGTGATCAAATTCAGAAAACTAATTATCATACTGCCAAATTGTAATCATAAAAACATCTATGTAGCGTTTTTGAAAAATAAAACAAATGTGTCAAAAATTGCATTGGAATAATTACAGATTCTAAATTAATTGTTAAAAAAATTAAGAAAGTGTTGCAAGTGTATGAGGCTGGTCAATTTTAGGGAAGAATAAAAATAAGTGTTGCCCAATGTTGCGTGGCTGTATTTGTAAACAAAATTACATATTGATTTTCACTCAGTAATTTGTGGGTAGTTTGGTAGGAAAATTTTGCGTTAAATAAATGAAGTATATATATTAAATATTATATAATAATAGTATCGAAATGCTTGTTGTTACATGTTGAAGCTTAAATTCCGTAATGTAGTGGGATCGATGTTAAAGAAGTATCGACAAAATATCATTAAAGTCAAAAATATTATTGTATACATTTATAAACGTTTTATAGAATCTAGTGTAATTAATAGATGTACCGAGTAGCTTGTTGTTGATAGATGTTAGGCAGTTCAATGTTCATATAATTAGTTGCTGAAAACGAGAAATTAATAAAAAAAAATAGACTTTAATTTAAATAATCCTCCAACTGAGCTTCAAAAAACCGATTTTAGTGGAGAAAATGTGAAGAAAATAAAGGTTTTAAGGTATCTAAATAAATAGTGATAGCATTAAAGTAACACAATTTTAAATAATTTGCAACATTGACAGAGTACAACCACAATAAGTTGCAAATGGAAAAAAAATATTAAAATATAATTTAAAGAATAAATGTATTTCACATACTTACTTTAACTCAGTTTTACCTTTTTTTTAAATCCGGGTTAAAATTTTTTTTAAATCTTTTTCACCTTGGAGTGTCCCATTAAACGATCATACATAGATCATAGTCTAGAGGTTCAAAATATATTCGTCAATGTTGTCAATATACTCGTATTTCATCATTTAAATCCATAAAATAAATCTGTCTATCTTAAACATTTGCAAATCGCATTAATATAAAAATTTTATTTTAATAAACTATACGAAAGCCTCTTAAAATAAATTTTATTATTTTTGCTATGTATTTTTAAAGATACGTTATGTGAAAATAAATTTAATTATGTCAACATATTTAATTTTTTTTCGGCTGCCATCGACATTTATATTATCATATATATTTTGGTTAGATAGTACTTACATAGCTCGTAAGGGGCTCGTGGTCTAGTGATAACCGATAATGTTAACACATTGCAAAGGTTAAGCAACATCTAGTCAGGCTGGTCTTAGGATGGGTGACCATTGCTTAAGCACGTTAAGCCGTCGGTCCCGGTTGTCATACGAACATCTATGGCAGTCGTTAGGGGTAGTTGGAGCCCTAAATCAAAAATCCGACCGGTCTAACTACAGAACTTCGGTATCGCCCATGGGTTGTGGAGGTCAGATGGCAGTCGCTCCACGGAAAATATCGAAGTTCAGCCGAATCGCAGTTAAACTGGAAAGCCGACCCCAGCTGACTTGGGAAAAGGCTCGGTAAATGATGAGTACTTACATAGCTCTAAATGTGTAGGTACTGTAGAATCATACAAATGAGTTGTAATAATTTACCACACGAAAACATAGCATACAAATTTCAGAGGACCTTTTTTTGTACAATGAAGTGGTTTTTCGTAAAATTCAACTGTTTTTACTACAAAAGCATATCCTGGTACGGTAAGAAAGTATAATAAAGAAAAATTGTATTATAAATATAAAAAGAAAGGTCAAAATGAGAGGAATTATTCTAATAAACGATGTATATAAAAATAAGAAAATATGTATTGATTGTTGTCATTCAAAATTTGAATTTTTGATTGTAATTGTGTATAAAAATGTTCTTAAGGAATTTGCTATGTCTTATTTTGCTTTTGTGTGTAAAATATGAATGCAATTTAATGTGTTTATATAAAACCTTGCATTTCTTTTGTTTCTAATAATTGCAATCATGTTATTATTATAATAATATTGCAAAATATTGACATCAGCTGTATTACCAAGCCGAAATATATTTATATTATATATCTTGTTATCAATGTATAATTGCTAAAACTCAATTTTTGTGAACTGTAGCCACCACCAAAAAAATGTACAACTATTGTAAAAAAAAATATTTTAGAAATTAAATTGGAGGTAGTATATGTATACATAGATCACACTATAAGTTTTGCGTAACTTAAAAAAACAACATGTTAAAACCATAATATTATGTTTATTGCTTTTCAAAATACTCTCCTTTACATTTTAAACATTTTTTCATGCGATCGAACCATTTTTTAAAACAGGAGGACCACAGATCTGAAGGCATGTTTTCTACGTGCTGATTGAACGCTATCACTGCCTCTTCGGAATTGGTAAAAGGAAACCTCTCATCAAATCTTTGATTTTGGGGAAAATACGAAATCACAGGGTGCTAGGTCGGGGGTATGCGCAGGATGGGTGATCAGTTGTACTTTTTCGGAAGCTAAAAATGACTTTGTTTTGTTGGCCGTGTGTGAAGAAACGTTGTCATGATGTAGGAGAACGCGGCTTTTGGGTCGTCTTTCGCGAACTTTTTCTAACACCCGGGGTAAACAAATGGTAGAATACCACTCGACATTAACACTCTTTTGATCTTCAAGTGGAATTGTACAGATGGGACCCGTAGCTGAGAAAAAAACGCGGTCATTTTTTACCAACGTTTCTCGCCTGCCTCACTTTTGTTGGCTTGTTCTCCTTTTCAAACACCCATTCACAAGATTGCTATTTTTTTTCGGGTTTAAAACAATAAATCCACGTTTCGTCTCCTGTGACAATGTCAAAAACAGCATTAGAATGTCCGTGGTCGTACTTCAGTAGCATCTGTGAGCACCATTCCACGCGAGCCCGCTTCTGCTCCGCTGTCAGTTCATGAGGGATCCAACGACAACAAAGTTTCCGAACTTTCAATTCTTCGTGTAAAATTTTCTGGATTTGACTCATACCAATCCCCAATAGTCCTCGAATTGTCTCATAGGTAATCCGCGGGTTTTCTTCAATTAACCGCTTAATAGTAGCCACATTATTTTCGTTGACGGCAGTTGAAGGCCGCCCTTCACGAAATTCGTCAAGTAAAGAAACTCGACCTCTCTCAAATTCAGCAAACCATCTCACCTCAAACCTCACGGTACTCAAACAAGGTGATTTTCTCCCAAAAGCATTTTGAAGACGAGCGGCACAGTCTTGCGGAGAGAGAGAACTTTTAAAATCATAAAAAAATTATCGCTCTAAAATCTTTTCGACTTAATTCCATTTTCGTTGCATACGTAGAACTTTGTTGTGTGATAAAAAACAATTGACAAATGATTTCTCGCCAATTGCTTTTTCTATTACTAAGAAGGTTGCAACGTTTAAAAAAATATAACATTCGAAATTCAAATAGTTCCAATTAGCTAGAAGTGCATAACTTTTAGTGTGCCCCATGTACTACCTCCAATTTAATAATCTTATCAAAATAATGACATCTTTATTTTAATTTAAGAAAAAATCTGTAAAAGACAACGGGAAAAATACTGGCAGGTAATATTTTCTAACCTTATTTTTTTTTTTTACATTGATACAAAAGAATATATATAACAAAAAAACCAGACAAAATTAGATTTTATGTAAAAAAAATTACAATATTTTAAAGTGAAGATATTAAGTTGTCATTATTGAAGTTCGAAAATCGATTCCAAATCATTGTGATATTCAATATTCTTACATATCAATTAATTTTATTGCAATAGTCTTCAAAGACAAATAATATATTTTCATGGAAAAATCAATAAACAATATGTAAATAGGCAGACAAAAAAATAGAAGTTATTTTTTATCTATTTACTGATAGAACGATTGTTTTAAAATTTTGTTTTTAGGACAGACGTAAGAACTAATTGCGTAATTTTATGAATTTGACAAAAAATATTAAGAAAAGAAAGTACCTTAAAAACTATAGTCAAAAAATCTGTGACATGTCGACATTGACTTTTACATATTATACTTTTTCTTCTTTTTTCTTTAAAAACGTGGCTCCATCGATGTTCATCGATATTTCGCCAATGTCAAGGCAATGCTTGATATTTCCCACACAGAATAACTTAACTATGAGTAGTTCACGGTGCGGGATAAAGAAACGTTGTTCGGTATTGCAATTGAGCGTCTTTGAACCTGATTTTTACGGAGCGCCAGAGGTAACCTGAAAAGCCACGCGCTCAGCAAAAATCGAACTCCACATATTTTACTATTTTAGAGCATTTCGTCGACTTAATTGAACAACTCATTTATTGGTCACGTTACCATCGTAATCAACAAAAGTCGAGGTATAAGCTACTTAAGTCGGCAGCGAAATAAGTTACATTGCAAGCTGAAAAGAAAATTCCCGCGCTTATCTAGCCGCCATATTGCTGACAGCTTTCTTTTGGTTCAGTAACCAAAGCAAAAATACGTTCATCAACAGCTCAAACTATGTAACATATTAAACATGGTCTGTATCTATTTTGTGCAATGTATAATGTTATAAAATTAGGAAAAATGTGATTTAAAGATATAGTTGATTATATTTTATCGTAAAGTTAATATATTATAAAGTTTTAAAATTATATGTAATATCATATAATTGTAAGATAATATCAGTGTTAGATTAGATGAGATGTTAATATGTATTTATAGACATATAATCATGTCGTAACTGAGTAATCAAAGCCAAGATTTCGTCTGTAATTGTTCATCACACGTAATTATCTTCCCAATTTACTGGGCACTTAAAATACTTATTTTTGCCGGAAGCTCATCCGTTGATCATAAGTTTGAAACTTTAAGATCAGCCTATAGATACGTTTAAAAAGTAAAAATATATCCGCTTCAAGCTACTTTTTACGTATTTTTTTAATTATTAGTCTTTCATTGCATGTGTCGTTGTTGTGTGTAAAAAAATGTATGTTTTTTTTTCTAACTTCCAAAAATTTTTTAGATGTATTCATACCTTATTATATTATACACATTATTATAAAGTGTTGACAATCATTAATGTATTGTGTATTTATTAATTGTATGTAATAAAATTCATTATTCCCGAATAAAACATTGAGTTAATTAAATTACATTGTTTAATTTATATAAACAAAAAAAATTACAAGCAATTTTTACAGAAATTCGTGTTAAAATCCTCCGCGTCATTACAGGCATAGATATAAGAATACTAGGTAGGTATACTAGTACAGTTACACGTAAGGTGTCAAGCAAACTTTTTAAACGCCTGGACATATTTTGATGAAATTTATAGCGTGTGTTCAAGTGGTTTCAAGGCTGATTTAGATCCACAATTAGACCCGGTTGGTGGCGCTGCAGTTGCAGTGTGAAACCGGGTTCAATTGTAAATCTTAACGATTTGAATCGTTTTTTCGATTTTACTAGAATATAGCTGGATGCACAAATTTTAAAATCACTGCACATTTACAGGAGATAGAGAAATTATTATACTTACCACTCTTGTCACTCTACAACTTTCCCGCTGGGATAACGTACACTCCCAAATCCGCTATTTATTTAACAAGCGAACATCAGCAGCTTCACTCGCTTGACTAAATATTTACTGAAACCTTCCTCGAGAACCACTTTATCCATTAAAAAAACCGCATGAAATACCGTCCCGTAGTTTCATAAGGGACAGACAGACATCGAACAACTTTGTTTTGTACTAGGTATGTTATGATTTCGACTAACCTATGTAGAGCATTTCACTGTTAAATAAAGTCGTTCAAAAGAAGGGCTCGTGGTCTAGTGGTAACCGACAATATTAACACATTACTAAGGTTAAGCAAGATCTAGTCAGGTCGGTCTTAGGATGGGTGACCATTTCTAAAGACACTAAGAGACCTCCGTGCCTCGGAGAGCACGTTAAGCCGTCGGTCCGGGTTGTCATACGAACATCAATGGCAGTCGTTATCGATATCATATCACGGAAAATATCGAAGTTCAGCTGAATCGCAGTTAGACTGGAAAGCCGACCCCGACTGAGTTGGTAAAAAACTCGTTGAATGATGGCCAGAACATGGCAATAGAAAATCAAAGCAACTCTTTTATAATCTTACTTATAATAAATCTGTAGAAGTGAAAATTCTGTACATTGAAGATATCAAAAAAGTAAATGGCAGGGGGTGTTACTAGACCGACACCGAACCCAAAAATGTGATTAAAAAAATTTTTGTCTGTCTGTCTGTCTGTCTGTTCAGGCATCACGCAAAAACTACTGGTTCGATTACGATGAAACTTGGTATAATTATTTTTTAATATCCTGGGCACCACGCTGGGTACTTTTTATCCCGGAAAAGTATAATAATATATACAATAAAAAACAAACTTAATTTTGCGGTTCGATCCCTAGACCCGAGTACTGTACCAACCGCAAATAATAAGTTTGTCGTAGGTTTTTTATTTTTTATATTTGGTTCGCCAAATTGACGCCGCCCGCCTGGTGGTAAGTCGTGACGACGTCTAGCGATTGTGGGTCACTCTCACAGCACGCAATACTATAGAGAGTGGCCCTCAACTTGACGACCTACTGATGTGCCTCTTCACGCTCCGCTTAAAGAACCCAGGACTATATGTGGGAGGAAACACGTGCACAGGCAGGGCGTTCCAGGCCACTGTCAGAGAAACGAACGTTTAAAACGTTCGGTTCTCGCGAACATGCTATCCACTGTGTAGGGGTGGCATCTCTGCCCGGCACGCGTTGTTCGGGATCGTAAGGAAGACGGTGGGATCAGATTGAAGAGCTCTTCAGAACAGGTTACGTCACCCGCAGTGGAGTTCACTATTAATGGTTTTTAGAACTTTTGTCTGTTTGTCTGAATGTTTGTGTGAATCTCAGAAATGATTTGATTTTATGATTTGAACTTGCGGTTTCGTTTTCAATCGCTTCATAAATAAAAAAGTTATGTAGATCTAAAGTAACACGCAGGCGGAGCTGCGGGCAACAGCTAGTCTAGTAATAAGTGATTAGAAAAGAGTGGCTATGGCTGGTATAGACGTTGATAATGTTTACAAAACGTATCCAGAAATATTCCGCAAATAATGCACCACTCCACTCGTAAAGAAATAATAACGGATATATTTAAACCTTTATTTAGGGAGCTATCAATTAGCATTTAACCTCTAAGTATAGACCTCTGTGGACAGAAAAAAGTATACTTTATTATTCTTAATTGTCATCTGTCACATATAAAACTCGGTCATACCTCATACCGTCAAGATTTTTATAAAATATAAAAAATATACTAAAAAAATGGAATCGGCATTTCGTTCATTGGAATTGGCTGGACAAAATAACGTGGACGGTGTTGTTAGCATGATGAGAAGTGGTAAGTTCTTAACAACTTGACGGTAGGTGAGGTAGACATTGGAACCTAAACTCCTCCTGGCTCCTGTACTCATTGGGCTAAAGGCCAGAGACATTGGCACCAATGTGTACAGCGGGAGTTAGCGGTATGTTGGTAGTTGGTTTGTAGTTGACGACTACACTGGCTGGTCTGATCTTTTGTCTAATTTACATACTCTTCCGATGACATACTTATAGGACTGATAAATATTATTTTATAAGCAACTAGCGGACCCGACAAACGTTGTCCTGTAAAAAAACACCAAATTGTGAATCTAAACTATTCTCTAATCCCCTTGAACACACACAAAAAATTTCATCAACATCGGTCCAGCCGTTTAGGAGGAGTTCAGTGACATACACACGTACAGTAGAATTATATATATATAAAGATGAAGTAGGTATGCTAAATTTTTCTCAAATAATTTTACAATATGAATCACAAAAGTCTTGGGCTGAACTCAACTTAGTGACTATTCCCTTTGAGTGTGTCTTAGTCAGTTGGTAGATCGTTTCTCCTGGAAAGTCATATTGTAAAATAAATTATGGGACTGATCTTCTAAAGTACACAACTCTGGACGGTTTATTCCCAGTAGTTCCATGAAGCCAGTTCCACATGGAACTTTTGCAACGCACTAGTTCCATACATGGAACAAGTGGGAATAGCTACTTGTAGCGGAAATATATACCCAGTAGTTCCATAGATACACAAACAACAAAAGTACTAGGAGTACAGAACTACAAAAGAGCACTCGCCAACTTTTATCTCGCTCAGTTTGGTTTATTCAAAATGTGTTCGAAGAAGTTTTGTTCAGAAACCGTTCACCTTTGGTCGTGCTTAAAAAATTCATATAGATTCTTCTGTTTTATGCTTTGATGAGGTAGACAGAGCTGTTTATTGTACCCATATTTCGTTAGTCACATTGATGGTGAGGCCATCTTTTATTTTAAATGACACGCACCTTGAATAAAATACTAGGACTACAGAAGGAACTACATAAGCATTCTCGAAGTCTCATTCGAATCTTGATCCGTTTAGTTTATTTAAATGTGTCAACAGGTGCACCGAGTATAGATGAAAATGATTGTCCATTATAAAAGACACAAAACCTCAATTGTACCAGGAATACATAACAACATAAGAGCCTTCAAGATTTTAAATTCTTTTACATTCAAAGTCTAGTTTAGTATATTAAATTGTGTCAACAGGTGCACTGAGTACATATGAAAATGATTGTCCATTATAAAAGACAAATTCAAATGTAGAAATTAAATAAATAAAATAAAAATAAATTAATAAAATAAAATAAAATAAATAAATTAATAAAATAAATTACAAATTCCCTCAAATGTAGCAGGAATACATAACAACATAAGAGCCTTCAAGATTTTAAATTCTTTTAAATTCAGTGAAAACCGATTAAATGTTTGAACTCATTATTCTGAAAAAGTACCAGGCGATCATAAAAATAAAACAATTTAAAATAAAAATAACTTTTATTTAAATAATGTCAGCGGTAAAAGTAGTATAAAATTACATGGAACAAATGGGACAAAAATCGTATATTGTAAGGTTGCAAAAGTTCCATGTGGAACTGGCTTCATGGAACTACTGGGAATAATCCCTCTAGACAACACAGGCACGACATTAAGTCAACTACTGATGTTTAATTATTTCAAACAGCAGGTCTGTTAGGATCGGGCGGCGACATAGAACAATATATTCGGTCTCTGTTTGGAGAAGGCCCTGAACTGGTACAGTACGACCAATTCCAAGGAGTTATGGCCCGAATAGCCCAGACTTTGGGGATGCAGGTTGAAAATTTCGGTGACCAGCTGATCGCTGCAGCTATGTTTCAAAGATCAAGCGGTGAGTTAAGTTTTTTGAATTTAATGCAAATGTTTTCTCAAACAAACATCACAATAGGAATCGCGAAAACGATAGCCTTCTATCAAATTTGAACCAGTGACTCGTCCGTGTCTAGGAGTAACGTTTTACTAACTTATTAAGACACCACTAGTTCAAGAGCTTGACGCCATAACTTGCACACTGATAATTCTACCAATTTGTATCATACTCATTGGTAGAAGACTCGGTATCGACTTCGTAAGCCGCACGTGGATATGATTTCAAGTTACGAGGTCTTGATCTAGAGTCTTGCTCAGTTGGTAGAACGTTCCTCCTGAAAAAAACAGTCGGTGGTTCAAATCCAACTCAAGACAATTTTTTTGCAATTCATATCGTAAAATTATTTTAGTGCAACCCTGTCATAGGGACCAATGTCTAAAAAAATTTAAAATTTTCCTCAACCGACGACCTGGCGGACGTTACGCCGTCTGCTATCGACAAAGTCGGACTCGTACGGACTAAAACGCACGATTTCTCCTTATGCTAAGGAGATTACCAAAAATAACATGTGACGTGGGTCCACTCGGGGCCTGCTTCTGCTGTCGTGGATACCTCAATGGAATACTCGTGTCTTCAAACAATAATGTATACAATTTTATTACAAGAACCGTACGGCATTGTGCTGCAATTCATAGCATGTTATTTTACTATATGATACAACAGGCGTTTGCATTTTAAACCTATGGTCGTGGCTGCTGTAGTCTTCTCCTTGTCAATTCCCATGAGAACCTATTAGCGCGATAAAAATTAGCTTAATACCTACACACTATTTATGCAACAAGTTTCAACAAAATGTTCAAAGTCCAGTCATTTTTACGTAATTCCCAAACAAAACGGAACTTTGTAGTTTTATATTGAACTAGCGAACTCCCACTGCTTTGCTCGTGAAAAATTATATACTGACACCTTCATCGAGAACTACTCTATCCATTGGTGAAAATCGCATCAAAATCCGTTGCATAGTTTTAAAGATATTAGCATGCAAAGGGATGGACAAACAGCAGAAGCGACTTTGTTTTACATTATGTAATAAAGAGATTATGCAAAGAATAATCATTGAATTTACTTCTTTTCATGTTCTTAGCTCACAATACAATCGAGGAATCTCCATCACAAATTGACAACCAGTCATCTGAAAGTATGGAAGGCTATTCACAGGGAGGACTTGAAGGGGATGAGACTATTGGTATTGAGGATACTCCTGCTGGTAACGACGATGACGAATGAAAGGCATAAAAAAAAGAACTTATTCATGCACGAATACAAACTGAACTATTAGATTGAAAACTACACAAACTAATTAAAACAAGATAATAAAATTAACTAATTGATATTATACTAATTGAAGTAATTGATACAAGACTACACAATTAACTTTTTTATAAAAGACCACCTGATACCCTCGGCTCTGCCCTTGGGGTTCGATTTTATGATTCCCAATTCCTATGGGAAAACATTTCCTAGTGGGGAGCAAGAATTTGCAAGACTTCAAAATCATGTTTTCTTCATTTATCATAATAATTCATAATACCATATGAGTTTATGATTAACCTAATAATGAATGTTTATGTATGCAATTTTATGAAAATGATTTTTTTAATAACTGTGGGGCGATAATTAAATAATTTTGCAAATCTTTAATCGGTTTTAATGTTGGCAGTAGTTCTAAATAAAGTAAATTACTGCCGTGGTCACTATGACCACGGCTTCCACGACTTCCAAAAAAGAAGGTTCTGTATTCCACTGTTTTTTTTTATGTTTGTTACCGTACTAGGCCAACAGATTTTGATTTTTTTTTATTGAAACCCACTTTCCAAGTGGACAATTATTTGGTCCCATTTCGGTAATTTGAAGTCTGATTTTGACGTGTTTTTTATTAAGATAATATTGTCAAACCAAAGTTAATGCCAAGAGATGTTAGTTAGGTAGTGGAAAACCTTTCGCTACCACAACGATGCACGTGACTGTATGTATTACCCCCTGTTTGACGAGCCCGCTCAAAGCGCGTAGCACATGAAGTTTGCGTGACTAGCGTGTGACGTCATCTTCGGATGACGTCATTTTCCAAGGTATCCACGCTTTCATCGAACCGTGGATCATTGAAAGTTCTATTTCACATTTATCTGTCAGAGACTGATGTCATTTTGTTTCGCGGTCGATTGCAATTCAAAATATTAATAAAGATAATTATAAAACAAGCTATATTAACCAAATATTAAGGCAAATATAAGCTTTTATAACACATAAATTGTGTAATGACGTTATAAGTTGAAACTAAAAGTTTTAAAGTTAAAGTCTATTTTTGTCTTTTTAGGGCATTTAAATAAAAGCTTGTTCTTTAAAAGTTTTTTTACTTTTAATTTATTTTTTGCTTTTTAGTTATCGCTGGACACTATTCTAGTTTTGTCATTATTGCAAGGTCGTATGCGACCTTGTTAATTTCGAAAAGTTTAACCCTTCAATAAGGAGACCTTCCAATGATTTTACCCTACTTAAGGCCACGTATGCTTGACTGGCAGCGAAGAGCTTCGAGCCTAAGTATACAACGGCATGGTCGACGGTACTACCCTTCGTCCATTGCCGAGCGCCTCTGGGAAGTATTGAAACAATTTCCAGTGGCGCCTGGTGGACCATGGCCCGTCTGGCCACGGGTTTTACCCCGCATCTTTGGGGTCGGGTTTTATCCCACGTCAGTGAGTGAAAGCGTGCGTGGGCTGTATCACGCAGCCCATTTAGCCTACTTCTGTAAGGACGGTGGGTTGCTAGTCCGTCGTCCTCAGGCAACGATCATGGAGGTCGTTAGACCTTCGCCTATGCCAGTCTGCAGCACCCTCGCCGCACACTTCGGAACTCCGCGGAGAGCGCTCCCTCACCCTACTGGCCGCCTCCTTCACGAGCACAACCTGCTCGCAGAAGGAAACAGCCGCGTTCCACTGGCTTCCGCTAGATACCATGGCTCGTAGCATGGTCTCCAGCGAGAGGGTATCTACGCCCAGGCCCACAACGAGGTCCCGGCGCCGACTTGCCCACGATGAACATTCAACCAACATGTGGAGTGCCGTGTCGTCGCCGGTAGCCTCGCAGTGTTGAGACGCGGCAGTGGCGAATGTTCCATACATTCCCATAAGCCTGGAATTCCCTAAAACATTTCAAAATAATATAATAATAATATTGTACCATTGACCCTAAAATAATATTGTGTATTGTAATATTGGTCCTAAAAAATTTCGAACGATTATTTCAAAATTTCGCGCGCTTAGGGTCAATCTCCTACACCGACTAACCGTTTCATGTGTGGTGGTACTCTGTACGGTGTTGAGCGCGCGGATGCCATCTCGCTCGCACAAGTTGTAAGTAGACACAATGCATGCTCGTATAATCGGGCTTGCATTTTCTCTTTCACACCTATGGATATTTTCGCTATGCATACAATATACTTTAGGTTGGTATAGCAAATATCTTCTCGTTTATAATCCAGGCATTCACTCTGAACATCGTCGCAGTCGCACTCGCACATCATCTCGGTCGCATGGCCAGCTATGTTCGCGTTTGTTTATTTCAGTTTCAGCGTTGTTTTTTATTGTTTAAAAGTTGTGAATTAGTTTATTTTAGTGTTAAATACGGAAGAAATTGTGCCTTGTGATGATTTGAAGTGCTGTAACGTTTTATTAAAAGACCAAAGGGTAAAATCATTAAGTTTTGATCAGAGAAAGCCGTTAGTTGTTTCTCCTAAACCAATACCAGATTTATGTATTTCTAAAGTAAGTAAAACTCACTTGTCACGCCAATTTGCTGAAGAAATTTCAAAACACAATCAGCAAGTTGACCAAAACCGTAGTATTTTTCAAAGACTTGTATTGCCTTTTAGAGGACATGACGAGTCCAAAGATTCATTAAATAGAGGTAACTTAGAATAAGTTAATATAACATCTTGTAACTGTTCTCATGTAGCCTGAAATAAAGGATAAATAAAAAAAAATAAAAAAATCCGCTGACGAGTAGTGCCATAGTCGTCGTGACGTTTGTACAGCACGTGCAGGAGGTGACACCTTCATGCCAGCGTGAACAACACAGTGGTCGGAACTACCCAATGGGGCTCCTACCGAAACACTGTACTGGGCTGGGCGACTCATCAGCAGTAGATCCAGCAGAGCGGGCGTGTGATCTGACCTGTCTGGTATCCGGGTGATCCCGCATACCATCTGGGTCAGACCGTGGGAGAGAGGCCGGCCCTACCCGCATGATCAGTCCTGAGGGACTCCAGTCATTTAATGTGATGGCCATTGAAGTCCCCCAGAAATACTAGGTCAGCGTTCGGGAACCGCACCTGCGCTTCATCAGCCGTCTCGCTGAGGTACTGGAAGAGCTTTGTTGTCTCAAAATCCCCTGTGTGGGAACGGTAGACGCACACGTAGATCTGGCTCATAGAGCCATGGTCTACGTGCAGCCAAAGGACGGAGTTGGAAGGGTTCTGTAGGCAGCGCAACCGGCGGCAGCAAACATCCGCCCTAACGAACACGAACACCCCGGCTTTGTCTCGAAATTGTTCCTCGATGACATAGCCGGGGTAACACAGGTAAGACGTGTCGTCAGGGCAGCGTATTTGTGTCTCCGTGAGGAACATCACAGCGGGCCGTGCCGTCTCAAGGTGATGGTGGACGGCATCGAGGTTCGCATGGAGTCCACGGATGTTAGTGAACTCCACCTCGAAAAGTGAAGTTGTGGGGTTTCCTAGGGCCGCTGTGAAACGTTTTCTTTTTTTTGGTTGCACTGCCATTGTAGGTTTGAAGAAGAAGAAGCGTGAAGACAGGGCGACATTTGGTGCAGCGGTAAGTGATAAAGCGCAGGGGCTAGCTTTGTCTAGAACCGTGTGGTTAGGTCGGATCCGACTCGCCGGACGGAAGGGCTCCCAAACCCCCCTCATGCAAGGCCACCGCTACCCCACACCGGTTACCACCCGGTGCGGCGATCCCACATTAGGATTATGCGCAACATGTGGGGCAGTCTCCTGGGGTGGTTGGTCCCAGACGGGCCCCATGACTGTGTTGCCGCAACGCTGTTGTAACTCCCTGGCCGGCGAATCGACCCATACCACACACACTAGACTTTGTTTCGCCCCCACTGGTCCCATGCCTGCTGCACCATACATCGCCCCGGGCCCGGCGGTGCAGCTGCTGAACCCCTAACGCAACCCAGTCTGGACTGGGTTACTTGGGGGGCTTTAGTACAGCTGCACGGTGGTACCCCCCCGGATCAACACTGTTGTACCACCTGGTACCCACGTAGGGGCCGAAGCCACTCCATAGGTACCGTAAATTAACGAGCCTCGTCAGTTGATCAGCAGGTGCGCCACTAGCAGGTGAGGTCGCTGGGGCCCTAAAGATGTTGGTAGAGCCCCTTTGCACCCAAATTGACACCCATTCGTTTGCGAGATATTCAACTATAAAGCTCATGTTTTTGGTAAATCAGAGCGCCCCCGCTCTCTAAAATTTAAATGGCTACCCCGAAAAATCTACAAATATTTGTGATGGTAGTATGGACTACCATCACAAATAGTTATAGTTTTGCTTTAAAGTTCATTACATGGGTAATGAACTTTAAAGCAAAACTATAACAGATCCAATAGCTGTGTTAGTTCAAGAGTTTTATAGGTTATTATGTTTGACTACGGAACCCTATTCTATGTGTGGCCCGACATGCACTTGGCCGGTTTCTATTTCTTGTACAATCTACTAGACTATCCTGTGCTGTTATTTTGTTAATAGTTACAACACAAGCTCGAAAATGTTCGAGAACATTTTTGCTGTGATTGTACCTGTGATTGTATCCAACTTACCCACAAGGGTGTTGGTAAGTTGGAAAAATTCGCAGATCTTTTTCAATAGCAAACACACCAGTTTGTTCTTTGTGTAACATATTCATTAAAATAGCAAAATGTTCTGATTTAAGTTCACCAACTCATAATGCTTTTAAGAGATCTTTAAAAGTTGTGCTTCCTTGTTGTCTCATATTTTCTGTCAATTCAATTAACGAGAAAAAAACGCCCCCGCTCTCTAAAATTTAAATGGCTACCCCGAAAAATCTAAAAATATTTGTGATGGTAGTATGCACTACCATCACAAATAGTTATAGTTTTGCTTTAAAGTTCATTACATGGGTAATGAACTTTAACGGATGGGGCTCTGGCATTCATTTTACCAAATAGCTAATATTGTAAAAAACAGTGACTCAACAGTAGCAGAGTAGGACCCAAATTTCCGTCCGGAGGTGGAGGCTATAGACTAAGATCTCCTAACAATATGGCACGTTTCAAGCATAACATCCTTCTGAATCTGACTCCTGACCCAACAATCTAACGAGAGTCTCTTGAGATATTGACCGAGACTCTTCGCTATTAGTTCGATTGCCGAAACGACCATTGGGACAATGATCGTCGAGTCTACGTCCCACATGGCAGATATCTAGAAGAACAGATCAAGGTACTTACTAAGTCTGTCCTTCTCTGACTTCACGAAATTCTCGACATGCGGGACGACGACATCGACGAGCACTGCCCGACGCTGGTTCTGATCAACCAAAACGAAATCAGGCCTCATAGGTACTGACGAAAAGTGGGCATATAATGATACCTCTGCTTAGCCCTTCCATGAAAGAGGCGTGATAGGGTATGTGGGAAACAGGGTAGAGGGCGGGAAATTTAAGAAATAAATTTTTTTTAGAAAATTTTATATTTTTTTATTGAATAACTTTACTAAAGTATTTATATTATTAATGTTATCAATATCACAAAACATTATTAATTAGGCAGGTATTCAAGTAAAAAAAGCCGATAAACTTCTAAAAAATAAGAAGATGTTATACACCTGTCAAAAAAATTCACACAAATACAAATAAAGAAAAAAAATGAGAAGAAAGATAGTTTTTGTGCATTTTTTGTGAAATTTTTCAACAGTTTCAATATATTCGATCACATCGCTGTGATTTAATGTATAAGAATAAATCTATATCAATTTTATATAAAAAAAATTGTGACAAATGTAATTTTAATAATATAATAACCAATTTTTTTGTATGTATACTTTTTAAAACGAATTTAGAAGTTCATCTGACTCTTCAAATGCTTAGAATAAAAATAGAAAATGAGAATTGTACAAAATATAAGAAATTAGAGTAATAGAAACTTCTAGAAGGAATAATTTGAGACCAATTTTTATACAAAGGCATTTTACATTTCGATATTTCAACTAAACAATAATTTAATAAAAAAAACTAATCTTTTAGAATGTAATAGAAAAACGAACGACGTAGGTAGAGTAGGATTTTTGCCTTTCAGCGTTATTTTTTAATTTAGATGCTATAGTTGTGTACGTAAAATGCCTAATGTTTTTTTTATTATAATTTAAGCCTTAGGCGCTTCAGCCTTTGCTTCACTTTCTGGTGGGGGAGTTGGGAGCTCTGGGTATTCCAGTTCGGCTCCCGCCTCGCAAGTGAAGATGGGACAGCAGGCTGGGAAGGGCGCGGTCTTGTTGGTCTTGTCTGTAATGATAAAAAAAGATATTAAGAAAATATACATACAGTTCATCATCATTATTTCAGCCAATTGGCATCCACTCTGGGCACAGGGCCTCTCCCAAAACATGCCACAATATTCAGCCTTGAGCTTTCCCCATCCTGTGGCTTCCCGTGACCATCTTTAGTATTTACAAAAAATTTGCTTCAAAAAGCTTTTATTAAAATGCGCTAAAAAGACTAAACTTTAACTATTAACTTATAACGTCATAACACAATTTATATGTTATAAAAGCTTGTCGCGAGACGTAAGGCGTAAGTAGGTACTCGTATTTGCTGTTCAGCGACATGCTTTTATAACATGCTAGCAGTCGCCCGCGATTTCGTCTGCGTGGTAATTTGTATGTTTTCCCGTTCCCGTCGCTTGTAATTATTGTTCCCGTCGTCGCGTCGCCGGTAATGACATCTAGCGTCGCAAATAATTGAGCGAAGCGAGCCGAAGGTGAGCGGAGCTCCCATGGAGCAGGTTAACTGTAAAATTATAAACTTAAGACTTACGGGTCTTTTACGCGATTATTGAGATATATACATACCTCTTTATTACCCGAAACGTCGGGTAATAAAGAGGTATGTATATATCTCAATAATCGCGTAAAACACCCGTTAGTCTTAAGTTTATAATGTGTACAAAACGCGAAAGTTTAAAGAAGTATTTAACTGTAAAATGTTCGGATGTTCGTTTCTCAGCAAACTCTTGACCGATAATTAAAAATGTTTCACCTAAATTAATAACTGATTTCAATTAAGGTCGTGACGAAGCTCAAATATTCAATTTAAATAAAATAAAAAAACAAATATATAAAAAAACCGTTTCGCTCAATACGAAGCCGCGCACTTTACAGCAGCGTAGCTAAACTAGCTAAACGTTTTCTTTTTTTTGGTTGCACTGCCATTGTAGGTTTGAAGAAGAAGAAGCGTGAAGACAGGGCGACATTTGGTGCAGCGGTAAGTGATAAAGCGCAGGGGCTAGCTTTGTCTAGAACCGTGTGGTTAGGTCGGATCCGACTCGCCGGACGGAAGGGCTCCCAAACCCCCCTCATGCAAGGCCACCGCTACCCCACACCGGTTACCACCCGGTGCGGCGATCCCACATTAGGATTATGCGCAACATGTGGGGCAGTCTCCTGGGGTGGTTGGTCCCAGACGGGCCCCATGACTGTGTTGCCGCAACGCTGTTGTAACTCCCTGACCGGCGAATCGACCCATACCACACACACTAGACTTTGTTTCGCCCCCACTGGTCCCATGCCTGCTGCACCATACATCGCCCCGGGCCCGGCGGTGCAGCTGCTGAACCCCTAAATTAATAACTGATTTCAATTAAGGTCGTGACGAAGCTCAAATATTCAATTTAAATAAAATAAAAAAACAAATATATAAAAAAACCGTTTCGCTCAATACGAAGCCGCGCACTTTACAGCAGCGTAGCTTTACCTAGTTATTTTAGACGAATTTAATTTCCATAAAATATGTTACAATGTAACTCATTAGAAAATAGATATATGCTGCCGCGGTTAAAAGTTTGATGCTTACCAGTGTCTAGCTTGCATTTCTCATTAGCCAATGGCAGAGGTCCGCAGTCCTCAACCAGCTCCAGCAACCTAGGAGGAGTGTCCTCGCTAATGACGCAGGTGGAACGGCCGCAGAATGGGGTCAACTCCCAGCTTTGACCAGGCTCCACTGTCGCGCAACGTGTTGACGCAAAGCACGTTTTGGGAAAATCTGGAAAGTAAGAAAATAATTAATTGCTAAACCTTTCTATACCAATCTATCTTAATATATAAAAATTAATCCGTATTTGTGAAGAAATAGCATTACGGCCGGAAGCCTGAACGGATGGACCAATTTAACTAATTTCTTTTTTGTTGTGTTCGTTATTATCAGGAGAAGGATCTTTTGGAAGAAAAAAAAGAACAAGTTCTACGGAACATTAGAAAATTTTAAAAACTTCTCGATACCTATCTTGCCGGGACATCTAGTAAAGAAATAAAGAGGAAATATTGCACAAAAACACATATACTTTACCACTGTTATAATTTTAAAAACACCACTTGAGTGGTTTGATGCCCGTATGAATATGTAAGTAGTACGATATTTTTATGTGAATTAAAACTATATTTTGTATTAATCTCTGATGATGCCGTGAGGTGAAACCGGTCAGTGAAAATAAAATTATAACAGTGGAAAAGTATGTGTTTTTGTGCAATATGTGTAGCAGATTCCACCAAGTGCCGTCAATCGACAGTATAAATAGTCTTAAGAGGAAATATTGCTTGATCCTTTGCATTAAATATGCTTTGCACCTACTGGACCGATTTGGTGACCTATGGGGTGACACTGAAAACCAGATGTACTAAAATAGGCAATGTGCTCGTCTCAGTACATACAATACGCTGAGTGTTTTTACAAGTTGCTGTATGTGGGTACGTGTGAGTAGATTTCATTTTGGCCAATTTAGGCAATGAATGTAAACAGTTATAAATAATATATTGTAAAAACGCGGCACGTGCTTTCCACGTATTTCCTGCCACACATACGTCACAAGTGACACGACCGTGTCACTTACGTCAATTTTACGTATGTGGTATCTTTATGTAACGTTGAGTGTAAAGTTGTGATGAAACAATAAAAAAAAATTATTTCTTTCTTTCATTTGAAAAATTCTTTCACTTATATAAATCTACATTATTAGCGAGTAACATAAGCTATATAACATTACGCTACGATCAATAGGAGCAGAGTAGCTATCAAAAATGTTAGAAAATCCACGTCACCATGCTAGTCTCAAATATTTTACCACATAATTTGGAAAAACTAATTTCTTTGGCTGGAATTAACCCAGCGGCCTGTACGAAATTTCTCCTCTATTTATTTACTAGTACGGTGTCTTGCGCGGTGCTTGGCGCCGCACCACGCCATAGGTTTTGGCATAACTTTTGACCCCTTGGGGCTAGATCAAATTTTCGATTTTTTGGCTTGCCTCCAGATCGAGGGCTATCTATAGAGGGGTCAACCATCATTGGAGCATAAGCAGTTCTCGAGAGCTAAGGGGGACATTCCCCATTTCTATATATAGATGTATTATGTATGTATGTATGTGATGTGTACTTTATATGTGGCTGTTGGTTCCATAAGACAGTTCCATTAGGCTTTGTCCTGGGTAGAATTCAAACCTACGACCTCCTAGTCTACATAGTGGCTTGCTGTAGTCAGTGTCACTATTGTAACTACTGACCCACAAAGGTTGTCATTTCAAAGGTGCATTCACATGCGTAATTTCGTTCGAACAATAATCAAAAGTTTTTAGACCATGTATTATTGTGTGGTGTGTGTTATTGTACACACAATTTATGTACAGTTATACATTGTTGTATTGTGAAAGGAATTAGTGTACACTATTGTTGTAAATACCTACGGACAGGAAAAACAGATTGAAAAATTTCACTTAACTGTAGCCACGGCCACATATTGGATTCATATTGCGGCTAAGCTTGGCATTAATTTTATGTATATTTGCAAGAGTGGATAGGATTACTTGAGCCTTGGACATGTTGGTAGAGACCCTTAGCATCCCATCAAAATCGGATGACAGAAAAAATTGCTATATTACAAGCTATTACTAGTAGGTATAGTCCCTATTTTGTGCTATTACTGACTGCCTCGGTGGCACAGTGGTATGTCTATGCCGTCCTTTAGGTTCCGGGTTCGATTCCCGTGTTGAAATATTAGTGTGATCGACAAAAGTTTATTTCGGAGTTTGAGCCGTCTGGGCAGCGTGGCATATGTAGGCTAAATTTCTCCCTCTTTGGGGGAGGACTATATGGGCTGAGATGATGATGATGATGGGTCTAGTATTCTTATGTATACGTGGGAAAATCATTACCCTCATTCTCCAGCAATCAGTTAATAATGAGTTGGTTAAGCTATTGTGTTGGTAATAAGGAAACCGTTCTACAAGTCTAAAGTATGACCTAGATACATTTATGTCTGCTTTGAGCTGTTAGTCATGGTTGGTCTAGATATTACACTTTAATGGACCTAATTTTAAACTAGTCTTGTAGACTTTGACCGACTTAAAAAGAAGTTATGTAAATTTTGAAAAAATTAACATTTAGAAGGCTCTTATCCTCAGACGCATGCTGCAATGTTTATTTCGTAGTTTTGGTATTTTCTATGTACATATTTAGTAAGTATTCGATCTATTATAAAAATATCAATCGTTCTTTCGACCAGATGTTCGATTTTCTTTCGACTAAAAATGTTTTGGACAGGTGTTTCTTCGATCTATTATAAAATAATCAATTATCTTTTCGACATGGCGTTTCGGGGCTAACTAATTTCGACGTCCCATAGAACACCCGCATTTCGAAACATAGTAGGTATGTACGAACTTCTAAGGCAGTCGTTATGGGTATTTGGAGCCATAAAACAAAATCCTCGCGGTCTAACTACAGAACTTCGATATCGCCCATGGGTTGTGGAGGTCAGATGGCAGTCGCTTCACGGAAAATATCGAAGTTCAATCGCGAGTAGTTACACTGGAGATCCGACCCCAACTGAGTTGGGAAAAGGATTGGTGGATATATATAATGAATAGTGATGATAGTTCAGCCACTGCACTGGTCCGTACAGATTTCTAATACAATAATTTAAGTGTGGCAATACTAAAATATAATGTTGTACTTTATATATTTATTGTGTAGGTACTTGCATTGTTATGTGTAATTTTCTTGCAATAATAATAAAAAATCTAGGTCGAAATTATTTCAATAATTTTCAAATTTGGTAAGTACTTAAATTATAATTAATCTGTTTATAAATACACGCTTATAATCAAACCTGTTACAGTTTTAAACTTTGGCATACGATTTTTCTTTTAAATCATAAAAAAAAATTGTGTGCTTTAGACCATACGATTACATAAAGTAAAATTTATTAAAACACAAATGGAGAAAGATAATTTTAGCAAAAACTTCAAATTACCGGACACACACACATATCACGCATATATCCCCGAAGAGGTAGGCAGAGATTACCGTCACCGGGCACATTTAAAATGGGTTATGTCCAAAATGGCCGAAAGAATTTAATAAAAAGTAGCAGCTATATTGTAATTTTGAAAATAATTGAAACCAAGGCAAGGCCTTGCGATGAAATGTTGATGAAAGGCAACAAAATCTTACGTGCCAGCCGCTGTGGCACAGCCAATTAAAGTCCAGGGCGTTTCAGACTATTTTCGGACAAATTACCGGAATGGGACCAAATACCTAATTATCGAATGGGAACATTAAAATAGGACCATTTAACTAAATAAGAGTTTTTAAAATCGGTTCACTCAGTCGAAATATAGTCACAAACATAAAAACACAGTCGAATCGAAAGCGTGCATAAATAATTAATTTTACTTTACTTCAATAAATAATATTATATATAAAAAACTCGGTTTGTTTGTTTCCATGATACTGATATTACTCAGTGAAAGTCAATGAGCATTGAAGACTGTCGTGTTCATAACAAAATGCTCATTGGCATTATAAAATGAACGTCAATGCCACTTCCTTGATGAAAGTACCGCGTAATATCATGCAACTGACATTTTGCAATCGCGAAGCGAACGGTAAATTAAATGTTGATTGAAATGGCAAAAAAAAACGACTTGGAATTACCGGAATCACGTGAAATAATTATTGGAATGGGATTAAATTGAATGGGACGGGAACCAGTAGATTTAACCATTTATAAGGCAGAGGAAACAAGAGGTCATAGCGATATATACTAAACAAAAACTCTAGGAGAGTACTTTCATGTTGAAATCCTTTTTTTAAACGATGATTTTTTTTTTTGTTGGCTATATAGTTGCCACCGCCTGTCTATGAAACATCTTAAATTACACTCTCTTTAAAACTAAGTAAATGCTTGGTATATTTTATGTTTAGTCATGCTGACTATGAAATTACACATGGTGGCATGGCATTTTTACCTACAAGACCTTACCTATTTACTAGTGAAGGTTCATAGCTAAGATTGCGTCAATTATTTTAACAATATTAGTTTAATAAAGAGAAAAGATTTGACTATATGTTTGCATTTAATAGCTTCCGAAAGTAATGAACCGATTTTGAAAATTAATTCACTATTACGTAGCAACATTATCCGTGAGTGTTTTAGGCTACTTAAGTACCTAACAATAAAAAAAAACCTATGCAATTGATTATATGAGTTCAGCTAGTAATTGTCAACTTGTGTCTATGCTTGATGCTGTTGGCTCTGTGCCAAAGCTAAATTAATTAATTTAAAAAAGTCTGTTAGTAACCAAAAAGTAGCAACTTACTTAGCAACTTACTTCGATAGTATTAAAGTAATACTAGTTATCCCGACGAACTTTATATCGTCTCAAAAAAAGAAAAAAAAATTAATATTTCATGCAAATGTATGTAAATTGAAAAAGGCGACGGACGGACAGACAGACAGACAAATGGTCGTATTAAATATATAGATTATAAATTCAAATCGTCAAGGCAAACCGGTCATGTTCAACTGTCTATCAATAGATCCTACTACGAGTAATATTATAAATGCGAAAGTTTGTATGTATGGATGTTTGTTACTCTTTCACGTAAAAACTACTGAACGGATTTTGATGAACCTTTACAATAATATAGCTTATACTCGTACATCAGAATAACACATACGACATAGACGGGAACAATAATCACGCGGACGAAGTCGCGGGCGACCACTAGTAACCTATAAAATCTGCATATAAGCAGGGTTATACCACTCGCTTAACAATCGCAAAAAATACGTGACGTCAGCTACAACTTGAAGTTGAAAAGCAGTAAGGGTTGTCTCTTGTTTGTGATATGGCATTGACCATAGAGTTGATATTGAGGCATTAACTTCATAATTATTGGTCAAATTATGCTGGTACTTTCCTGTCAACCCTAACGTTCGAATTATGTTCTCTGTAAACAAAAGAATGTGCTTCAATTAACGTCGGAGTGCAAGTTCTGTATGTAAGTACTATTCCCTATTCTGTGATATAAGTAATGACAACTTGATAAATTATAATTAGTTCAAATCTGACAGGCGTCATAACAGTAAAAAAAATAGAATGTCAGTTCACTTGACAGTTTTTTTCTTTGCTTTATTCTTATTTTAAATATTGTGACGGTCTTGGGTTTTTGCGGTGAGCGTGGCTGGTTGCCTTTTAGGTTACTTCTGGCGCTGGGGAAAAATCCAGGCCCAAACGCTCAATTGCAATACCGAACAACGTTTGCTTGTCCCGCACCGCGAAATAGTTCAGAGTAACTAGTTCTTCTGTGCGGGATAAATCAAACATTACCTTGACATTGGCGAAATCATCGATGAAGCCATGTTTAAAAAAAAGAAGAAGAGAAGAATTATTGTGACAGTTTAATTGTTTCATTGAGAACAGAGGGTAGATGCCTTCAACTAAAATAAATAATTTAAATGTATTTACTACATAAAGATTCCCAAAGGATGTACGTATATTGTATTCAATCTTATTATCTTTGTTTTACTTATTTATAATCATCAAATGAATCATAATAGTTACAGATTTGACGCTACATAATTAGTTAAGTTTATTAAGTATTAAGTTTTATATATATATAAAGTTTTTTATATAAATTTCTATGGCACAAGTGTTCCTAATTTTTTTTTGTAAAATTTGGCTTTTGTATTTATGGAAAATGGATGTAAAAAACTCAAAAATGTTTTTAATGTTTCTACTGTTTGACCAATGGGCGACTACTATTTACATTAAATTAAAGTGGCCGGTTACCCATCTGTTGATAGACCGCAGAAATGTTGCTTAAACTCGGTATAAGTGGAACGATTTGCGAAACCTAATGAATTTACATAACACCAACGTGTTAAAAGTAGGTGAATTGTCTATGTATGTATAGCTTTTGAATAAATTATGTCGTAAATCTATGTGGGTTGGTAATCTATGGCTTGGAGTTTATCTGCTTGCTCAGACTGCAACGATTTTATTCAGTACATACAAACATCTGTATTGATTGTTGGAATTTTGGTTTGGATCGGTGGTCCCAAGTTTCGATTCCGGGTTTGTTTCGGAGTTTGGATGTTCTCTATGTATATTATCAGTCGTCAAGATCCCATAACACAAGCTTAAATTAGCTTAATTTGGGCTAGATGACGTTGTGTGAGAATGTCCAAAACCATTTAATTTAATGATTAAGATTTTCTATTTTTTTGGAGTTTACTCCTTAAGAATCGATTTTCATATATAAGGCGCCCGGTATGAGAAAAATCCGAGGGGTAAAACCTACTAACAAGTAACGAAAATCGTGTCACGTTTTTGGTGCGCAACTTTCTAATTTGGCTGTGAGTGTATTAAGATTATTATTATTGTTATTGGAGTTTACTCCTTAAGAATCGATTTTCATATATAAGGCGCCCGGTATGAGAAAAATCCCAGGGGTAAAACCTACTAACAAGTAACGAAAATCGTGTCACGTTTTTGGTGCGCAACTTTAGTGCGCAACTTTCTAATTTGGCTGTGAGTGTATTAAGATTATTATTGGAGTTTACTCCTTAAGAATCGATTTTCATATATAAGGCGCCCGGGTATGAGAAAAATCCGAGGGGTAAAACCTACTAACAAGTAACGAAAATCGTGTCACGTTTTTGGTGCGCACCTCTAGTGCGCAACTTTCTAATTTGTTATGGTTAGATACTCGTACTTAAGGAGTAAACTCCAGTCGTGCGTCGGAGCTGACACACACACTTTTTTTAATCCGCCGCCTTATGTCGCGGTCGCACCTGCGTCCATTGCCGAGCGCCTCCGGTAGACACAGAAAGAATTCCCAGCGGCGCCCGGAAAACCTTGGCCACCTGGCCTCTGCGTGGTGGTCGGATGTTACCCCGCATCTTTGGGGTCGGGTTTTATCCCGCGTCGGTGAGTGAAGGCGTGCGTGGAGTGAAGCCCCACAGCCCGCAGCCCTATCATAGCGAACCTTGAAAGACACTTAAAGCCAGTTGATTTACAGCCTAAAATTATGTATCGCTATGATAGGTATCACAGATTAAAGTCACTGAACAGTTCCAAGCCCTAATACTGAATGCAGTTCTAGAGGTTTCCAAGGTTTCCATTCACTTTTGCAACAACTACACCTATGAGTCAAGATTACTCGTTATAATACTAATTATAATTCAAACTAAGGTCACCAGGAAATAAAAATGAAATTAATTAATTAAAATTAAAAAAAAATCTCTTCCAAGAAAAGTGCAATGAAATTTGTTGTTTTTTTTTTCAACTCAACAAAGGAGGTTCTCAATTCGACTGGTTTTTACAAGCTTTTTATTAGCTTACAATGTTTGTATGTAAGTAATTAAGAGCCATTTCACAAAATGTGCCGTCTTAGTACGGTGCCCACTTGTGTATCGTAATTTATTGTAATTTCGATTGAAGTTATATCAATATTTTGGCTAAGTATATGCAAGAATTTCCTATATTACTGCAGAAATCGGTTCTCTAATGAACGTAGTTTATTCTGGAATAATTTTATTTTTGTAATTACTGTGTATTTAAACCAAAAATCACGATCAAATTGCGATGTTAAACCCAAAAATTGGCCGAATGGTTTATTTTTTGACTAAATAATTGTAACACAATTCAATCATCTGTTACATTAAATGACGATTAAAATATTTATCCAATGCTTTATGTATTTTTTAAACTCAATTTAAAAGTATTTTTGATTGAAATACGACTCTGAAATCAACTCTGCGCCCGTTTTTCAATAAAATGCTTGTGGGAAATTGATTACTATAGATCAAATAAGTTATTTTTAGTAAATGTGTTACATTAAACGTCAACACGAAAGCTTGGCCCATTTTTTGCACATATTCAATAACTTCTAGTTATTACAGATTATGGTAATTTAGGAGCTCAAAATATTAGAAATTCGTGCGAAAACGTGAAATGGCTCTTAAGTAGGTATGTTTGTTCGGGTGGAATCCAGCAAATCAATTTTGAAGCAGATTTCCTTTGCCGATTGAGCTGAAAGTTTGTATCCACCTTGGTTTTGGATGACAATTCATGGTTCACACTGTGACGACTTTCTAAATCCAAAATAGCGGCAGATACAAGATGGCGGACTAATTATATTCAATGCACTCCTACAATATGGGTATCAAATGAAAGGGCTAGTAACTTCATAACAAAGTCGTTCGAGATTCATGGCTCGAGAACAGCGGTACATACCGATTTCGATTATTCTTTTTTTGTTGTGTTTGTTATTATAATACACGTCAAAAATTGACACATCAACCGACTTCCAACTACCGAAATGGGACCAAATAGTTGTCGGAATGGGACCAAATTGAAACAAAAAAACTCATGTATTTTCGAACATTGAATGGAAGAATTTAAAGTCAGAAATAATCTATATATTTAATACGACAATTTGTCTGTCCGTCCGTCGCGTTTTTCAATTATAATTAATAATACATAATTATGTACATTTGCATGAAATATTAAAATATTATTTTTTTTTACAACAAACAAGGTTCAAGTCAATGTCAAGGTTTGAAAATACTTTTTTTAGAATATCTTATTTTTGTTGAGAATTTTTGGCATAGTTTCAAAGGCTTTTTAGAATATCAGTCAATCAAAGTATTGCCAGGTCATAATAATTAAAGAAATGTTAGAATTTATTACCTAAACTTATTATAAATATTATAATGTGTATTTTGAAATATAACCACGATTTATTACTATTAAAAAATATTAGCAATATAGTCCATATATCGAAAAAAAAACATTAAGGAATATTACACACACATATCACGCCTATATTCCCGAAGGGGTAGGCAGAGGTGTATTACACACCCACAATTTGCTAGTATTTTTAATCCCACGTAATAGGAGGCAAGCCTATTGCCGTCACCGGGCACACATATAATGGGCTATGTCCAAAATGGCCGAATTAATTTAATAAAAAGTAGCAGCTAAGTATATCGTAACTTTGAAAAAAAAAAGTAGAAAGCCGTTGCCTTGCGATTAAATATTGATTAAAGGCAACAAAATCTTACGTGCCAGCCGCTGTGGCACAGCCAGTTAAAGTCCTGGGTGTCTCGGACTATTATGGACTTATTAAATTTACTTAATTTCATAAAAAAAAGTATTTCAGTAACAGCTGTGCGACAGACGCAAACTATTTTTAACGCGCCTCGAAATAACAGATTTTCTACAGAAGGATGGAACATTGCATCAAACTGCTAGGGTTGTCCCAAATTCATTTTGTTAACATTAACCTCAGAAAAATATTTTATCAATTATTGAATGTAAATTTAAATCATTAGAATCTGCCATTATTATGTTATTAAAATAATATTAAATTAATAATGGTAGGTTTACAACTCAAAATCTATATTCATAATCTGGAACATGCATTTAGAATTTAGATACTCTTTTTACCTTCTTAATAACTCCAAATTGCCCGGTGACGGCAATAGGCTTGCTCCCTATTACATGGGACTAAAAATACTGGCAAATTGTGGGTGTGTTATGCACCTCTGCCTACCCCTTCGGGGATATAGGCGTGATATGTGTGTGTGTGTAATAACTCCAAAGATACATACCAACTTAATATAAAAACTATGTCTTTTTGCTGTACAAGTATATAATTACTGATAAATTATATCAAAAACCAAAACAGGCTATAAATTGTATAAAATCTTTCAAAAGGAAGTCAAAAAAGCAAACCTTTTTCGACTTTTATATTTCAACCACATAATTTAAGATAACATAAATGGCAACCCTAAGTGCAATGTTTTTTTTTTGCTACAAAAGAGGTCATGGACCGAGACTTGCTCTTATTTTTGAAATTTATAATTTTTTTTTGATAAATATTCAGCCATCAGTATTTATATGTAATTACTGTTTCATTTTGTGTATACTTTTTAAAGAGCTATTAATTCTCTTGTTTATGACATAACGGAAATCTTATTATTTATTTCTTCTTCTTCTTTCTTTAAAAACGTGGCTCCATCGATGTTCATCAATGATTTCGCCAATGTCAAGGTAATGCTTGATTAGTTGATAGTCCCGCACAGAAGAACTAGTTATTACTAACTAGCTCCAGGTGCAGGACAAGAAACCTTGTTTGGTATGTGAGTGTCTAGGAACCCGATTTTTGCGGAGGGCCAGAGGTAACCTAAAGCCACCAGGCACACGCTCAGCAAAAATCGAACTCCTATTATTTCCTCTTTAAGGAAAATTGATACGAAAATAAATTGAGTCTTTGAGCTATACCAGATGATACATTCCCATGGGAATTGGTAACGAGAACACTATACTACTACTAACTACCTAATTATAATACATGATGAACAGACACACTTGGACACTAATAAGTACGGTGTCTTGCGCGGTTCTTCGCGCCGTACCACGCCATAGGTTTTCCCCTATAACTTTTGACCCCTTAGAACTAGGTCAAATTTTCGATTTTTTGGCTTGCCTCCAGATCGAGGGCTATCCATAGAGGGGTCAACCATCATTTGAGCATAAGCAGTTCTCGAAAGCTAAGGGGGACATTCCCCATTTCTATAATATAGATTCAACAACTTTATTTGATTTATCTTCGCTGGTTCGATGTAAGTTTCGATTGTCAGCATTATCAAAGGTGTTTTACTTCACTGCCTAACATATCTTCAAGCCATTTAAAAATAATGCTGTAGGTAAAGCGAAACGGGTCGCTGAAAATAAGTGTGTTTGGTTATCATGTATTTACTATAGGTTGCTTAAGTCATGCTTCAAGCCATGGTCTCCAGCGAGACGGAGGTGGAACGCGGCCGTGTCCTTCTGCGAGCAAGTCATGCTCGCGAAGGAGGCGGCCGAGAGGGAGAGGGAGCGTACCCTCTCCGCCGAGTTCCGTAGTCAGCGACGAGGGCGCCGCAGACTCATCTACGCCCAAGACCATCGACCTCCATGATCGGGGCCTGAGGACGGCGGGATCGCCACCCGTAGAAGCAGGCTAGAAGGGTTGCGTGCTGCGGGGCCTTTACCCCATAGCACGCAACCAGATTCACTCACTGACGCGGGATAAAATCCTACCCCAAAGACGCGGGATTCTCATCCCGACCTAAACCCCGCAGAGACCACAAAGGTGGTCAAAGTCCGCCACTGGAAATACGTTCTGCTTGTAACCAGAGACGCCCGGCAACAGACGTTAGAGCGGCCGCGGAATTAAAAAAAAAAAACGGTTCCATTAAGTACGAGTACCAACAATCGAAAGTATAAACTACTACTAATTATCTTCTTGCTTTTAATCATATAAATACTTGGGTACAATATTAGAAATAATAACACACAACGGTCACAATAATTTCTAATATAAATCATCTATTTATTCGATTATAATCTCATAAAATCTGTTTTCAATCGAATACAATCGTACAATTTGTATCGATACCATCGGACCGTAGAGCCGTGGTTGCCACACTTCCTTGTTGCGACAACAGGCACACTAACGACAGTTATTTATTTAACTAACATTGCGACATTTTTGTACTACATACTACCATATTTACTTTTTAGGGTTCCGTACCCAAAGGGTAAAATGGGAACCCTATTACTAAGACTTCGCTGTCCGTCCAGCTTTATCTCGCTCGTGAACAGTGATAGTTAGAAAGTTGAAATTTTCACAGATGATGTATTTCTGTTGCCGCTATAACAACAAATACTAAAAAACAGAATATAGTAAATTTTTAAGGGGTCTCCCATACAACAAACGTGATTTTTTTGTCGTTTTGGTACGTCCGAGTTGCATTTGGCCGGTTTTTTTGCAGAAGAAATTCGATTTAGTTGACCAAACAAACGAAACGTCTACATTTCGAGACCATTTTGCTGGACAATTTTGATTTCGTCTTTCCTATGTACGTTCCGGGTTAGTGGCGACATTTTTAATCGGATCGCCACGAAACTAGGCACAATTGTTACCTAAATAAAAAAAATGCTCCTAAAAAAAATGGGCGGAAAAAGTTCGACTTTATGGGCGACTACTAGTGGTATGTAACATGTGTCCTATCTGTTGGAATTTTGGTTTCAAAGAATCAAGAATCAAAGAATTATCATAAAATTGTATAAAACAAAGTCGCTTTCGTTCCCTATGTATGCTTAGATCTTTAAAACTACACAACGGATTTTGATGCGGTTATCGCCAATGGATAGAGTGGTTTTTAAGAAAGGTTTTATTATTTGTCAAGCGGGCAAAGCCGCGTTCACTAGTTGTGTATTAACGAAGTTACAGTTTAAAAGGTGTCTTGATTCTTAGCCATAACTGGTTAGGCAACAAACTAAAAAGTAGGTTACATATTAACTATACAATAACGGGCGAGGCTGATCTAAATGTTAAATGCCAAGCTCTTAGTTCAGGCCTTCAGCTAATAATCTGAGTTATGTAATGTTGTAGAAAGTTCAGTGTATAAATACTCACACACCTAGAGAGAGAGGGGGGAATCACCGAAGCAGTATAATAAAGGCAGTATGCTCTTAGGACTTTAGCCTGTCCCTTAAATGAGCAAATTAAAAAAAAAAACAGTAGAAGAGGAGACAACTGTCAAATCAGACCAGCTTCTTTTTATTAAATGTCTCCAAAAGATAGACCTCGGAGGAATTTGCATAAAAAACTGAACTATGACGTCACTAAGTATTCTGTACCGTCAAATCACTAACTATTAATGATTCAATTGATGATTAAAAATAAATACAAGAAATATGGAATACAATATGCGTATTAACTATAATAGTTTGTGATTTTTTATTATTTATTTTAATTGTTTTATTAGTGCATAATTATAAAATGCATTACTATGAATAGACCTTTGCCGCGCAAATAACTGAAACATACAAAAGAATAACATTTTGAATAAAGAGCGTAATAACAAACTTTTTTTTATAAACTTCTTGCTCGAACACATAGTGCCATGAACGATATTTTTTTAGAACACTTGTTATGCATCGTAGCCTTTTGCCCTTGGCACACAAACTATTTAGAATTTTTTTTCCTTGCCCTTCGCAGATTATGATTTAATACGTTCTATAGTTAAATAACTTAAATGGTTATGTTAATAACATTATATTTAAGATTCTTTCCTCCTTTTTTTGAGCTACAAATTACTGAAATAACTTCTGAATAATAAAATGTACCAAGCACCTACTCTAATTAGTTGTGCGTGCTTACCTTCAAAGCATTAGAACGACTTTTCTTGCAGTTTTCCTAAAACAATATTTTGATTTTTATTTTATCAAACTCGGAGGGCAATAAAAAATCACATCAAATATCCGACTTCAAATTACCAAAATGGGACCAAAAATAGTCAAAATGGGACCAAATTTTAATGGAACACACATACACACTAATCACGCCTATATCCCCGAAGGGGTAGCAGAGGTGCATTACACACCAACAATTTACCAGTATTTTTAGTCCCACGTAATAGGGGGCAAGCCTATTGCCGTCACCGGGCACATTTATAATGGGTTATGTCCAAAATAGCCGAATGAATTTAACAAAAAGTAGCAGCTATACTGTAATTTTGAAAAAAATTGAAACTCGAGAAAGCCTTGCGATGCCATGTTGATGAAAGGCAACAAAATCTTACGTGCTAGCCGCTTTGGCACAGCCAATTACAGTCCTGGGCGTCTCTGACCATCCTGGGCGTCTCGGATTTTAATGGAACCACTTGGTTAATCGGTCAAACATAAAAAAAAACATACAGTTAAATTGAGAACCTCCTTTTAAAAAAAAGAGAGCGTCATTATATATCCCTTATATCTGCACTCTTTTCCAATCCACATAACATTGACATTGCACACGTGAGATCATGGTATCTCACGGCTGCCATGTCAAGTTGCAGGCTCTGAAAACTGAATAAAAATCCGTAGCGTAGTTTGAAAGACTAAACCTAGTTATTAAACAACTTTCTAAACTATAAATTTAATACACGCGATAAGACAGTAACAATGCAAACAGTCAATTTCAGTAGCAAATTTAAAAAAAAACTTGAATTATATTAGGGTTGTCAAAACTGAGTACATGGATACATAATAAACAAAGGGACTAAATACCTAAATGGGATGACGATCATATGGAAGATCAGTCTGTCATTTTTGGAAGACGTGCACTCCAATTGAATTAATGGACGTACCGTCGCCGTCGTCGTGAAAAAGCCAGCCAAATGCGATTAGGACTCGCGCACAAAAAAATCCGTACCAAAACGGCAAAATAATCACGTTTGTTGTATGCCCCTTTAAATATTTACTAGTTATCACGGCGAACTTTGTATCGCCTCAAATATAAAAAAAAAATTAATATTTTCATGCAAATGTATGTATTATTAATTATAATTGAAAAACGCGACGGACGGACAGACAGACAGACAAATTGTCGTATTAAATATATAGATTTATATCCTATGTTCTAGTATTTTATGTTGTAGAGGCAACAGAAATACATCATCTGTGAATAGCCCAAGAGAGATGGAATGACAGCGAAGTCTTAGTAATAGGGTTCCCGTTTTACCCTTTGCCTGGCTTCCCCTTTCGGATTAAGTGACTGTGTGAGTATGTTCGTATTTATTCAGATTCAATGAGGTTATTGGTCTCATATTCAAATTCCCACGAATTATTGGAAATTTACATGTTTATATAAATGTATAATAAGAATAAGATAAACATCAGTTACATTAATAAAAAGGAGAAACGTAAGAATGAATGTATAGTTTTAATGCCCGAGTTAGAAAAGTTAAAATATAATTTAGAATAAATTAGACATATAAAGAATTAATTTTGAATTTAAAATAAACTAAGGTATAAGCTTCCTTCCTGCTTTCTGCCGTTGACACTCCTGTCTCCGATCGAAGGGACGGTAGTTCTGGTACATATCCGGTCACAAAAAGTTGCTCTTACACCTATACTTTTTTTTTATTCCGGCCGCTCCGAAAAACCAGAAGGTTTTTCCAGTAGTAGCACCCATTATAATCAAACAAGACAATAGGCAAACAGAATTATTGAAATCGCATATGCCATTTTCGATATATGGCTTCGGGGACTACTGTCATATGGATAGTACTTATCTATCTCGATTAGGGATACTTTAGCTATTGCCCGTAACCCCTCGTAGTGGCCAAAGTCCACCGGACGCCACTGGAGATGCCTTCGGGTGTCACCAGAGACGCCTGCAGCAATGGACATGGGAGCGGCCGCGGTCTCGCGGAATTAAAAAAAAAGCTATTGCCTGTGGTCGTATCAGTATTTAAAAGTATTCTTGTTCCCGTGTTCCATGGGAACAATATCTTAGGATAAAAATAGTAGTTAATCACCTGCCCAAGTTTCCAAACTATCTTATCAATTTTAATCAAAATTGGTCGAAAAATTGGAAAAGAAAATAAATTGTGTAGATATAAAGAAAGATGTCAGAAATGTCATAAAAATTGCGACAGCCCTAGCTCAACTGGTCAGTTATCGACTTTTGTTACATAAGTGTCATAATTTTTTCACTCTAAATCGCGCACGCAACTTTGCTGTTTTTTATACTAATTAATTATTCGTTGTTACTTGTTGGAGACATGAAGCCTGCAATCATTATCAATTCATAACAATCATTAGAATTTGTTGTAAAACTGGTTTATTAAAAGGCCACTAAGAACTGATTCCCGCGCTCTACCAATATGGAATAAATTTCTAAGTAAATACATCGTTTCCAATTCCATATTTTTTTAACATTACCGGGATTAAAATTAGCTTTCAAATGTTTCAAATATTTTTGTCCTATTTGGAAATGATTCTATTTTAATTTCTTAAAGTAGGTACCGAAGATGTTTTTGAACATAGACAATGAAGGAATTCATTATTAATCAGCTTAATTTTTTTTGGAACGATTTCTCTAACGCGGCTTACGGGTAGTGCGATTTAGTAGAAATCGTCACGTTACGCTTGACAGTGGTTCCCAACCGGTGGTCCGCAGAAGCCAAAATATGGTTCGCTTATTTATTTATTTTTATTTAAATTTAGCTTCGGCGTCGTTAGTAAAACGAAAAGCAACCCACCATGGTTTTCAAAACTCAAATTAACTCAATCTTCCAACTGTCACCTGTCATCTGTCACTAGATGTCAAACAATGGGCATTTAACTATGTACATAAACGTCCTTCCTATTGGTTAAAATAACATACAAAATCCGTTATGGGAATTCTTTTGTTAAATTCAAATAAACAGACAAATTTATTCTCATAATAAATTACACAATAAAGTTTGATTTGTAATGGTATCGACGAAGTATTATGCTTATGACATGGGCCGCATGTCATCGCCTGATGATGACCTCGCTCCCTATTACGTGGAAGTTCCATGACGTTTAAAAGGTCTCTCTTAGAACCCCTTTTTAACAGACTTAAACTAGGTATGCAATGCATGCTGCTGTTGCACAAAACTGAGCGAAGTGTTTTTCGGTGATTATTCCTCGATGGTATGTCCGATTTTAATTTTTTTTTGTTCTAAACCACCCTCACGCCACACGTTATCACTGTGGTAAGTTTGAAAGAGATCGGTTCAGGCGTTTAGGAGGAGTATGCGGACAAACGAAATACATGAGTCGCCTAAGATTGAGATTCGCTCACTTCGCTCAAAAAAAGCAGGAGGTTCTAAAGGCTGTATATTTTTAAATTTGGACACGGTGAATGGATTTTGATTTTTTTTTTCAAATTGAAAGTTTTCCGAGCGGTCCCATTTCAATTTGATCTCTGGCAATATAGGCGTGTTGTATGTCCGTCTTTTTTACTTCAAAAATAGGAGGAGTTTCTCAATTTGACTGTATTTTTTTATGCTTGTTACCTCATTTGTCGACTGAGTGAACCGATTGTGATTTTTTTTAAATGAAAGCTACTGCTTCATTTCAATTTGGTTCCATTCCAACTATCATTTGGTCCCATTCCAGTAATTTGAAGATCAAGATATTTCCTTTTTTTATACGACGCCACCCGCCTGATGACGTCTGGCGATTGCGGGCGACTCTCATAGTACACAGGAATACTATAGAGAGTAGCCCTCAACTTGACGACCCAGTAATGTGCCTCTTCACGATTCGCTTAAAGAACCCAGGGTTATATGTGGGAGGACACACGTGCGCAGGCAGGTCGTTCCAAGCCACCATCGTTCGGCAGAGAAAGGAACGTTTAAAACGCTCGGTTCTCGCGAAGACGGTTTTCACGGTATGAGAGTGACATCTCTACCGCGTTGTTTGGGATCGGAAGGGAGAAAGTGGGATCAGGTTTAAGAGCTCTTCAGAACACTCACCGTGTGTCAATAATTTGACTTGTTTTTTTTTTCTTTTTACAACCATAGCCTAAGGCCGTCCTGGGCAAGCCCTCATAAGGATGCCATTGAAAGACGTTTGTTTGTAGTTAAACAGTAATGAGTCTCGTACGCCCTGTTATGTGGGATTGGCAGAATAATTGGCGAAATTTGGGTGTATAATATGCCTTTGCCTATCCTTTTCCGGAAAACTGACGTGATTATTATGTATGCATATTGCATAAGAGTAAGAACTTCAAACTAAGTTAATTTGTCTAATCTATTTTTATTTCGGTCTCCGAATATCCTTAACTGATATAATCAAGAAAACAATACAGATTCATTAGAAAAATATAGGAGAAGTCAAAAAATAACGCTTTCCAAAACTCTGGCAGCATATAAAAAATAGTTCTAAATTCAATCTCATTTTTAATTGCTTTCATTTTATTTAGGTTTAAGTTTTTAAGATTTTTTTAGATTATGTTGAGCGACCCACGTTACGTTTCACTCGCGAAACTGTAATAATTAATCGAACATTAAAATCGATTGGGAAAGTATTGCCTTGCGTTTAATTAATAGTAAATGTTACACTTTGCTGGAATTTTCGATATCCATTCACTTGTTGCAAGTGTAATTTATGTACTCGCAACTTTAAATAAGTGGCAAACACCGATTCCTACTTAAAAACAGATTATTGGTATTTGAAATCTAAATTCTTTATTTTAAAAGTGGGCTCAAGCTTAAATATAAGTTTTTCCTATTTCTCGACTAGATTTTTTATGATTTTTTGGTCTCATCACTACTAAGGTTTTTTTTACGTTCGGAGAAATACTTAGTGCACTGATCCAATTATTTACAGCCTAATAAACAAACTTTAAGCTTTCTAACCTCTTTGACGTAATTATATTCCTTTTTGCTCATAAAACCTTAAATCTCATCAACGGAACTTTTTAGACACTAACCTCTTAAAACATCCGCTGGGATCAATCTCTTGAATGTCTTGGGTCTTTCCTCCTCGTTCTTTTCCTCTGCGGCAAAAGCGATGGCGAGAACAACGAACGCGATTAAGTATCTCATTTTGAGCACCTCACGAATGCCTTCCAAAAAAGAAACAAAAAAGAAATTACGAATTACGCGCGCTTTTTTGACAGGTCAGCGTGGTTGCCGCACTGAGACTGAGTCAAATGTTTCAGTTTCCCGCCGTTTTATCGTAGCTATCAAGCGGGGAGTGAACGGCGAGATGGCCGGGGTATTTTTTTTTCACATGCGGCTCAGGGTTGGCTTTTGTTGCATTTTTTTTTGTTTTATCCACAATGCAGACGTATTACCTGATACTTAGGTGACATTTGCGTCCTTATTTGATTATCTACCTGAGTGAATATTACGAATTCAAGATGTTAATTTTTTTAATGGCGAATCCAACCTGTCATCCGGTCATTATAACTTCCTTTCTTTCAATAATGTTTATTAATCAATGATTTTGTTTATTATTGTGCGAACTCCGCAATAAATATTTGCATTTACAAGTATTTGATTCTGGATAGGAACCCCAGGTCCCTGGAACCCTCTTGTCGCCGTTGCATACGTAATAATAGGTGTATTTTTAATGCGTTTTTGTGGCTGTAATAACATCCATTCCCGAATGTCCAGGGTACGCCCAAATGTCCAGGATAACCCCAAGACGTCGGCGGATTTTGGTCTCCTAAGCAGTCTCTATAAGGCCGGTCGGGTGGTATTCCACATCTTTGAGGTCGGGTTTTATTTCACGTTTGGTGAGTGAATGCGTGCGTGGGCGGAAACCCTATAGCACGCCCCCTTTCTGGACCTGCTTATGTACGAACGGTGGGGTGACAGCCCGCTAAGCCGTCTCCTTTGCGAGCATAACCTGCTCACTTTTGTCAGCGCTGTCAGATATTTTCAAGACAAATCAAGACTTGAGACCCTAATCTCAAGTCAACCACAGCTGACTGCACCTGTCAAACACGGAAGAGGCTCTGACCAAAATAAAAGTTCCTGATATTAGTCATTAAATTTTGTAAGGCAAGGGGGTGTCCGGACTGTCCCGACGACCACCCATGAATTGTATACCTACAAATCCTATGCAATTTGGCTAAGGCGGAAAGCGTAGGACTGAATGTTGTGGCGTTCGTTGGGGGAGGCCTATAAAGCATAAAACTCATGAGACATATTTCTTTTGCGGTTTTCCCATACCCGTAAAGTGTAAGTCATTTCAAGTCAAGAATTCTGTGCAATTAGTCGCTATTAGACGATATTTCGATTTCAGTAAGCATCCGGTGCATTTTATTGTTAAAACAGGACAATCTCCTCTAAAAGCTAAGTAACTGGCTCGAAAAATCTGAAAATACATGATGGATGTCCATGTCGATAAACTTTGAAAGAGATCTATAACGGTTTGGATAACATTACGTGGCATGACACACACTTGACCAGTATTTTATAAAAAGATACGGGAAATATTATTAAGTTTAAAATCACAATGCCATATTTATAATTGTTTGCTTTTTTAATGAGTTGTTTCCTCAAGTTGCATTCGATGTCAAACGGACGCATACTGATCGATTTTCCTCTAAACCTTATTATTAATTATCTACTATTATGATTACTTAACATAGAATTATTATTGTTTATAGGTAACAATACTTACCCTGTTATTGTCTTTATTTTTTAATAAAAAAAATGGCCGTGGTGCCCGTGGCATAAGAGTTGAGTAGGCTTTGTATATCAGTCACGAGTTCACGGCACCATTTTTTTTCTAAAGTATAGCATAGCATAGGTAAGTATAGTGGGTAGGTTTTCGCTTACTTTTCAATTCGAACCAGTACTTCCTGAGATTTGTGCGTTGAAACAAACTCTTCAGTTTTATAATAAACGCTAGACGCCCGCAGCTTCGCCCACTGGACACATTATATACACCAAAACCTTCCTCGAGAACCGCTCTATTCATTAGTGATAACCGCATCAAAATCTCTTGCGTAGTTTTAAAGATCTAACATACACAGAAGCAACTTTTTATATACTATGTTATGATTATTATAAGTATGTATGAGTCCGAGACGCACAGGACTTTAATTGACTGTGACACAGCGGCTGGGACGTAAGATTTTGTTGCCTTTCATCGACATTTCATCGCAAGGCAACGGGTTTCAAATTTAGTTTTCAAAATTATAATATAGCTCCTTATTTTATAAAATTAATTCGGCCATTTTGGACATAACCCACTTTCTAGAGTGCCCGGTGATGGCAATAGGCTTGCCCCCTATTACGTGAGACTAAAATACTGGCAAATTGTGGGAGTGTAATGCGCCTCTGCCTACCCCTTCGAGGATATAGGCATTTGTGTATAGTTTTATTATCGATTTATTAACTAGTGGTTCTGTGAACCGTAGACTGGAGCGGCTTTGTTTAGAAAATTTCTTCTTCAATTTTCTTTGTTACTCTTTCATTTGTCATCCAATCCAAAAAATATCATTCAAATGTTATTCATTGTAAGCAAGGAGTGTGTGTGTAAAGTTTCATGCAAATCGGTTGATAAATACGGCCTCAAACAGGATCTGACAGAACCCGTAGATGTAGAGGTACAGACGAAAGAAATTCTCCCCAGTCTGCAAGTTGAAACGGAGACTTCGATCGGTTCGCTCCCTCAGTCAATAGCCATAACTATGTAAAGATGAGAATGGCTTCGCCTTTCTCCGACAATATAGGTAGTCTTCTAGTGCTTATAAAACTTAAATCTCAGTGAATACTTTCACCAAGTCATTCTATAAATTACCTATGTAAGTTATACTTACATACGTCACACTATGACGTAATTATATTGCACTCACAAACTTACGCGATTCATTTCGAATGCAATTTTTGCCGTGAGCAATATCTTCCCCTGATGCCTCAGAAAGCACGTTAAACCGTCGGTCACGGTTGTCACACGAACATCTATGGAATTTCTTACGGGTATTTGGAGCTAATACAAAATCCTCGTGGTCTAACCACAGACCTTCGATATCGCCCATGGGTTGTGGAGGTCAGATGGCAGTCGCTTCACGGAAAATATTGAAGTTCAGCCACGAGCAGTTAGAATCAAAGAATCAAAGAATCAATTTCATTTATTCAGTTTAGGCACATAAAGAGCACATATGAATGTCAAAATTTTACAATTTTGTCAAGTAATATTATAAAAATACTAAATTAAGTAAGTACATAAATAACCATTAGAAAATGATTCTTTCGCTGGTTCGGTAATTTGGTTCTCCTGAGAAGAGACCAGCAAGAAACTCAGGTAGATTATCCATTTTCTTTTTTAATATTGTTTTGTTTACATTGTTACAATTAGTTTCTATTGTATTATACGAGTGGCCAACAACAGAAGATTAGGGTGACCATGCATTTTTATCATTAAGATATTCGTCTACATTATAGTAGCCTTTCATCATCAAACATTTTTTAACTACTATTTTAAACTTATTAAGAGGCATGTCAACCAAATCCTGAGGAATTTTATTATAAATTTTTATACATTTGCCAACAAACGAATTACCAACTTTATGAAGTCTAATTTTTGTCATTGCCAGTTTATTTTTATTTCTTGTATTAAAATTATGGTTATCGGAATTTTTTTTGAAGAGATCTATGTTCTTCCGTACATTTTTAGTTAGACTGGAAAGCCGACTCCGACTGAGTTGGGAAAAGGCTCGGTAGAAGATGATGCAAGATGTAGAGATATCTTGTGTAAAGGAGAATGACCAGTAATCGGTGTTCATAGTATATCCCGCAAATAACACGAAAGCGTATTTCCCGATCATAGGTTTCTGGGTTTTTTTTTTAATTAGTATTGCCCGGTGTCGCTGGCTCGCACGCAGAAAGTATTTCCAGCGGCGCCCGGCGTTTCCAGTGGCACCCGGCGTTTCCAGTGGCGCCGGGGTGGGCAACCTATATCAGAGCCGCTTAGTATTCGCCACAAAGAAAACGGGTGACACTCGCTCTCTATTTAGTATAGAAACTCAATGGACCAAATTGAGTATCCACTCAATTTGGCATGTCTTCCAAAAATAATATATAAACTATTTGGATGTATGTCGTCCAATTAATTGTGACTATCCAAATGCATTTTACAAATGGACGTAGAGGTCCATGGACGGAATCGAAATCGAAATGGTGTACATTTCGATTCCGTCCATGGACCTCTACGTCCATTTGTAAAATGCATTTGGATAGTCACAATTAATCGCCAGTGTATAATATTGTATTGTTACATTCACTCATTTTTGCAATAAAAATGCAAAACAAAGTCTAGGTAATAGTTCAGTGTTTTTTTTCATAATGACAGATGAGCGATGGTCGTTTTATTTTTTTTGTAAGTCTTGGCACATAACTAATGAAACCTCGTTTTAGAATTCCGTAAGCAAAGTATTAAAAACTGGCCAAGTGCGTCTCGGACTGCACATAGAACAGGGTTCCGTAATCAGCCATTAGCCTCTATAACGCCTGAACTTAGAGTTATGTAATCCGTTATAGTCTTCCTTCAAAGTTCAATTTTATGGACTACCATCATAACTTTTCAGATTTTTCAGAGTTATTAGAGGATGGGGGATGCTCTGTATTCTCACTAATCTCACAAACGGATACTTAAATCAAAAATCATCTTAGTAACTTCTCAATGTTTTTAAAAGACCTATCAAATGGGCGTTTTCACATTGCACGATAACGACACACGATGTCGTCTATAATATCGTAACGATATCGTAAATAGCAGCAGTAACTTTAAGGCAAGAATGTAAATTATCGTGTATATTAATATATCATGGTATCGGGGTACTTAATATTAATCGTGGCGATTTTGTGGACGATATCGTGCAATGTGAAAACCAATGACAAAAAACGGGGTAGACGCAAAAAAAAGTCATCCTCAGAGTCCCCATAAAAAAAATTCATGATGAAAAACATTTTGTTAACGTAGTAAATACACAATATATCCTTGCAAAGTTTTATGTTTCTAGCACTCACGGTTTGAGACCACGGTTTGAAACCCGAGGACAGACGGACGGACGGACATGACGAAACTTTAAGCATAATAATCTATATATTTAATACGACAATTTGTCTGTCTGTCTGTCTGTCCGTCCGTCGCGTTTTTCAATTTACATACATTTGCATGAAATATTTTTTTTTTTTATATATTTTTTATTTTTTTTTTATTTTTGAGGCGATACAAAGTTCGTCGGGATAACTAGTATTTAGCTTAATTTAGGCTCGATGATGTGCACAGCTCTCCAATAACCTGCAAAATAGATACCTATTCTTTTTATTAACCCTACGGTTGTCACAAATTGATCACAACCTCTCGGGTTATATTATCAGTCGTCTAGATCCCATAGCACAAGCTTATATTAGTTTAATTTGGGTTAGATGACGTTGTGTGGGAATGTCCAAAAAAAAAATTATTAAAAAAAAATCAACCTTTACTGGATTGTAAGTCAGTAAGTACCTACTTACTGTTTTTTTAATAAACTAGCTGCTTGCCGCAGCTCCGCCTGTGTGATATAGTTTTGTCCCAATACCGCATTCATTTTTCTAATGTTCCGCATAAATTTTTTTTTCTTCTATAAGATCCTTCTCCTAATAATTACGAACACCACAAAAACAGAATAAGAAATCGGTCCAGCCGTTCACGCGTGATGGTGTGACCAAGGGAAATAGGGATTCATTTTTATACATGTAAACAGAGGTACTATTTACCTCTAAAGAGATCTCTTCCAATGGGCCTGAGAGAGGAGACGTGAGTTCAATCAGGTACTTAATACACGGTAATAAACTTACATACACTTTAACTACATAAATACTCAAATACATACATGTTAACTTATCATAAACATACATACATAAACATACAAATTGTTAAGGAAGGGAAGCGAGATAATGTTTTAATCTTTCCTGTCAATCTTTCCTGTCAATCTTTCCTGTTTACAATACCTACTTTTTTTAGTCCGCGACCCTAGGCGTGTGTCCAAAAATATTTATTTGTGTACGACCCCTAACGACTGCCATAGATATTCGTGAACCAATCTAATCTACAATCTACCACAAATCATTTATCATCATTATATCCAATTTAAAACATATCAATATAGATTATCTTAATAAAATACGGGCCAAGGGCGAGTCGGACTCACCCACAAAGGGTTCCGTACTAAAACGGCAAAAAAATCACATCTGTTGTATTAAAGCCCCCTTGTATATTTATTATATTCTATTTTTTAGTATTTGTTGTTATAGAGGCAACAGAAATACATCATCTGTGAAAATTTCAACTTTCTAACTATCACGGTTCATGAGATATAGCGTGGAAACAGACAGACGGACGGACAGCGAAGTCTCAGTAATAGGGTTCCCGATTTACCCTTTAGGTACGGAACCCTGAACATGTAATGACAAAATGTAGGCAGTGTAACAGTTCTGCCTACCCATTCGGCCTCTGACCCCAATGTTGAGTGTACCGTGGCATTTGTGATCTATTGTTAAAAGGGTTTGTTCGTTGTAGGGTGAGGAAACGATCATTGGCCTGTTCTATTTATAAATACAATAGATTGGAAAGCATTGACCATATTATAGCACAGAATAGAGAATAGTACTTACATACAGAACTTGCACTCCGACGTTAATTAAAGCACATTCTTTTGTTTACAGAGAACATCATTCGAACGTTAGGGTTGTCCAGTAAAGTAAAATATACGAGTATACCAGCATAATTTGACCAATAATTATGACGTTAATGCCTCAATATCAACTCTATGGTCAATGCCGTGTCACAAACAAGAGACAACCCTTACTGATTTACTACTTCAAGTTGTCGCTGACGTCACGTATTTTTTTGCGGTTGTTAGGCGAGTGACATAGGCCTGCTTCTGTATAGTTTTCATTATCAGGACATTTAGGTATGTTTGACTTGTTAATTTATGAAATCAAAAAAAAAATTAATGTGATCTGACGATATAATATGTATTTGCGAGGTAAACTATTCTATTCGGGCAATGCCAGGGCGAATGGAGTTACAAACTCTGATTGCCACAAGAAGCCTTGCATTTTTCATGGAAAATTAACAACTGAGCAATAATTATGACGAATAACCATCTCGATAAAGAGATCGTTGTTTGTGCGCCATCGTTTTGCAACAAACCGCCCATTCTAGGTTAGCAAGTAGCATATTACAAAAGTTTATAATAGAACAGAATATATTGTAAAATTATGTATGTATGTATGTATTAGCAATAAGATTGAAGCAATCTTATTGCTTTCAAATACTCTTCTTAAATATTTAGATAGATCAAAAATACTATAGATATTTGATTCAGTACAAATACAACGCGGAATCTTGGCATTCGAATACTATATAGGTAATTATTACAAATACCATCTATAAAATAAACAAGATTGTACATTGATGGTTGACATAGAAATAATTCGTAATAATTAACACAAAAGCATCAATGTACCCCGTTGTCGCATCCCTCGAGAGTCAGCAAGCGGAATCGGAACTTAGTACGGAGGGGCTGAAGCGCCTGAGTGTGCATTTTTCGATAGTGGACCGATGTGAAGTGGTGTCGTTTTTAAAGCACTGATCGGTAATCTATTATAGGTATTTTTGATCTAGGGATAGAATCAATGAAATCACAAAAACTAATGTCATCGGCAAGAGTACAACCCGCCGCGGCCCAAGCCAATGGGAGTTTTCACATTGCACGATATCGTCACGTCACGATAATTTACAGTCTCTCCTTAAAGTTACTGATGCAACTTACGATTTCGTCACGATATTTTATACAACCATCATTCACCGAGCCTTTTCCCAACGCAGTTGGGCTCCAACTACCTCTAACGATTGCCATAGATGTTCGTATGACAAACGACGGCTTAAAGTGCTCTCCGAAGCACGGAGGAGTCTCAGTGTCATAAGAAATGGTCACCCATCCTAAGACCGGCCTGACTAGATTTTGCTTACGATATTAAATACAATATCGTCACGATATCGTGTGTCGTTATCGTGCAATGTGAAAACGCCCATTAGCGCGATCTGGAAATTGTAAGCAAAAATTGTAGTTGTAAATAAACTGTATTTAAAGATAAAATTGCATGATGTCGGTTTTGGTCATGTAGCTCAGTGGACCATTTTCTTCTATTTCTCTTGTTAGGGAAAGACCGCTGGTTTTGAGAGACAGTTGTCGAGACAAAACCACCAATATTTTATAACATATTTTTTTGTAAAATTACTTACTTACTTTTTTATTTTTATCTGCCTGTCGCTCTGTTTGCTACACCTATTTTGTTAATTAATTGTTAGCATATGAATCACTTTGTTTCTAAAGCAAATTCATTTCAATATGAATTGCAAATTGCAATTCATTCATTTTCAATGTAAAGTTCATATATTAGTATATAGAGTTCAGTTTACAATACAATAACAGTAAACTTCATTGTGGCACAATGACACATAAGGTCACCCGGGGCGAATGCAACTATTAAAAATAAAGTTTTTACTTTGCCTCCCTCCAGCATAATCTACATAAATAATAGGTTAATGCTAAAACATATACCTAATAAAGCATATTTTAATGAACAGTTTCAACATATAACACAGTACCAACAGGCTCAGGTTTTTCAGTAATTCACATTATTATTGCGTGAGATCAGTAAAAGTTACATTAGCCCCCCATGGGGTAAATGTGACTAATATAGCCATAACTCTCTTTCAATCAGTAATATCGACATGGCAACAATAGGAACATGTAGATTCTAGCAACAGCTTTCCGAAAATGATATCAATCCGCTTAAAATACGCTTCAATTTCCAACAAATTCAGTTATAAATTTTTATGGGGTGAATGCAACTATTTTCTAACAATGCTCTGTCGGTACAACAGTAAGCAGTCTAGGAGCTCCATCTATATTTGATTGAATGAAACAATGATTGCTCTACATTTCAATAGATGGCACTTTTAATAACTACCGTTAGTTGTAGAGAAAATCAAATTAGTTACTTTAGCCCCTTAGTTGCATTCACCCCGGGTGACCATAGCACTTTAGAAACTTAGGAAGCCCTTTGTTAGAGTCCAAAGCCTTTTAATCGGATTCAAAACATCGGAATTTTTTTTTTTATTTAAATATTAGGTATAGATAAAAAGGCGTAAGCTGAGCTTTGCATTTGCTAAGTGAACGTATATGTGACCTCTTTTACACACACATGTGTTGTACACACCGCTACACGAAGAGTGCAGCTAGGGGGGCAGCGGAACGGCTTTTCGTAAAACTCCTGGTCCTTGGATTTAAAATGAACCAGACTGCCAACTAAAACTTATTCAGGGTGTTTTTCCTTCGCCTTAGCTCTTTTGTGAAGAGGCAAAATCTGGCATGCAACAAATGGGCGATGCCGAGCTCTGCACGGGGGGCTCATCCCCCCCTAATCGACATAGAAGCGACGACCCCAAAACACTGTCTAACACTTCACGAGCCTACAGGGTTGTCCAATATCAAAATCTAGCAAGGGACATTATTTTTGGAAAACAACACATTGGTCCTATCAAAATTGATTCTTTTGTTGTTATCTAAAATCGGCTTTAAAATCTGTTAATACCATCTATTAATTAAACATGACTTCATCTTGCATCTAAACGACTCATTACTCAAATTAAGGAAACATTAACATAACTAATTAAATAATGGGCTAATTACATCCATTATTCGAATATATAATGGCAAAAAAACATTATCAATTCAGGCTCTACCCTAGTTTTTTTTTCAGACTTCTGTAAACTGGCTATCTTGCCCAGATTGAATAGATACTACTCCAGCATATGCCAGCGAAGAGCCCACGCAGGTGGCCAAGGTCCGCCGGGCATCACTGGAAATCTGCCCTGCTTATCGTTTTTTTGCAATAACGGTCTCTCAAGGGGTTATTTATTCTATAGGAAAAAAAAATATTTTCATTTTTTTTTACCAGAAACATGTGTTTTAATGAAAAACGCCGTACTTGCACCAAAATGCTTCAATTGATACCAAGTTACGCAGTAACCAGCATATACTAGACACTTATGCAGTACTTGCTTCGTTTACTACCAATTCATTTGGCAAATCATTATTTATTACGTATTCATACTAAAGCCAAACGAAGCACTCTACTTGACTACTTTTGGATATAGCAAGTACAACAAAAGATGTTCGCTCATGCTAAGGCCAAATGTAGTACTCTTCTATACTGCGTTAGACTGTATCAAATACAACATAACACATACCAATGTCAAACGTAGCATTGTACTATATTACGTTCTATATTAACACGTTTAACTATCACCCGGTATAAAAATATAACACGATTGCTAACAAGAAACGTAGTATTCAATACGTGCTAGGCAATCATGCAGTAATAAACACAAGTACTGCATTTGCCCATAGCAATACTGTGGTGATCCTAAGCTAAAATTGTAGATGTAAATGCAGTAATACGCATTATGTCCAAACTATACAACAAAGGAAATAAAAAACTATATCAGTAGAAAGCTAGATTTTTTTTGCTAATTTTAGGTCAACTTCAAATGTTATATAATAACGACTTGTAGTTCAGATACCAAAATATATGTTTTTCGCGCTTATCTCGAAACCGCGTTTATGCAAGTACTGCATAAGCAATAAGCAGGGCAGAAATATCTTCTGGTGCGTACCAGAGTGGCCCGCAGCAATGGACATAGGAGCGGCCGCGGTACCACGGAAATTAAAATAAAAACATCTATTGGGAATAACTTATGTAAATAACAGTCTGCGTAAGTGGGAGGGGCTCGTGGTCTAGTGGTAACCGACAATGTTAACACATTGCAACGGTTAAGCAACATCTAGTCAGGCCGGTCTTAGGATGGGTGACGATTTCTTAAGACACTGAGACCGCTCGTTAAACCGCTGGTCGCGGTTATCATACGAACATCTATGGAAGTTGTTAGGAGTAGTTGGAGCCCTAAATCAAAAATCCTCGCGGTCTAACTACAGAACTTCGATATCGCCCATGGGTTGTGGAGGTCAGATGGTAGTCGCTTCACGGAAAATATCGAAGTTCAGCCGCGAGCAGTTAGAAAGAAAGAAAGAAGAAAGAAAATATGTTTAATTCGCAAACAGATATGGCGATTATAAGCATCTTACATAACTAAACATATAAACATAGAAAGTTAAAGTAAAAAGCCGTCGGTTGTATGCTAGTACGCGCCACATCTGCGTGGAATTTGGTCTCCTCTCAGCTTATGTTGACGTGGGCGTACCCACATTTGCCAGCGCTGGTTTTCAGAGGAGGCCAGCAACACTGAAAATGGCGCACCCATGCAGTATCTTACCAGCATAGTATCATGGCATGTACTGAGTCGATTATAAGAAAACAAAGAAACTAAATAAATAAAATGCTCCAAACCAAATAAAACAAATCAATACAATAGATAAGTGGCAGTGTGTGTAACGTTACAATGACAATGCACCATGTAAGTAAAAAAAATAAAAAAATAAAAATGAAATTAAATGAAATTCTGTGACATAGCAATGGCCCGAGCAGTGTCTATGGTGAATTCACAGGAATGATGCAATGGCTTCGCGAACACGAACGCGACCAACTCAACAGCCAGCTGTCAAAAACGCTGTCACCTGTCAGCCGGAACTGACAAGTAGACACGTCACGACACGCGGGATGCGACAAGTCAGCCCGCAGCCGAACCTAACTTTTTCCAGGCAAACAGAAGATACTGATACAATAATAAAACATTATGGAGGGACATGAAATCATGCATCCACAACGGTGGAAAGTACGAGGAAACAGAGATAAAATAGGGTTGGTAAGTATATTGTATTCAAATATGAAAGTTAGAAAATTAATTAAGTTAGACTGGAAGACCCCAACTGAGTTGGGAAAAGGCTCGGTGAATGATGATGAACAGTCTGCGTAAGAAAGACCCCACTTTTTTGTATGGGATCTCGTTCACTATTTGTACTAAAATGACGTCTTTATTCCTGAAGGGGAAGACAGAGGCCCTTCTTACGCCCACATTTCGTCAGTAGTGAGCCTATTGCCGTCTCCGGGAGTAGGTATATTTGCTAGAGCATGTCGTCAGTTTTTAAGCAAGTGCACCGCGTGTAGGTGAGGATTAGTTGAGCCCTGGAGATGTTGGCACGTCTCCCTAGCACAACATTCTGCTTAACTAACAGCTTCAGTGGCGTGGTCGGTGATGCATCGGCTTTCATCGTCAAATCAAATATTTGTGTGATCCTCAAGGTTTGTTTCGGAGTTTGGGTGTTTTCTATGAATATTATGGGTGCGCCAAAGTTCACCTATATTTTCATCTCCGATAATTGGAAATCCGAAAATGTTATTCCTAACATTTTAATCCTAACAATCAAAATTCCTAACTACTCTGTCTCTAATGTTCATAATTTCGAAGCATTCAACTTCATAATGTCAGTAGTATATTATACTTTTATTTGTTTTCCTATATTTTTTCGATATAACCATCTTTTACACTATTATTCAAAGTCATATCTTTTACGATACTATTAACATTGGTTTAGGTTAGGCTAGAACTGTGAGTACAACGCTCGTGCGTTGTGCTCACAGTTCCGAGCGAGCGAATCGAGCGTGGCGCGGCAGCGGCCGACGAAGTGCCAGAACCGAATCGATCCTATAGTTATTGTTGTTGTAATGTTTATTTCTGAGTATGAGTGAAATATTATGTTTAGGGATAAAAGCGTTATGATAAAAACAGTAGGAGTTTAAATATATTTACATTAATTATATTATTAATTACAATTTTCGGAAACATGAGAGTTATGAACATCGCCGGTAGCACTACAAATAGTATGAATGAAATCTTTAGGTTGAAAAATTTTAGGGCGAGTGATCATTCGGATTACAAATCATTAGGAAGAACAATTTCGGGTAAAGGACTTTAGGTGAGCCAATATGGACCCGAATATTATGTATGTTGTGCTACAACCTAATAACAAGTCCTCGCTTGAGTTATTGCACTACGGACGCTTTGAAAACCTTGATAAATTTCCTCAACAACATAATAATCCCTTCTCTATCAAAGAAACCTTCAATAAAACTCAGCAGCCATTACTAAACCCACTTAATCTGAATATAATTTGTAAAAAACAACAGAAAAAATCCAAACAAATTACATTGTCTCGCAACGATTATATCTGTGCCTAATCACTAAATTGTAGCTACTGCGTAATTCACAACTTCATTCTTATTTATTTGAGTAGTAAACAGTGATGTATATATACTTACACACATCTTTATCCCCGAAGGGTTAGACATTGGTTAGACCTAATTATATTGCCTTTTCTATTACTCATCCGCACTCCACACGTTGTTGGAGTGCTCAGCGTGGGCAAGTCAGCTCCGGCACTTCGTCGTTGGTCTAGGCGTGGATACCCTCTCGCTGGAAACCATGCTTCAAGCCATGGTCTCCAGCACGAGTAGGTGGAACTTCTGCGAGCAAGTCATGCGAGCAAACGAGGCAGCCGAGAGGGAGAGCAAGTGTGCCCAAAACCTCCATGATCGAGACCTGAGGACAGAGCAGGCTAGAAGAATACAATCACCGACGCGGGATAAAACCCGACTCAACCCCAGACAGAGGCCGGTCTTCTAGTGCTAACCAGAGGCCGTAGGCAATAATATTTACTGCAGAGGATTGTAAATGGAATTTCGACTGTTGGAATTTAATTGACAGAATAGTAATTGATTTTCTACTTTATACGGTGCCTGGTAACGGCACTAAGTGGTAACGTCACTAAGTGTTAACGGCACTAAGTGGTAACGGCAATAAGTGGTAACAGCATTAAGTGGTAACGGCAATAAGTGGTAACGGCAATAAGTGGTAAAGGTTATCACCCCTAATAAGTGGGACCAACCAATTTATTAGCAAAAGGTGTGGAATTTTAAGTGACTCGAATAAAGGTTGAATTTTCACAATGCGACATTTTATGATATCCCAAGGGTGATACGGAAACCAGTATCTGATGATGGCATCCCCAGAGAAATCAAGCGGAACCTTGTAGAATCTTAGGGGCGTCTAGCCTGTTATATTTTTCATTAGAGTTTTTGTAAAGGCTAAACGCTTAATCGATGCTGCTCAGGACCAGAAGGCTGGCTATTTTCTGGCACAAAGAATGAGTATCGCCATCCGACGTGGCAACACAGCCAGCATTCTGGTAACCTTCCTAGTCGGCAATGACGCGGAGGATTTTTAAACGATATTTTGTAATATATTTTTAGTAAATGATTATGTAGGTATATTTTGTAAAGTGTTTTTATACATTTCGGACATGGCTTCAGAGGTCTTTTAGTTTATATTATAGTGTTTTGCCTTGGCCTGTGTTGCCAGTATCTGTCGTAAAAAGCTATTAGCATTTATTAAACAAAAACTACCATACTCTACGTGAATCTTTTCATGGTAATGACTGTGTTTGACCCTAGATTTAAGGTCAATGATTGTTATCATACATATGGTGAGGTTCCGCTGAATGGTGCCTTTGTGTTTTAAATTTTATTTGTCTGAAATTAGGTGATTCATTTACAAAATAGTTTAATTTTGAACATAATAGCAATTATTTACTTCCTTGTTTAGTAGTAGTACTCGTAGTATGATTAATCTATTTTAGGGTTCCGTTGTAAAAGTCTCGGTCATGTCCGTCCGTCCTCGGCATTTCTCGGAAACGGTTAGTGCTAGAAAGATGATTTTTTGCTGGAATATGTATATTCGCCGGGCGCCACTGGAAACGCCGGGCGCCACTGGAAATACGTTCTGCTCGCCGGGCGCCACTGGAAATACGTTCTGCTTGTAACCAGAGACGCCCGGCAACGGACGTTAAAGCGGCCGCGGCCTTGGTAGCGGAACTAAAAAAAAAAAAAAAAAAAAAAAAAAAAATATGTATATTTACTACGCCGACAAAGTTCTAAAGTAAAATTAAAATATTTTTTTTGGGGGTGCCTCACTACATACCCATTGTGTGGGGTATCATTAGATAGGGAAGAGGTCGAAATAAAAAAGTATCCCAACTTTAACCGGGAAGATGGATATCGACTATCTAAGTCGTGGAATCCGGTGATCAGCAAGTGTACTCGCCACCTCAACGAACGCCCGCGTGTTAATACTATCAGTGGGGTGTGCCGTAGTGGCTCTCCGAATACAATATTTAGTGACGACGAAGTGAGGGTAGTTGAACAAACCCGCACTTCACGAAGACGACGAGAAAGAGGGATGAATATATCTCAATAATCGCGTAAAAGGCCCGTTTATTAGGTCTTTTTAAATCATTTCGAAGTGGCCAAAATATTATTTTTTTATTTAGGTGTTCGTTTGCCACATATTCAACTTTAAAGCGCATTTTTTTGTTAAAGTGAGGGTCTCGCCCCCCTCTAAAATAAATTCAAAGAAATAATATTTATATCTAATAAAATAGCAGACGTCCGCACCTATGCTTAAGAAATTATATACTAAATCTTCCTCGAGAACCACTCTATCTATTGGTAAAATCTCACCAAATCCGTTGCGTATAGTTTTCAAGATCTAAGCACACATAGGGACGGACAGACTTTCTTTTATACTATGTTATGATGATGATAGATGTATGGACAAGTACAAGTATTTTGTTCAATAATATACTAAGTACATAGTTAATAGTTTATAAGCAATGATAATATCGTTACACTTCTGTTGTTACCCTCGAGTAAAGAGACCGTGAAGATAGCAACATATGACATAACTTTACAAATTGTTAATTTAAAACAGTGTTATTACAAATTACTATAATTATTGTGAAGTAATTATACTCCTGTATTTTGTAAACAATTATTGCAACGGATGAAAAACAACTGCATGTAGCGGAGATGCGAATTTTAAGATGGATATGTGGTGTAACAAGAATGGAAGAAGAAGAGAGAGTAAGGAACGAGTATATTGGAGGAAGTTTGAAGTTGCACCAGTGAACGAAAAATTGAGAAGCGAGCGGCTGTCATGGTATGGACATGTTATGAGAAGAGAGGAAAGCAATGTCGTTAGAAAGGTGCAAAGTATGACTGTAGAGGGTTTAAGAAGTAGAGGTAGGCCAAAGAAAAGATGGATGGAATGTGTGAAAGAGGATATGACAAGGAGAGGAGTGACTGAAGAGATGACGTTTGACAGGGATGTGTTTGATTGGGATAAAGGACAAAATCATCATCTACCTGCCAGGTAGATGATGATTTTGTAAACAATGAGTTTGCTTATTTTATTCTTAAATATTTACTTAGAAACTAGAGGTCCCGACAAACTTTCGTACCGCCTCGAATTAAAAACCACCTTACCGTGAACTTCTACGAATATTTTAAGACCAAAATTAACCAAATCGGGCCTTATCACTGAACTCCTCCTAAACGGCGGAGCCGATTTTCATGAAATTTAAAGTGCGTATTCAGGTTAATTCGAAGATGATTTAGATTTACAATTGGATCCGGTAGGTACCGCTGCTGTCGCTACATCATATTGTCGCTAATCGGGAACTTATAACACCCAAACTAAGACGCGGCGATGAGATCGATCATGGATGAGTGGACCATCGACCTCCATGATTCGGGGCCTGAGGACGGCGGAATAGCCACCCGCCGTCCTTACAGAAGCAGACAGATTCACTCATAGACGTGGGCTTAAACCTCTACCCCAACGACGCGGGATTTTCGTTCCGGCCACACAGGTGACCAAAGTCCGCCAGGCGTCACTAGTAATATACCTACTGGTGCGTACCAAAGACGCCCGCAGCAATGGACATAGGAACGGCCGCGGTCTCGAGGAATTAAAAAAAAAATCCGAACTCCGAAATAAACATTTTTGTGAATCCCAGATATATTTGATTTGACCAGAAATTTAACCGGAGGTCTACTCTCATTCAACGAAAAACTAATTTCATATAAAATAGACAATAGTCTAAAATCCTATCACCTCTTTCCTACCGAACTTTTCTAACTCAAAACGATTAGGTTTTGAGTCAGAAAAGTTCTTTAAAGTAAAAGTATTCAGCTTCGACTTTAAGAGGTTATTTGTTCAGTATTTTTATCTCAATTTGCCAAAACGTTTTCACGACAGTATCATACTCTAGGTTTGATTCCCGGGTCGATTCAAATATTTGTGTGGTCCACAAATGTTTGTTCGGAAGTTTGGATGTTTTCTATGTATATTATGTACGTATTTAGAAATATATAAATACGTTTATCTGTCGTCTAGGTCCCATAGCTAGTTTAGGCTAGATGACGTTCTACCGTCGGGCGCCACTGGAAATACGTTCTGCTTGTAACCAGAGACGCCCGGCAACGGACGTTAGAGCGGCCGCGGCATCGTGCCGCGGCACTACAAAAAAAAAACAAAAAAAAATTCATTCGGCCATTTTGGACATAACCCATTAAATGTGTGCCTGGGGACGACAATAGGCTTGTCCCCTATTACGTGGGACTAAAAATACTGTCAAATTGTGGGTGTGTAATGCACCTCTGCGTACCCCTTTGGGATATAGGCGTGATATGTGTCTGATTATTTATTTATCTACTACTGTACCACTGAGGAAGTCATAAAGATGTGATAAGCAGACTACGGATATAAGAACCACACTTTAGTATAGTTAAACACACAAATACAAACAACGCCTACACAAGTCAGTGAAGTGAATCACTTTCTCTATCTTGAGTACCGTGACTCATTGTGTGGGGCCACGAAAATGGCGGGAATTTTCGATCAAATTCATTTATCAATCGATAAACAATCGAAGGCAAAAACAATAAAAATTTCCACTTACTCCATTGAGTCTCCGATTGGGAACATGAAAAAGGAATTATATAATCACGCCTACATCCATTTGGGGGTCGGTAGAGAAACATTACACACAATTTGCCGGTTGATTTGTTGGTACTACGTAATGGGAGACCATAAATATCTAGAAGAACTACGTATTTTTACCCCACTGCATCAGCGAGGGTTGTGTTTCGCGCTAGATGCAAACTGAGTTCCACCTGCTTATAGTTAAATATCTGGTTAAGTGCAGTCGGGTTTTTTATTATTTAATAATTACAATATACAAAATATACATAATTATTTACTAAAAATATTTACATTACAAAATATCGTTTAAAAAATCCTCCGCGTCATTGTCGACTGGGAAGGTTCCCAGAATGCTGGCTGTGTTGCCACGTTGGATGGCGATACTTATTCTTTGGGCCAGAAAATAGCCAGCCTTCTGGTCCTGAGAAGCATCGATTAGGCGTTTAGCAATATCTCTATAATTATTATTTACCTTAATATGTATGGTTTGCAAAATATCGATGCGATTCGTCTTGCAAAATTATTTCATAAAAGTTAAGGTACCTACTTCTCTTCTTACAGATCTTCAGGGTGAATACATATGTATTCACCTTGAAAGACTAGATAGACTCTAGACCTTCAAAATCTAGGGGGTCTAGTCACTAGACCCTTCGTTCGTGGTATTCACAGGTATAACGACAATGACGTCGTTTCCGCCAATCTCCATAATATGTTGTCGCTGCTTTCGTAGCGACATCCAACCGGTTCCGAATCTCGCCTCGACCAATTAAACTGCGTTGATATTTGGCACTGAACTATAAATTCAGTGCATTTCGTAAAATGTTTTGTGACAAGACAAGATGGCAGATGGTTTTCTCTTTGTGATGTCATCATCATTGATGTAACATTGATCACGAATCTTCAATGACACAATCGAAGGAGTTAGTAGATGATATCCTCGGTTTTGCCCGCGTGAAATAAATATTTCAGCATGTCATGGAATAGTGGCTGGAGAGGTGGCAATGTGGTGACCCCGGGCACGCCGGTCACGCCTCAATGTCAACTGCGAGGCTTCCGGCGAAGACACGGCGCTCACGATTGTTTCTGGGCGTAGATACTCTCTAGCTGGAGACCATGCACGTGAAGTGGAACGTAGACCTATCCTTCTGCGAACAGGTTATGCTCGCCTAGGAGGCCACAGGCAGCTGAGAGGGAAAGGGAGTTCTTTAGTTACCCCTCGAGTTCCAACCAAGGTCTGCAGCAGTGGCGCTGAGGGAAGAGATCTAAATGGAAAAAGGGAAGGTTTTTGGTGTGGGACGGTTTATGCGTTGACTTTGGCGCCTTCAAACTTTCCAAGCATTGCAAATGCACTGTTACAAATGGATTAAAGAAATCTAGGTACATGTACTCGTATTACTATTCATAAATTTTATTTACAGGGGCTATGTTTTAACTAGCACAGTGCAACTACACTAATATCAGGTCGTTCTTAAGGTGGGTGATCAATTCTTAAGACCCTTCGTGTCTCGTCGGTCTCGGTAGCCATAACGAACACCTAAGGCAGTCGTTATGGGTTGTTGGTGTCCTAAAAACGCCTCGTAGTCCTCACTACAGAACTTCGATATTGACAATGGGCTGTGGACACTTGTGGAGATCAGATGTCAGTCGCTTTACAGAAAATGTCGACGTTCAGCCGTACAGCAGTTAGACTGTAAAGACGACCCAAACTCGGTTTGGACAAGGCTAAGTAGATGTATAATTTATGCTTTCGATTGTCGGCACTCGGTGGAACATATAGTAATACATTATGAAATAACTAACTTGTACAGATATTCCACAAATTCTTTAGTTGACCTGGCCGGTTTCACACTATATATGGCATTTTCAAAGATATTCACAAATTCACTAATTCTTTGTATATGGCTCTGCATATGGCTAGTATGCAGGTCTGTGTTAACCTCACAATGAATTTTATGGATACATTTTACAATAGGTCTTTACCTATGGAATTGCCGTTTGGACTTTGGTCGACATTGACGAATTAAAGGTGATTGTGGAAGCCGATGATACACAATCTACGGCTAAATTAGCAGCAGCTTGCGACGTTAGCGTCAAAACAATATTGGTCCATTTGCGTCAAATTGGCAAGGTAAAAAACTTGACAAATGGGTGCCCCACGAACTTAATGATCGCCAGCGCGAAATACGCGTCGAGACATGCCTTGCATTGCTCAACAGACACACAAATGAAGGAATTTTGAACCGCATTGTTACTTGCGATGAAAAATAGATTCTGTTTGAAAACCGCAAGCGCTCAGCAAGTTGGTTGGATCCTGGTTCAGCACCTAAACAATGCCCTAATCGAAAACTTACCCCTAGAAAAGTGATGGTCACTGTTTGGTGGTCTAGCGCCGGTGTGATTCATCACAGCTTCTTACCAAACGGGATTAGCATTACTGCCGATGTATACTGTGAAAAACTAAACACAATTATGGAGAAGCTGGCACATCTCCAACCAGCATTGGTCAATCGCTCGTCTCCGCTGCTCCTGCACGATAATGCGCGACCTCATACTGCACAGCAGACGGTCTCCAAGTTGCAAGAACTGGGGTTGGAAGCTCTCCGTCATCCGCCATACTCACCAGACCTTGCGCCTACAGACTACTACTTTTTCCAGAATTTGGATAACTTCTTGGCGGGAAAGAAATTCAATAACCGAGAGGCAGTACAAAATGCCTTTGAAGAATTTTTTGCCTCCCGTCTAGCTGATTTGTTTAAGAAGGGCATCAATAAACTGCCTCTGCGTTGGCAAAGATGCATTGATTGCATGGGTGATTACTTCGATTAATACAAATAAAAAATACATGAAAAAAAAATCGTTTAATTTTTTTTCATACAAAACGGCAATTTCATAGGTAAAGACCTAATATTATAAATGTAAAGTGAATACCTTTGAAAATGCCATAGAGCGAAATCGGGCAGCTCAATACCAATAAAGAATTTATGGAATATCTGTACAAGTGAGTTATTTCATAATGCTAAGTAGATTATTATTCATACTTCATACACTTATAAAACAGCAGCCAAGTGCGAGTCGGGCTCGCGCACCGAGTGTTTCGTACAAACCTAGAAAAACATTCTTTTCGCAAAGTTTCTGTAAGGTATTTGTGCTATAAGACGTTGCTACGTTCCAAATTTCAAGATTCTGAGTTCACGAGAAATACCCTCTAGAATCAAAGAATCAATTTCGTTTAGGCAAATAAAGAGCACAATGAATTTCAAAATTTTTCAAATTTTATGTCAAGCAATATTATAAAAATACAAAATTAAGTACCTACATAAATTTGAAAATGATTCTTTCGCTGATTCGGTAAGTTGGTTCTCCTGAGAAGAGACCAGCAAGAAACTGAGGTAGGTTATCTATTTTCTTTTTTAATATAGTTTTGTGGCGCTTTCACACTGCCACGATATCGTGACGATATCGTGCATTTTATCGTGGCGATATCGTGGAGGTAAGGGTGCATTGGGCATGTGTTGTTAAGCAATTTAAAAAATTTATCAATTGTCATTATGCAGATGGGTACTGCAGTATCTACCTCATCAGGTCAGGGGCCTAAGTCGCGTAAATGACGATAGGTCGTCGACGATACGTAACTGACGATATCTTCCACTTTAGCGTGGCGATATCGTGACTACACAAGGAGTCACTGTGATTTCAACTGTAATTAATCACAGCATATGAGCATATGATTCGTCACTGTTCGCATCTGTTATCTCGCTCAATTTAGTATATGGGGATGATTGATGTTGTATTACCAGGATATAGTTCCCAGACCTACTCATAGTACCTGGATATGTAGGGGAACATAGAAACACGTCCAACTGTCACCCACCGGTAATATCAAAGTTTTTGGGAAGTGGGATGGGAATTGGGAATTTTTTTATTTGAAGAAATGTAGTTTTATTACTTGTGGGGTCTTCAAAGGTGGTCCGAAAAAGAAGTCAAAATCGACCTGAGATGCTTACTTTCCGAGATATCAGGTACTGGGATTTTTGGGTATTTTTGTGGGTATCTCCACGTGTTCCTGAGAAAAAGCGTCTTGAGACAGACGGACAACAAAGTGATCCTATATTTAAGGATTCCGCTTTTCTTATTTACTAATAGGTACGGTGTCTTGCACGGTGCTCCGCGCCGCACCACGCCATAGGTTTTGGCCTATAACTTTTGACCCCTTAGGGCTAGGTCAAATTTTCGATTTTTTGGCTTGCCTCCAGATCGGGTCTATACATAGAGGGGTCAACCATCATTGGAGCATAAGCAGTTGTCGAGAGCTAAGGGGGACATTCCCCAGTTCTATATATAGATTTATGTACAACATACATAGAAAAAAAGAACACAAAAACAGTTACAAACAGTGTGCATAGTACAAGGGCACTACTTATTAATAAAGGAATCTCTTACAGCACATGAACGGGGATGAAAGGGTGAAAGAAAAGACGTTTATTTCACAAAGACAGAGGCGACGTAAACAAGATACACATTACAACAAAAGTAAAATAAAACCATGTGTAGGAAGGTCTTCGGTGCATGCTAGTGCACGCCGCATCTGCGTGGAAATTAGTCTCCTCTCAGTATTATGCTGACGTGGGCGGTGCCACATTGACCAGCGCTGATTTCACACACACATGAAAATGGCTGCCCATCCCATCATAACTCGCCAGTGAAACAAATAACAGATAACTATGATAGGAGTATGTGGATATTATATAAATAAATCTATACTTATAATAAATCTGTAGAAGTGAAAATTCTAGACATTGAAAATTAAAAAAAAATAAATGGCAGGGGGTATTACTAGACCGACACCGAACCCAAAAATGTGATTAAAAATTTTTTTCTGTCTGTCTGTTTGTACAGGCATCACGCAAAAACTACCGGTCCGATTACGATGAAACTTGGTATAATTATTCTTTAATATCCTGGGCACCACGCTGGGTACTTTTTATCCCGGAAAAGTATATACAATAAACCACAAAGTTAATTTTGCGGTTCGATCCCTAGACCCGATTACTGTACCAACCGCAAATAATAAGTTTGTCGTAGGTTACGTCATCCGCAGTAGAGTTCACTAAGGGGCGCTGCACACGGCTAAGATACTATAATATTTTATCTTAAGATAAAATATCGCTCAACAGCTATACATAATAAATCAGTTTTTAAGAAAAAAGGTTATATATAATAAAAATATAATAAAATATAATATATAATAAAAAAGGTTTATAAGAAAAATTTCAGGCGGTACGAAGTCCACCGGGACCACTAGTAATATATAAAATAAAATAAAATAACGTTTATTATCTTTGAAATTTTCAGAAAATTATTTAGATTCGTCAGAAGTTGGTGTGACTCTACCGAGGGTTCCAAAATGCAACGAGACTGAGAAGAGCCCTCAAGAAACTCAGCTCGGCTTTTTTCAAAATATTTCATCTTAAATCTAATACAGAGTTATTTAGAAAGGAGCAATTCGTTACGTTGTTACAACCAGGCCGCCTTGTCATCTAAGAAATCATTAATACTATAATAAGCTTTATGGCACAATTTACTTTTTATTAGTTTTTTAAATTTATTGACAGATAAATTTGCTATTTCGGTTGGCAATGTATTGTACATTCGAATAAAGTTCCCCGCAAAAGAATTACTCACTTTATGAAGCCTAAATTTAATAAATACATACTGTGCCATAATAAACTTACATAAAGGTTTATTTTGAGGTACGGTACTCTAAAAATGACGTATCACACTAGTTTTCATAATAATTTGTTTGTAAATAATTCTCTACATAATAAATTATATTTTACTGTTCTTTTTTGTAACAATCTTCACGCTATTTGCCCACTGGTGACGAGCAGACTAATTACAGCCTTGACATACTTGTTCCGTCAAATGTAAAGCTTGTGGAATATACATTGTGTATGACATTTATTTATATACTAGCTGTTGCCTGCAGCTCCGCCTGCGCTTTATAGTTTTCTTGATCACCAGTTACTGATTTATTGTGTATAGCTGTTGCCCGCAGCTCCGCCTGCGTACTTTAGATCGACATAACTTTTTTATTTATGAACCGATTGAAATAAAACAAACCTTAAATATTAAGTTGAATAAACCACAACGCATTACTGAAAACCGCATTCAAATCGGTAGAGCCGTTTCTGAGATTAGCGTGTTCAAACATTCAGACAAACAAACAAAAATTCTAAAAACCATTGTTTTGGGTTCTATTGCGTTCATAAAGCCCCCCTACAACAGTTTCTCTATTATATCTTCGATGTACAGATATCGACCACTTACAATTTTATTATATGTATCAATTAACTAGCTGATAATCGCGGTTTCGTTCGCGTTATAGTTTTCTCTTACCCAATTCCTTCGGGGACTCATTAGCGGAATAAGAAGTAGCCTATATTATTCAAGGATAATGTGGCTACATATTACTTTTGTAGTTTTAGAGCCAGAGTCTATTAAATGCAAACAAAGATCGCAACCAGATTCACTCACCGACGCGGGATAAAACCCTACCCCAACGACGCGGGATTCTCATCCCGATCAAACCCCCGTAGAGACCACACAGGTGGTCAAAGTCCGCCGGGCGCCACTCGAAATACCTTCTGCGTGTGTACCAGAGACGCCCGGCACCGGACGTAAGAGCGGCCGCAGCCTTGGGCCGCAAAATTAAAAAAATATTGGCTCGCGAGCTATACTTACAGATTTGTCCCATGAAACTATAATAATTACAAATTTTATACTTCGGTCTGTCTGTCTGTTCGCCCGACCAATCTCATCCAATCAGAATCAGAAAATCAAAGATTAGGTAAGTACCTAGGTACCTATAAAATCCCTACCCATAGTAGGGATTTTATAGGTACCTACTTACGTAATCTTTGATTTTCTGATTCTGATAGGGTAATAAATTTGTTAAGAAGGTATTTTATTCTAAGTAAGTGTGTATTTGCAAATCTATGACAATAGAATCTATTGAACAATGTAAGGAAATACAACAGTTAATAATGTATATTCTACTGCAATTTCATTAGAATGATTTGCAATTGTAATTAGACAATAATAGCACGCCTATTACATAATGGTGAGAAATACCTATTTCATAAGTTTGAATTTAAAAAAAAGTACAACATGGCTGAACAAATGAATTTATAATATGATTGTAGCTAAATAATGAATTTGTTACATATCGGCATCGATTCATAAATAATGACTGAAAGAAAAAAAATAATATAATAGGTTATAGCGTCATCTATGTGGAGTTTTAAGAACTTGTTACAAACTTCAAACTTTGTATGTAGGTAGGTAGTTAGTTAAAATACAAATCACTAGATGACACTACTTAAATCTAAAACCCAAACATACATTATCTTCACGCCTATATCCCCGAAAAAGTAAGCAGAGCTGCATTACACACCCACATATTTCCATTAACTTTGCTGGTCCCATGTAATAGGAAGGCAAGCCTATTGCCGTCACTACGCACTAGTTATTAATTTCTCAAATACTAAATGGTCTCGCTTTGAAAGTCTTCCTAAGTTCCACTTGCTTTTAATAACAAAATATCTAATTTTAATATAAATCAATAAATTATTTAGAATATTAACTTGTTCTTTGTAAAATAATAACAATAGTAAATAATAGTACATAATAAAAAAAAACTGTCATTACTGTCAACGTCATTGATAAAATGTCAAATGGAATGATCAAAGTGAAGTTGATGATAATGACAAATCTTTCGTTTTCTCAACTTGTCTTGACTCGACTCTAGTTCGTGTTGTTCTGAGTTGTACTGTTGTTCTTGTTCACGAAGTCACGAACGTGTGCGTGTGCCCGTGCGTGCTGCAGGTCATTTCGTCCGAGTGTGATCGTTATCAAATTCACCTTGATATTTCGAAAAAAAAATACTAAATTGAAACTTGCTTGACATTATTGTGTGCTTATAAAGTTACTTTTGTGTCAAGAGTAGTTTGTGATACGAGTTAAGCCGAATGCTTTTAGTTGTGTGAAATAGTGAAGCAGTGTTTCAAGATGAGTAATTTTACCAAAATGATCAAAACTACGCCAATCACTGATGATTACGACATCTCCAACACGGTACTCGGCCTTGGAATCAATGGAAAGGTGAGATTCCATATTTAAATTAGGTGCAAAACTAATTTTTTTAAAACGAATTAGAATTTTGTTTATCTATGACGTCAACCTTCAAGGTTAAGTATAAATTATAATTACTTTAGACTTTTAAAGTTTTGCTTTTTTTTTACCAGTTTGTTGTTTGATCTTAGACGTTTTAACATTTTGTGGACTTGAAAAGTGACGATTTAACGCGTAATTTACATTATACATATCCTTATAATGTTCAGATCTTATAGTTTCTTGGACATATTTTTACTATTAGATTCTTATTTACTTTTGAATTATTTTCTAACACGACCTTAGAAGCCCAAACTCCTTGGGACTCGAATATTACCTGACCGACAGGGGAATCCCTTTACATCTGCAATCATCAATCTTCTACCAAAAGGTTTGTGGCAGCCTGGGTCAAAGAAACGTCAGTAGTGTGTACCTAGTGTTCTGTTTATGTATCACTATAGAGTATAAAACTTGTCTGCTACAACAATAACCTGATCAGTCATCATACACTGAGCCTTTCCCAATCCAGTTGAGGTTGGACAAATCATATCTTTCATTTATTTTGTAATAAAGAAAGAAAGAAAATATGTTTAATTCGCAAACACAGATATGGCGATTATAAACATCTTAAATAACTAAACATATACACAGAGAAAAAGTAAAAGTAAAAAAAAACCATCGGTTGTATACCAGTACATGCCATATCTGCGTGAAATTTGGTTTCCTCTCAACTTATGCTGACGTGGGCAGGCCCACATTTGCCAGCACTGGTTTTCAGAGGAGGCCAGCGACACAGAATATGGCACACCCATGCAGTATCTCAGCAGCACAGTATCATGGCATGAAAGAGTCTGTAATAAGAAAATAAATAAAATATTACAAACTAAATAAAACAAATTAATACAATAGATAATTGACAGTGTGTGTAATGTTACAAATTAAAGACAATGTAACATGTAAGTAAAAATTCTGTGACTATAACTCTCTCTATTAATATACTCTAACTATTAATATACAGCAGGAGTGGCTAGAGAGGCATATTATATTATATGCTTAGGCTCAGTGCCAGTAATCTTCCTGGTCCTGAAAGCACAGAAAGGTTACTTTCAATCCCGGGTTTTCCCTGTCAGCTACGGAAAAACCATATTACATAGGTGTGTAAAACAAAATGGCTTGTATGGTTCATTAACATTTAACATTGATGCACTTATTTAGTTTTAAATAGATAATGACTCATACTACATTAAGTATAGGATGTTAAATTACATTATGTCTTAAGATTGTCTCTACTCTGTAGGTACCTATATGATTTTGTATATTATTATGTAGACGACATTAGTCATATAGCGGGTGTTGGATGGATGAAATTGACCCTAGTTCGGACGGGGTGGTGTGTCATTGGAAAGGCCTATGTCCAGCAGTGGACTGATGTGGGCTGATGATGATGATGATTAAACCACACTAGCAGCTCATTGAGCTGATGCGTGTGTATCCCTGGATCTGCCAACAATGTCAAGTCGGTTCTTAAAAGCATTAACAGTGGGTGCTTTTATGACATGTTCGGGCAAACTGTTCCACTCAGCGACCACTCGATTTGGTAGAAAGTGTTTTGAGGGGTTTCCTTTAGATTGTCCTCTACATGAGTGCCCGTGAAGATGTTTATATAATTCTCTCTATACATATCTTTCAGTCCTGGCACATTGTAGTAGTTGGTCAGTATTATATATTTCTATAAGATTACCCTGCGGCCTGCATCTTTCAAGAGAAGTGAGACCGTCTTAATTATTAATTATAATATACTATACTATATACTATATTAAGTATAATATAGTATATAGTATAGTAAATATAATTTACCTGATATAGGCACAATTTAAACATCAAAAGTGCCTACTAAATTAGCCCAAGGACCCAGTCTGAGAATGATCCATCAAACACGAACACTTCCTCAGTAACCGTGTGGTCAGTAACTGGAATCAGCTGCCTGATAATGTCTTGCCTGCTACCGCAGTACAATTGGCTACGGACAAATAAATTAAAATAAATTTAACTAAACTTCACACACTTCACTTCTTGTATCGGGAATATGCCCGACACCAGAAATGTCGAAAGAATTGTCGTCACCGGGCACATATATAATGGGTTGTGTCCAAGTTGCCCAATGAATTTAATAAAAAGTAGCAGGCTATATTGTAATAAAAAAAAAAAATTGAAACCCACCCTTGCGATGAAATGTTGATGAAAGGCAACAAAATCTTATGTGCCAGCCGCTATGGCAAAGCCAATTAAAGTCCTGGGCGTCTCCTACTAAACTTCAACACCGACTTCAGGAGGAAGTTCTCAATTCAATCAGGATATATGTTGTATAAATATGGCATATCATTCATTGTCTGTACATCGTCAGCTCATCGTCACACACACAATCATGTATGTACTCCCACAGGGCTAGACATGGTCATTTAATATGTCCAAATTTCTCCAGTCACTTCTGATAGGGGACGAGCCTATTATTGTCTCGAGGCTCTTTGGGTCTTTTTGCCAAAGCCTCGTCTGTGGGTCAGCAGGTGTACTGCGTGCAGGTGAAGATAACTTGTGTCCTGGAAACGTTCATAGGGCCCCTGAATTATTACTCTAGTACTTTGTTTATTTAGATTAGGGAAATGTTGTACATTCAATTCCGGACGATCACATTCGTTTCTGTGATTTCTAATTTACTAGCATACGCCCGCGGCTTCGCCAGCTTAGCGAATTATATTACACAGAATCCTTCCTCGAAAACCACTCTATCCATTGATGCAAACCCCATCAAAGTCCATTGTGTAGTTTTAAAAATATTAGCATACATAGGGAACGGACGGAAGTGAAAGATACTGAGACCCCTCCGTGCCTCGGAGAGCACGTTAATTAAGCCTTCGGTCCCGGTTGTCATACGAACATCTATGGCAGTCGTTAGGGGTAGTTGGAGCCCTAAATCAAAATTCCGACCGGTCTAACTACAGAACTTCGATATCGCCCATGGGTTGTGGAGGTCAGATGGCAGTCGCTCCACGGAATATATCGAAGTTCAGCCGAATCGCAGTTAGACTGGAAAGCCGACCCCAACTAAGTTGGGAAAAGGCTCGGTGAATGATGATGATGATAAGAAAACTTAAACCTAACTCATTGCAGACTCATCCTATTTACAAAATCTATTTATTTATATTGCAATTATTACATTTTACAATTTACAATTACATTATTACATTTTACAAAGGGGCTCGTGCTCTAGTGGTAACCGACAATGTTAACACATTGCAAAGGTTAAGCAACATCTAGTCAGGCTGGTCTTAGGATGGGTGACCATTTCTTAAGACACTGAGACCTCTCCGTGGCTCGGAGAGCACGTTAAGCCGTCGGTCCCGGTTGTCATACTAACATCTATGGCAGTCGTTAGGGGTAGTTGGAGCCCTAAATCAAAAATCCGACCGGTTTAACAACAGAACTTCGATATCGCCCATGGGTTGTGGAGGTCAGATGGCAGTCGCTTCACGGAAAATATCGAAGTTCAGCCGAATTGCAGTTAGACTGGAAAGCCGACCCCAATTCAATTGGGAAAAGGCTCGGTGAATGATGATATTACATTTTACAATATCCTCACAGTGTTCACTAATACGATATTGCAAGTCATCAATTACGCAATATTATTAAACTTGAAAACATACAAATTTTAGAATAAATTAATTATTAATTAAAATAAAATTAACATATCAAAATCGAATTAAAAGAAATAAAATAAAATCAAATCGAATAAAATTAACGAACTAAGGCAAACAAAATTAAATTAAGGTCATCTTCATTGGAATTTCAGGGCGGGAATGCTGCCTGTGTTATGGGCACTCTGCCTAAGTCTTCCTTCTTTACATATTTTTTTTAGTTTTAGATAGTATTGATTGTAGTTTGTTTAGGTTTTTCTTAATTTAATTTTCCTGTTCACTGTATATATTCATGAAATGTTTAGTTTAAACATATAGATTACGAAAAATTAAGGTCAAATAAAATTAAAATATGTCAAACTAAATTAAATCAAGTCAAATCAAATCAAATGTATTCAAATTGTAATCGCCCGTGATTGCATATCATGGCCTTTAACCCATGTGCAGGATTATTGTTATTTCCAACGGGGACACCGGCAGCCGGACGGACTTTTACGGGCTATTTCGTCCACTTCCCCAGTTCTAAGAGAGTGTAGTTGATCCAGCTCTCTCACGGCCCCAATCCAATCTTCCCGTGTCCTTCGTAAACCTTCGTAACCCAGGAGTTCCCATCTGATCAATGAGTACATGGGGCATTCAGCTAGCAGGTGGAAGCTTGTTTCTTTTCTGTCCATGCACTCAGGGTATTTGGAGTCGGTTTTAACTCCTATCACTGTCAGATGTCTGTTCAGTCGACAGTGTCCTGTTATGACTTCTATGGCGATCCTTATGTTTCCCATTGGGAGTCTCATGATATGATGTGTGCAGGACACAACAATGCAACTTTTTGGGAAAAAAAATATCAAAATATAATATCTTTGACAAGTGGCGTGAAATGTACCAAACCTGACTTATCAGAGCTATTAAGTACTATTTCATGGGTTACACAACATATTGATATGATATGATAAGATTAGTAAATGTTGTGTAATTCACGCCATTTATTAGCAATCTAGGGCCAAAACTTCTTCAAATTGTTCGGTGCTAAGGGACTTTAGCAATATCTCTAAGGTTATTAGGCCCTGTCGACAGGTGCACCACTTGCAAATGACGATAATTAAAGGTGCTATTATGCAAGTTTGACGGCAGAAATTTTATGCAAGTTGCAAATGTGACGTCATAATGTAATTGCTCCCTTAATCATCACCTGTTGACATACAAAGCACTGCCAAAAACACTTCAGGTACCCGGAAAGACAATAGGCTCGCCTCTATTACTTGGGGCCAAAGTTGATTAAACAGTTGCATAGGGAAAGAGATGAAAATGAAAAGGAACTATTAGATAGCCTAAATAAATACGACTTTATAAAAAAGCAGATGGCTGAGATGCACACAGAGAATAGGTTAGTGTTAGATGAGCGGGACAGATTACAAAATATTGTGACTGGGTTCAGAGAGTGTAGTGACGAGTATGAACAGGGTCTCAAGCGCATGTCAGTCTTGGAACAGGAACTGCACGAAGCCCACCACCTCATTTCCCACCTTGAGGCTGAGAAACGTGACACCATAGTATCCCATACCCATAACTTGTTTGAGGAGTTAGTTGGTAGTGTGCCCAGCCTTGTTGCTACTGAACCCAGCTTAGAACCCACTATTACTATAGATTTAACAAAGGATGATACCTTAACAGCTCATTGTTCCAATCACAAGATGGGCATAGTTGAGTGCAGTAGAAACAAAATTAAGAAATATGTGAAAATTAATAAATACATAAGAAAAACACAAAAACTTATTAAAAGACAAAAAAGTATGTACAAAAAAGTCAAGTATATTAATGAGAGAAGGCAACTAGGCGATGAACTTGACATGTATTCATTATTAATTGAAAATAATATCTCTGATCATAATAACAATATTTTAAAGTTAGAATCAGAAATTAATAATTTAAAAAATTCACTAGACATAATGACTGACAGGTATTGTAATGTTAAAAGTGAGTATCAGGAATACATTCTGGCCATGAAGAAGCTTATGAGTCCAAATTCCACATTGACATCAAACAACCATTTAATTAGTCCTGAGCCGGTCTGTAAGTCCTCGCTGACTTCAAACATAAGCCCTTCACTTGAGTCAAACAAGAAACCCAGTAGTTCCTTCACCAAACGAAATATGATTAAATCTGAAATAGTTATGTTTTGTGATGAATTAGGGAAATCAATGGGCCAGTTACTTAGTTCATATTTAGAACAAAATGTTACTAACTATTGTATGCCGGGATTAACTTACTGTAACATTATAAAAAAAATTAAAAATTGTAATTTAAACAGCAACTGTACACTTTTAATTTTGGTGGGAGATAGGGGAAATGCAGACAGAAATGCAATTGTAAACTGTTTAGAATTACTGAGCTTATTAGATGTTAAAAACATTATTTTATTCACACTTCCTTATAGCCGTGGCTTGTCACAGGCCGAAAACAATCTTAGATATAAGCTAAATCAAACAATACATACATTGACATTTCATAATCCAAATAAATTCCATCTGATTGACATTAACATGTATTTAGAAAATAAATTGTTATTGACGGAAGATAAATTCTATTTGAATAGATATTTTAGGAGACAGATAGCATCTTCGCTATCATATTTTATTAGTTATTCAGCCAAAAACTTGGCTAAACAATCTGCTTTTATTGAGCAGAAAAGTGACAATGTTTGTCTTGTGACCTTGGAATCTGTTCCTGAAAAGGGTGACAATAATTTAAACTTAGTTGTAGGACAATAGAGGAAATCCCTAGCAAATTAAATTTAAGGACAAAGGAAAAGTCTATGTTCATGAATATAATTCATCAAAATATTGAAGGCTTTTCTGGCAAAGAGTTAGAACTAGAATTATTTTTAAATGAAAAACGTATCCATGTACTTTGTTTAACTGAACACTGGTTAAAAAAACATGAACTCTTAGTTAATATTGATAATTATAAAATCATTAGTGCGTTTACTAGAGATTCCGCTATAAGAGGTGGGTCTCTCATTTTAATTAATGACAAATTAAAATCAAAAGACCGAAAAGACGTAGTAGCACTCACAAGTGAGCGAAATATTGAACTATCATGTGCAGAGCTAGAACAATATATTATTATTAGCGTCTATAGACCTCCTTCTGGAGATTACTACCTGTTTGAGTCCATTATGGAGGAAGCCTTAAAAAAGGTATGTAAATGTAAGAAGACTATAGTTGTATGTGGCGATTTTAATATTAATATTTTAGAAAACTCTCAGAACGCGCTAAGGTTCCTCAACCTTTTTAAATCTTTTAACTTACAAAATCTTTTTTGTGAACCAACACGCACCACAGCCACATCAGCTACCTGCTTAGATAATATTTTTTCTAACAGCAATGTAGATGAGAAATCTATAATACATTTTGTAAATTCAGATCATGCAGGTCAGTTAGCTAGATTTAAGTTCCAACATGTTCCATTATCAAAAAATATTGTTTGTAGACCAATCACAACTTATAGATTAGAAAAATTTAAAGAAAACATTAAGAATAAAGTACCTCTTTTGGAGTTGAATAATGATAAACACCCGAATGATCATTACGGAGATTTGTTCGGAGTAATCAAATACGAATGTGATAACATTTTCACTAAAAAAACAATAAATGTAAATCAATTTAAAATAAAATTTAGTGATTGGGCTACGCCTGGAATCTATAAAAGTAGAAGGAAATTATATGAATTATACGAGACAAAGGCATCTACTAATGAGCCACAAGTAATTGAACAGATTAAAAAGTACTCCAAACTATTCAAAAAAGTATGTTCAACAGCTAAATCTAATTATATACGGGCTAAAATTGAAAAATCTGATAATAAAACGAAGGCAATATGGAATGTTATTAACAAAGAAACTTGTAAAGCAAAGTCACGTGATCGATCCTTCGAGTTAAAAATAGATGATAAACATATTAAAACTGATTCTGAAGTGGCCAATGCATTTGAATCTTTCTTCACAAATGTTCCAATCACCACTACAAATAAGTTAAATTCGTCAAAAAACGTAGCCAATTCTCTTCTTAAATCTAGTGTTGATAAATGTAGAATTAACTTTGATTTTCAGTATATTGACTCTGTCACTATACTTAAAACTTTTAAACAACTAAATATAAAAAATACCGAGGATCTTTGGGGCATTTCAACTAATATAATAAAATCAATAGTGCCCGCTATAGCACCTCACCTTGCATTCATATTCAATAAATGTATAGATGAAAATCAGTTTCCTCATCTTATGAAGTACAGTAAAATCAATCCTTTATTTAAAGCAGGAGACAAAAGTGATCCTTCAAATTTTCGACCTATTTCCATACTCCCATCACTCAGTAAAATTTTTGAAAAAATAATATTTAATCAATTGCTTTCACATTTTACAGACAATAAGTTACTTCATAACAAACAGTTTGGTTTCACTAAAGGCAGGAACACAACGGATGCAGGAGTTGCACTTGTGAAACATATATTTGATGCTTGGGAGGAAAAGCAGGATGCTATTGGTATATTTTGTGATCTATCAAAAGCTTTTGATTGTGTTGATCATGGGACTTTGCTACTAAAATTAGGTTATTATGGTGTTTCGAACAGCTCACTTGGCTTACTCGAGTCTTACCTCACTGGTAGAGTACAAAAAGTAAACATTAATGGCACCGACTCTTCTGGCGCCTCATTAGTCATGGGAGTACCCCAGGGCTCTATATTAGGACCCCTTTTATTCTTAATATACGTAAACGATCTTCCTTATTTCACTAAAAATCTTTGTGAGATAGTATTATTTGCTGATGACACATCATTAATTTTTAAAAGTGATAGACAAAAAGTAGCACTTGACGATGTAAATAATACCCTTTCGGAAATATTGCATTGGTTCACAAGTAACAACTTGCTGCTCAATGCGAAGAAAACAAAATGTGTAAAATTTACTATGCCCAATGTTAGACAGGTGGATACTCATATTACTATGAATAATGAATTAGTTCAAATAGTCAATACCACAGTTTTTCTTGGGATAACTCTAGATAGTAAACTACAATGGGGTCTTCATATCACAGCCTTGGCAGGAAGACTTAGCTCAGCTGCCTATGCGGTTAGAAAGATAAGGTCTCTGACTGACGAAAAAACGGCACGATTAGTTTATTTTAGCTACTTTCATAGCGTTATGTCATATGGTCTGCTGCTGTGGGGCTCAGCTGCCGATATTGAGACAATATTCATATTACAGAAACGAGCTATACGAGCAATCTATAGACTCGGACCCCGTGACTCGCTGAAAGAATTATTTAAAGAAATTAATATTTTAACAGTTGCTTCTCAATATGTTTACGACAACATCTTATATGTACGGAAGAACATAGATCTATTCAAAAAAAATTCCGATAACCATAATTTTAATACAAGAAATAAAAATAAATTGGCAATGACAAAAATTAGACTTCATAAAGTTGGTAATTCGTTTGTTGGCAAATGTATAAAAATTTATAATAAAATTCCTCAGGATTTGGTTGACATGCCTCTTAATAAGTTTAAAATAGTAGTTAAAAAATGTTTGATGATGAAAGGCTACTATAATGTAGACGAATATCTTAATGATAAAAATGCATGGTCACCCTAATCTTCTGTTGTTGGCCACTCGTATAATACAATAGAAACTAATTGTAACAATGTAAACAAAACAATATTAAAAAAGAAAATGGATAATCTACCTGAGTTTCTTGCTGGTCTCTTCTCAGGAGAACCAAATTACCGAACCAGCGAAAGAATCATTTTCTAATGGTTATTTATGTACTTACTTAATTTAGTATTTTTATAATATTACTTGACAAAATTGTAAAATTTTGACATTCATATGTGCTCTTTATGTGCCTAAACTGAATAAATGAAATTGATTCTTTGATTGATTGATTGAGTAACTTACTGTTAGTAAGAATGTTTCTGTGTTTGGTGGTTTTTTTTTCTGCGTCTGGCAACACTATTGAACAGTCGTAAAAATTTAGCTCCTATAAATTTATTAGTGAAATAAATACAAATTACATCAGATAACTCCAATATCATCACAATAGTAGTGCAAAAATAATCATTTCAAAGAATTTTGTGTATATTAGTGTAAAAATAAGCTAAAAAGTGACGAATCAGCTGACCGTATTGTTCAATGTTATTTCACGTAAATACATAATGTTTCTCCTATAATAGGTAAAATTATTTTATTATACGTGTTTATTCATATACTCAACATTGAAAACAGGCGATCTATTTTCGTAAGTACAGAAAAGTTTTGATTTTAATTTACCGGTACCTAACATAACCTCGAACTACCTACTTGTATTTTCTAAATTGCGTTTAATTGCACTTATTTGTCGAGAATATGAATACCCGTAGCCGTAGAGCCTTATCCCGCCAGCAGGAGGAGCCCAAACTTCAGCTGGTGTTGCAGGAACTTAAATCTAAAACAGAGCTCTGTTTACAATTAGAAAAAGAAAGAGAAGAAAATGAAAACTTGTTGATAGGTGCTTTAGACGATAGTAAAAAACTAAAATCTGAACTAGCTAGGCTTCATATTAGTTATGATGAAATTGTAATGCAGCGGAACCACCTTCAATCAATAGTAGATAGGCTTCAAGAGTGCAGTGACGAGTATGAAGGGACCTTGAGGAGGACTACCTTGCTGGAACAGGAGCTACGGGATGCCCAGGGGCACATCTTACACTTGGAGTCAGCTGCCAAGCAAGTCGTAGTCCAACAAACGGATAACCTTTATAACGAGCTAATGAGTGGTACTCCGCAGTTTGTTCCTTCTGCAACAGTTCCAAACCTGGACTTGTCTACTATAGATCTTACCAATGACAGTTCATACCAACTGGACAAGCCAGTTTATTTTTGCAGCAGGAATAAACTAAAAAAATACCTAAAAATAAAGAAATTCATTTTAAAATCAAAGAAACAATTAAAATATCATAGAATCTTAATCAAAAAGTGTAAAAATGTTAACTCTAGTTTAAAATTAAGAGAACAAGCTAAATTATCTATGTTAGAACTTAAACAAAGTCATTTAAAATATTACACTGACACACAACGCTTAAAAAAAGAGTCACAAATAAAAAATTTGCAATTTGAATTAGAGTATGTAACTAAGAAATATGAATGGTCTCTAAAAGACTTTAATAAATGTTCATCAAGTATAGATAAGGTACTCAAAACATCTAATTATAATACTGAGCGCCTTAATACCTTCATAAATAACCACTCATGCAATATCAATTGCACAAGTCCTTCTCAATCATTGGAGCACCAGGCTTCCCTTACAACTTGCTCACCTTCTACTTCATTAGTGTATGAATTGTGTGACAGTGTAAAAAGTAATAGTCATACTGGATATACTAAACTAGTTTTATTTAGTGATGATATTGGAACTGATTTTAGTTCTTTTCTGATACAACAATTTAATTCAAATTGTTATTCAATTATTAATAACTGTTATCCAGGTGCATCTTTAAATGAAATTATGCAAAAGATATTAGAATATAATTTTGACTCAAACAGTAAAATTTTCTGCTCAAACAGGGGTAAAATTAACAAAAATGAACTATCCCTATACTTTGACAAAATGCAAAACTTAAATGTTGAACATGTAGTAATGTTTACATTACCATACATAAAAGGTGTGCCAGACGTGGAAAATTCTCTTAGATATAAGATAAATTTACAACTCAATTTAACTAGCCAATATAATAATAAATTCCATGTAATTGACTTTAATTCTGTTTTTAAGAGAACTGTATATAAATACAATTTGTCAACTTCTGACAGTAACTTTAACAATAACAAACATATTGTTTATGTAAACAAAGGTAGGTATTTTCTACCAAAGCATTATAAGAGACAAATAGCAAGTTTGCTATTCAATTATTTTTACACTTCAGCCAAGAACTTGGCTGACAAAACTGCTTTTATTGAGCAATGTAGATTTAGTGTTAAGACTTTGGAATCTGTTCCAAGTAATTTAAATTAAGTTCTACGACAACAGAGGCAATATTACCCTTTAGCAGACATAGTCAATTAATTGAATTAAATTTAGTTACAAATATTAATTATGTTAAAAAATGCCCTCCAAATCAAACCAAATCAAAAAATGTAAATTATATCAACATAGGGCATCAAAATATTGGTTGTTTAACACATGGCAAAGAGTTAGAGTTGGAACTGTTAATGAATTCAGATAATATTGATATTTTTTGTATTACAGAACATATGCGTAAGCCGTATGAGCTCATGTTCAATTTCAGTAATCACCGGGTTGGTAGTGCATTCTGCAGGGTGACCACAGTACGGGGGGGATCTTTGATTTTATTAAATAAACAACTTAAATTTAAAGAACGGAAAGATATTGTGTCTCTTTCTCTAGAGTGTAAAGTCGAACTGTCGTGCGTGGAAATGGAGCAATTCATAGTAGTATGCGTGTATAAACCTGGAACCTCACCCTTTTGCGAATTTGAGGAACTTATTGACAAAGTTCTATGTAAACTTGGAAAAACTAATAAGTACCTAATAGTATGTGGTGATTTTAATGTCGATTTACTTGTTAATACGCCTATGAGTTATAATATTTTAAATTTATTTAAATCACACAATCTTACAAACTTATTTTTGGAGCCTACTAGATATTGTAATACAATAGCCACTTGCCTGGATAATATATACAGCGATATGTTGCCAGAAAGTAAAAGTATTATAAAAAAGCTAGATTCAGACCATTGTGGGCAAATAGCATCTTTTAAAATCACTAAAGAAAAAGTTATAAAACGTAAAATATTATGTAGACCAATAACTGGTGACCGCTTGGAACGTATGAGGGTTGGACTTTGCAATAAAATTCCATTCTTAGACACTGGCTTAGATCCAAATGTAATGTATAAATTATTGTTTGATTCTTTTTACAACGAGTTCAACTCCATATTCAAGTCTAAGGAGGTCATGATTAGTGATAGTCCTACTTTCAGTGAATGGGCCACTGAGGGTATACACAAAAGTAGACAAAAACTTTATGAACTATACTCAGAAAGACAGCTTAATAGATCAGTTGAATTTCTAGATTATGTTAAAACTTATTCAAAAAAGTTTAAAGCAGATTGTTTAGCAGCTAAATCAAAATATATAAGTGATAAAATTCTCAATAGTGCAGACAAAGTTAAATCTACTTGGAAAATTATAAATGCGGAAAGAGGTCAACAAAAATTAAATGATAATCATTTTAAACTTAATATAAATGGTAAAATAACTACATCAGACTTCGAGGTCGCTAACGAATTTGAAAATTTTTTCTCCCGAATTCCTGTAGATTTGACAAAAACCCTAGGCTCTTCAACCCCCATTGCAGAATCTTTGTTAAAAGCAAACGTTCCTTGTTGTAATGTTATATTTAAATTCAGTAAAGTTAACATAAACACTATCTTAAAAACTTTTAAATCTTTAAATATCAAGAAAACAGCTGACCTCTGGGGCATCTCTGTGTATTTAGTAAATTCTTTTATTGAAATGGTTGCTCCTGAACTAGTAATAATATTTAATAATTGTGTTGATAGTGGTGTGTTCCCTGATTTAATGAAATCTAGTAAATTAATTCCCCTGTTTAAATCGGGTAGTACTTCAGATCCGTCCAATTTCCGTCCCATTTCTGTACTACCTACATTTAGTAAAATTTTTGAAAAAATTATGCTTAATCAAATGCAAAATCACTTTAACGTTAATAAACTATTACATACAAAACAATTCGGTTTCACTCGTGGTCGGTCCACCACTGATGCCGGTATTAAATTATTAGAGTGTATATACAGGGCCTGGGATGAGTCATATGATGCTTATGGTGTATTCTGTGACTTATCTAAGGCCTTCGATTGCGTTCAGCACCAGACTTTAATTAAGAAACTTGATCATTACGGAATCCGGGGGACGGCCTTGAATTTCGTCAATTCTTACTTAAGTGATAGGGTCCAGAAAGTAGTGATCAATGGTAAACAGTCACCTGGTTCTCCTGTAGCAATGGGGTACCGCAGGGTTCAATTTTGGGACCTTTTCTTTTTCTAGTATATATTAATGATCTCCCTCACCTCATAAGAGACGACCACGAGGTAGTTTTGTTTGCTGATAACACTTCTTTAATATTTAAAGTTAAACGTGGACAGCGCGAACTTGACGATGTAAACATTGCCCTCTCTAGGATAGTCCACTGGTTTTGTGCTAATAATTTATTATTAAATGAAAATAAAACTAAATGTGTAAGATTCACCTTACCTAATGTAAGACTTGTTAAAACCAGTGTTAAGGTTAGGGATGATATAATAGAATTGGTCGATGACACTGTCTTTCTGGGCATAACGTTAGACTCCAAATTGCAATGGGGGCCTCATATCGGGAAAATTTCGGCCAGGCTTAGTTCAGCAGCCTATGCTGTCAAAAAGATCCGACAACTTACAGACATTAAAACGGCGCGTCTTGTCTACTTCAGCTACTTCCACAGTATCATGACATATGGCATACTACTGTGGGGTAACGCTGCCGATATTGAATGCATCTTTGTGTTGCAGAAGAGGGCTATCCGGACTATCTATGGAATGGGGTCTCGGGAGTCATTAAGAGATAAGTTTAAGCATATTAACATCCTTACAGTGTATTCACAGTATATTTATGAAATTTTATTGTATACCCACAAGAACAAAAGTAAATTTGTGAAAAATAGTGATAATCATAATCTAAACTTAAGAAATAAGGATAAACTGGCTGTTCCTAAATTTAGGCTTCATAAAGTGAGTAATTCTTTTGCGGGGAACTTTATTCGAATGTACAATACATTGCCAACCGAAATAGCAAATTTATCTGTCAATAAATTTAAAAAACTAATAAAAAGTAAATTGTGCCATAAAGCTTATTATAGTATTAATGATTTCTTAGATGACAAGGCGGCCTGGTTGTAACAACGTAACGAATTGCTCCTTTCTAAATAACTCTGTATTAGATTTAAGATGAAATATTTTGAAAAAAGCCGAGCTGAGTTTCTTGAGGGCTCTTCTCAGTCTCGTTGCATTTTGGAACCCTCGGTAGAGTCACACCAACTTCTGACGAATCTAAATAATTTTCTGAAAATGCTTCGGTGGCGTTGTGTTGTTCGATCTACACCTATGTTTGTACCAAGCGTGTTTCCTATATGTATAATATGTATGTATTTACCAAAAAAAAATGTATACAAGTATTTATATCAGTTTATCTAGTTTCAATTTACATACATTTGCGTGAAATATTAAAATATTGTTATATTCTTTTTTTTTTTTTTTTATATTTGAGGCGATACAAAGTTCGCCGTGATAACTAGTATTTAAAAAAAACTGTTGAAGCGTCCACCACCAAATAGAACTAGAAAGTGTTATGTATACTATCCTAATTCGACTTTAACTGTGATTTACTGATGCTAAATGAGAGTTTGTGGTTAAGTAGTGACTGGTTAGGTTAGCACATTAAAAAGGTTTAGCAAACACTAGCCTAGGTCATTCTTAAGATGGACATAGGCCTAGAGGCTGCGGGCTAACCCCACACACCGGCGTCACCTTACCCCAAGGTGTTACTGATGGTTCCATAGGGAATTCCACACCTTTACCAAAAAAAAATGGGTCATTCTTAGGATGTCGCTGAGGTGCCGTCTGATGCGTCCAGCGGCACCTCCCAGCTGAGGCGACAGGACGGCTTCCGGAGGTTGGTTTAGTGAATGGGCCTGGACTCTCCTGGCATAGGCTTGCGGCTGCGGGCTATTCCCACACACCGGCCTCACTTTACCCCAGGTGGTGCTGATGGTTCCATAGGGAATTCCACCCCGTTATCAAAAAAAAAGGTTATTCTAGGATAGGTGACCATTTCTTAACACACTGAAACCCCTTCGTGCTCGGATATTAGCCGACGCGACATGCATCGGTTCCGGTTGTCATACAAAACTAGATAACAGTCTTTACATGTAGTTGAATTTCTAAACATCCGACAGGTATAACTAACTACAGAACTTGGATATAACCAAAAGGTTGTTTTGTGCAGGACAGACAGGCCCAGGACTTATTGGCTGTGCCACAGCGGCTGGCACGTAAGATTTTGTTGCCCCTTAACCAACATTTCATCGCAAGGCAACGGGGTTTCAATTTTTTTTTCAAAATTACAATATATCTGCTACTTTTTATTAAATTTATGCGGCCATTTTGGACATAACCCATTATAAATGTGCCCGGTGACGGCAATAGGCTTACCCCCTATTACGTGGGACTAAAAATGACTGACAAATTGTGGGTGTGTAATAATGCCCCTCTGCCTACCCCTTCGGGGATATAGGCGTGATATCAGTTGCTTCACAGAAAATATCGAAGCGAAGCCGCATAGCTGTTAGATTGGAAAGCTGACGTCAGTAATTACTGTCTTTGCAAAAGGCTCGGTGGATGAAGATTTACCGATGCCAAATGACCGTTACAAATATGTCACAAGTTCATTCACATCTACAAATAATGAATAAATAATACGCCATAATTTGACGGTTATTTCTAAAAAAACATAACTACAAGCCTATAGCATATTTGAAAAGTATGACTCATTCTAATCTATCTACCCAAGATATATCCATATTATTAGGGTTCCGTACCCAAAGGGTAAAATGGGTACTCTATTATCCACCCACCCGTACCATGTCACCAGGCTGAGTACCTATATCATGAACCGTGATAGTTAGAATGTTGGAATTTTCGCAGATGATGTATTTCTGTTGCCACTACATATAACAACATATAATTAAAAACAAAAACAATATAATAAATATTTAAGGGGGCTCCCATACAACGAACGTAATTTTTTTGATCTTTTGGTACGGATCTCTTAGGGGGAGGTGGGGGGGCGAGTTAGAGTCTAGGTAGTCTAGCTTTTTTAAGTAATATGTAGGTACCTACCTATTTATCTCTCCAGTCTGGAATTGGAGGAGACTCTTCACTCGCTCGGTCAATAAACATGATTTCAGTTATATAGTTGATGGTTGCGACTGTCGGCACTTGGTGAAACTTATACCAGGCCTATGTCACTCGCCTAACAACCGCAAAAAATACGTGACGTCAGCGACAACTTGAAGTTGTAAGTCAGTAAGGGTTGTCTCTTGTTTGTGACACGGCATTGACCATAGAGTTGATATTGAGGCATTAACGTCATAATTATTAGTCAAATTATGCTGGTATATATTTTACTTTACTGGACAACCCTAACGTTCGAATGCTGCTTCGGTGGCGTGGTCGGTATTGCATCGGCTTTCGACTCCGGAGTCTCGGGTTCGATCCCCGGGTCGAATCAAATATTTGTGTGATCCACAAATGTTTATTTCGGAGTTTGGGTGTTTTCTATGTATATTATGTATGTATTTAGAAATATATATGTATGTTTATCAGTTGTCTAGATCCTATAGCACAAGCTTATAGCTTAGTTTGGGTTAGGTGACGTTGTGTGAGCATGTCCAACAATATTTATTTATTTATTATTTTATTAATGATGTTCTCTGTAAACAAAAGAATGTGCTTTAATTAACGTCGGACTACAAGTTCTGTATGTAAGTACTATTCCCTATTCTGTGCTTATAGTAATACATGATAAACAACCACTTGTACACTGTTTCACGTTTTATTTAATATACAGGATTCAACCTGACCGGTTTCTCTTTATAGCATTATCAAAGGTTGTTGTCACACTTTACATATTTATTAAACAAGTATTTAACTACACTGGACTGTACTAACATATCTTCCAGCCATTGTTGAAGTGTATATTCAATAAAAAGTGAAACTGTACAAGTGTTTGTTTATCATGTATGATGTCAGTTGCTTCGCCCTGCGGGGAGGTATATCTGATGATAGGAAACTTTTTTTTTTCCTAAATAAAAACCTTGTAAATTAAAATGAAAAATATGTATATTCAAGTGGGTTACAAGGTAACACTTTTGATAGTCAGTCAGTTATAAAGGTTACAATTAAAGTCTTAATTGGAGTTCGATTATTGCTGAGCGCGTGGCTGGTGGCTTTTTAGGTTACCTCTGGCGCTTCGCAAAAATCGGGTTACCAGACACTCACATACCGAACAACGTTTCTTGTCCTGCACCTGGAGCTAGTTAGGAATAACTAGTTCTTCTGTGCGGGACTATCAACTAATCAAGCATTACCTTGACATTGGCGAATCATCGATCAATATCGATGGAGCCACGTTTTTAATGGAAGAAGAAGAAGAAAGTCTTAATTGCTTCTAAACTTACATTTACTGCCAGATTCTCAAAACAATAGGTAGAGCCTGAGAGAAAGAACCTGGCAATAAAACTCACGACCACTCTTTTCGAGTAGTATGAAATTACAATATTAAGTACATAACGAGCTAACATTTATACATAGTGTCAAAGCAAAAAAATAACAAACAAGTCAATATTACATATAAAAATATCATTGAAACAAGTACAGTAAACGAGCGACGTTTTGGATTATTTAGTTTTAAAGGTCCACATTCACGAGGAAACCGTTTGGATTTCGCAACCATCATTTGTCAAAATTGACGGACCAATCTCCCATTTTTGATGGTTGTCGAAACATTTTGGATTCCTAAATACATTGATACCCACAGATAACCTATAAACTATGTATTTGAGAACTATCACGAAGGTATAGAGTAAGTTCATGAGATATTATGTTGAGATCCACAGATAACATTGTACTTAGTTGAGATCTATTCGTCGACGGTTAATGTGAAAAACATGCACTACGCCATGGAAGTAGTACAAATTACGGTAGTTTTTTCGGGGACCTATCCTTTTTACTCTATGGTGTAGCAATGCACAATGTGTATTATCTATGGCCATGTGTTCTAAACGGTAGCACAGTCAATGGTACCATGTTTGGATGCATTACCATTTGGTTTTCGCAACCGTCATTTGTCAGATGATGGTTGCGAAAACCAAATGGTTTCATCGTCAGTGCCCAGCTTTAGTGAGGAGCAAGAAACTCATATCAGTAATCACAATCGTCACACAAAGGTTTTAGAAAATGTATCTATCGGTTCACGACCTAAAATATACACTGCATACATGTATAGCAATCGGTGCATAACATCTCGCATTCTTGGTGGTTAGATAATATATGCACTATCTACTCAGGAATGTTTGAACAAGTATGTCTGTTCGTCCGTGTTAAAGTCCCACACACGATGTAAAGTTATACCGACATATTTCAGCATAATCAACCTTTCGATTGTCTATACAAATAAAGTTAATGGTACTTAAAGTAATAGTTCATGAGATACAGATTTCTGTGATCCACAAATATTTGTTTCGAAGTTTGCGTGTTTTTTAAGTAGGTATATTATGTATCTATTTAGAAAAAAAAAATGGATAATCTACCTGAGTTTCTTGCTGGTATCTTCTCAGGAGAACCAACTTACCGAACCAGCGAAAGAATCATTTTCAAATGGTTATTTATGTAATTAATTTAGTATTTTTATAATGTTGCTTGACATAAAATTGTAAAATTTTGACATTCATATGTGCTCTTTATGTGCCTAAACTGAATAAATGAAATTGATTCTTTGATTCTTCTTGAAATATATAAGTATGTTTATCTAGATCCCATAGCACAAGCTTATAGCTTAGTTTGGGCTAGATGACGTTGTGTGAGAATGTTCAAAATATATCGGAAACTCAAACCAACGTTAGTACATGGTAAAAATTACTAAATATTCCAATGAACACCATCATAGCCATAACATAGGATAAAACAAAGTCGCCCGTTTCGTATATTTATATGCTTAGATCTTAAAACTACACATCGGATGTTGATGCGGTTTTCACTAATGAATAGAGTGGTTCTGGAGGAAAGTGTTTATAGTATTTCAAGCTACGAGTATTTCTAATAGAAATTGAAGGGGGACATTAAAAAAAGCTAGTTTTCCGTCAGTGTTTAAAATTAAAACGTAGGTACTCTGAGTAAAGGGACCCACACACGATCAATCTGCCTGCAGTCTCAGATTCTGTTCAGACGGTCGATAAGGTTGAAGGTGGCTACGGACGTTAGTCGATAAGGTTTAAAATCGACCAAAAAAACGGTACAATTAAGAACCTCCTCCTTTTTTGGATTCGGTTAAAAAGGCCGTCTGACTGATCCGACGACCGGTCTGTAAATTTAACGGCCATGTTCCGTCTCATTGATCTGTCATTGTGACATGTACCGTTACACAGTCGGTTGCCCGAATAGTGGTGACGTCATCGGTAATGTTTATAATGTGCGCCTGCGCAGCCATGTTTCGGAATCTTAACATAGTAGAAAATTAAACAACGTCGCTTCCCGCTGTTGGTTCTGTATGTATGCTTAGATCTTTAAAACTACGCAATGGATTTACTGAATATCTTGCAAACAGATGCTTAAAACAAAAAATCATGTTATGCATATTTTAATGTTTTGAAAAGACCTATCTAATCATACCCCACGATCATACCATACGATGGTATTGACGTATTGAAAAACAATCACCACACTTTACGTGAAGGGTAATCCAGAAAAAATAAATTTCATTTTGGCACTTTGTCGCAATAGTAAATAAATTTCTAGTACTTACCGTTTGGGATGAAAGCCGATGACGAACGGACAGACGGACATGACGAAACTAGAAGGATTCCGAGACTTTTACTACGGAACTGTAAAAACCGACTTCAAATTACCGGAATAGGACCAAATTGAAATGGGACCGATGAGCAAGTTTTATAAATGTTTAGACCTAAGTTTCAGGCTTTGCCAGCTTGTCAAATTAAATACACAAAAACATTCCTCGAAAACCACTCTATCCATTGGTGAAAACCGAATCAAAATCCGTTGCGTAGTTTTAAAGATCTAAGCATACATACGGACGGAAGTGACTTTGTTTTACACTATGTAATGATGATATTTATAACTAACGGACGCCCGCGGCGATGCCAACCTGAAATGAATATGGATCCCTAATCCCGTGGGACACATTCCTGAATAAAAAGACCTGTAAGTTTTAAATTACGGAACGGAAGATAAAAAAAAATATTAAATAATAAAACCTTCCGACTGCTATCTATACTAATATTATTTACTACTATTATAAAGAGGAAAGATTTGTATTTTTGTGTGTATTTTTGTAATGAATAAACTCAAAAACTACTGTGCCGATTTAAACAATTCTTTCACCATTGGAAAGCTACATTCACCCTGAGTAATATAGGCTACTTTTTATCCCGGTAAAGTGTTCCCACGAACCGGGAATGAGTAAACTAAATCACGCGGACGGAGCTGGGCGATCAGCTAGTATATTATAAAGCAAAAGAGTTTGTTAGTTTGTTTGTTTGAACGCTCTAATCTCAGGAAGTACTGGTTCGATTTGAAAAATTATTTTATTGTTAAGCAGTGCATTTATCGAGGAAGGCTATAACATCACGCTACAATTAATAGGTGTAGAGCAGCAATGTTTCAAAATCGGGGAAAATATTTTTTTTTTAAGGATTTCCGTTGCGTGCGCTGGCCAAACGGTTAAGGACCTTAACCTAAGGAGACTGTCTCAGAGAGAACCTTAACTTAAGGTTCTCTCTGAGACAGTCTTGATAATGTCTCGTTTAGAGGCGAAACAATTGTCGACGTTTTGTTGTCCTTTTAATTCTGCGAAAAATTAATACTATTATATAATTTAAAAAGTTTTTTCTTAAAACATTTTACTTACCATTGTTTTGGTTAAGGTTATGTTAAAATAATGTTCTAAATAATTGTTCCTCTTTAAAAGTTAAATAAGTCCGCGATAGCATATGCTCGTATCTAAAAATAGAGAATCAAATTCATTCTAAAATAATTATTTGCGACGTTAGATGTTATAACGGGCGACGGGAACCCAACTAAGGTCAAAGTCCGTATAATGTCATCATTCACCGGGCCTTTTCCCAACTTAGGGCACAGATTAATAAATAGTTACTAGTTAGGGTCGGCTTTCCAGTCTAACTGTGATTCGGTTGAACTTCGATATTTTCCGTGAAGCGACTGTCATCACAACCTATGGGCGATATCGAAGTTCTGTAGTTAGAGCGGTCGGATTTTTAAGGGCTCCAACTACCCCTAACGACTGCCATAGATGTTTGTATGACAACCGGGACCGACGGCTTAACGTACTCTCCGAGGCACGGAGGGGTCTCAGTGTCTTAAGAAGTGGTCACCCATCCTAAGACTGGCTTGACTAGATGTTGCTTAGTGTATTAATATTGTCGGTTACCACTAGACCACGAGCCCATATGTTCTAAATTACCAAGCGGGCGAAGTCACGGGCGACCGCTAGTACGTCATATATACATATATGTGCAAGATAAACACAGATAATGTAATTCTTCGTCACGTTTTTGAACCGCACAGACGAAATCCCATGACGTATTTCCGGTTTATAATCTCACACACACACTATCACGCTTTATATCCCCGCAGGGGTAGGCAGAGGTACATTACACATTTATAATGGTTTATGTCCAAAATGGCCGAATGAATTTAATAAAAAGTAGCAGCTATATTGTAATTTTGAAAAAAATTTAAACCCGTTGCCTTGCGATGAAATGTTGATGAAAAGCCACAAAATCTTACGTGCCAGCTGCTATGGCACAACCAATTACAGTCCTGAGCGTCTCGGACTATTGGGTAACATAGGTTATATAGAATCACGCCACGATCTAATAGAAAGGAAGTAACAATGAAAATCATTGCAAAACCGTGGACGAAGCCGCGAGCGTCCGCTAATCATAACATAGTTAAAACAACGCAACGGATTTTGATGCTGTTTTCACTACTGGATAGAGTGGTTCTCGAGGAAAGTTTTTGTGTATATAATTTGTTAGTGAGCAAAGCCGCGAGCGTCCGCTAATCTATGATAATTAAACAAAGCATCATAAAAAGCTTCATATATTATATCCTTTGTCATACATACTCGTATAAAATGTAATAAAATAAAACATTTAACATACAAACTAAAACATACAATGGAATATTCTGCATAAGATGAATTGTGACGAGTGGTGTGGTGACGGCACATAATAATCATTTAATATAAATAAATATAATTTATCTCTACGATATTTTACTTAAAGAAATATCTTTTAAATATATTTTTGTTGTATTTCTTATATAATGTGTACTTTTTGCAGACGATATTGCAGTGGTAATCTCGGAGGAACGAAATCTAGAAACATATAATGACATACATAACTCAACATACATAAATCAACTATTGCGACTGTTGACTGACTGGTTGAATAACAATAATTGAACTATTAATCTTAGTTCAACTAAACTAGTTCAATTTCACAATTATAAAAACAACTATGACGAGATCAATATTAATTATGACAATAACGTGGTACAAGAGGTAAAAACAATCAAATTTTTAGGTATAACGCTTGACAAACACTGCAATTGGAAGGATCACGTTGCGAATGTTTGTGTCCGATTAAATAAATTCGTGTATGCTTTAAGAAATATTAAAAATCAGGTGGGCTGGCAAGCAGCATTGTCTGCCTACCACGGATATGTTGGGAGTATTGTTATGGGGTAACTCCACTGACATAAACAGGGCGCTAATATCCCAAAAAAAATGTATTAGGGCTAATATGTGGTGCCGCGCCCTGGATATCTTGTAGACCTCTGTTTAGAAAGAATAAGATCCTTACTGTGGTGTGCCTGTATATCCTGGAGTTAGCACTATTTGTCAGAAAGCATCAACACCTGTTCTCTAAAGTGTGTGACCAGAAGTCCTACATCTCTAGAGATGTAACTAAACTCGTTGCACCAAAGTCCAACAGCATCCTTCACCAGAATAATTGCAGTAGCATGGCAATCAGAGTATATAATAAGTTACCCAAAGTATCGAGGGAATTGCCAGGGAATTTGTTCAGAAGACGCATTAACGAGTGGCTTAAACAAAAATGCTTTTACTCAATGAAAAATTTCTGGGAATATAAAAAATAAAGAAACATTAGGACATTGGTACTTTATTAAATTTAAGATAATAAAGGGTATAGGGAATAATATTATATTGTGTACATTGTTTTATAAGTATTATTTGACATTATTTTATTGATTTAGTTTGGCATTTTTATATTGATTTAGTTTTAAGAAGACATTAAATTATATTACATTAATTAGTGAAGCTAAGCTGAAGTTCAAACTTAAAAATTTGCATACCGTGAACCATCCGGTGAAACATGAAGAACCTTAGACTGATTAGAAAACCTATGTCAACCATGTTTCTAGCAAATAAACGATTTCATTTCATTTCATTAGATTTCCCTGGTCGAATCAAATATCTGTGTGATCCACAAATTTTGTTTCGGTATGTATGTATTTAGATATGTATGTATTTAGAAATATAAAAGTATGTTTATCAGTTGTCTAGATCCCATAGCACAAGCTTATAGCTTAGTTTAGGCTAAATGACGACAAACAGAGACGCTCACCGACGCGCGATAAAACCCTACCCCAACGACGCGGGATTCTCATCTCGACCAAACCCCCGTAAAGACCACACAGGTGGTCAAAGTCCGCCGGGACCACTGAAAATACCTTCTGCGTGTGAACCAGAGACGCCGGCAACGGACGTGAGAGCGGCCGCGGAATTAAAAAAAGAAAAAAAAGGCTAGATGACGTTGTGTGAAAAATCGCTTATCTAAAATTATATTTCATGATATCACCATGACTCTTAAAAACTTAGGCCGACTAATCAGGGCTGCTTGAGAAATGTACTAGTTGTACTTATCTTTAACTTACCAATAAATATTTTATGGCAACTCAAACGTGGTTCAAATCATAAATAAACTTAACAACTTTATAATGTAGACAAGAGATTTAGTTAATATACACGCGACTATGTACTAAAAATAGATAAATATTACGAAAATAAATGACAAAATTGTTATATTTTAAGTATCATGCTGATATTTAACAACGCCATTATCTCATTTTTTTTATTAAAATATAAAAGAACAAACAACAGATTATAACACACACATCACGCCTATATCCCCGAAGGGGTAGGCAGAGGTGCATTACACACCCACAATTTCGGGCATTCTAGAAAGTGGGTTATGTCCAAAATCGCCGAATTAATGTAATAAAATAAGCAGCTATATTATAATTCTGAAAACTAAATTTTAAACCCTTGCGATGAAATGTTGATGAAAGGCAACAAAATCTTACGTACCAGCCGCTGTGGCACAGCCAGTTAAGGTCCTGGGCGTCTCGGACCATAACAGATTATAAAACACATAATATAATTACGTTTAGGTTACATAATAATTTTTTATTTATTAAAATCGCTTGGAAATTGCTAGTTTTTCAAAAAAGGAGGTTCTCAATTAGACTGTATGATTTTTTTAAATGTTTCTTTTAATCATATCTTCGTAATGGGTAAACCGATTTAAAAAAGAAAGCTACATCTTATATTATATATTATTTGGTCGGGGTGTTGTATCAATTTCTGACGTGTATTTTTATCAGTGACTAGCTGATCGCCGCAGCTCCGCCCGCGTGATTTCCGTGGTAAAAAGTAGCCTATGTTACTCAGGGTGAAAGTAGCTTTCCAATGGTGAAAGAATTTTTGAAATCGGCTCAGTAGTTTTTGAGTTTATTCCTTACAAACAAAAATACAAATCTTTCCTCTTTATAATACGAGTAGACTAGTTCATTCATAAATGAATCATAGTCTTTCTATAGAACAGCTTATTAAACAATTGTATTTCTTGCAATAATCGGGTTCTGAGAATGTTGTGTTTTACGTAAATATTACGATTCGATTTAGATTCCAGCATCATTCACGCCTGTTGTTTAGTCCGAGACGCCCAGGACTTTAATTGGCTGTGCAGCGGCTGGCACGTAAGATTTTGTTACCTTTTATCAACATTTCATCGCAAGGTAACGGGATTAATTTTTTTTCAAAATTACGATATAGCTACTACTTTTTATTAAATTCATTCGGCCATTTTGGACATAATCCAATATAAATGTGCTCGACAATGGCAATAGGCTTGTCCTATATTACGTGGGACTAAAAATACTGGCAAATTGTGGGTGTGTAATGCACCTCTGTCTACCCCTTAGGGGATATAGGCGTGATATGTGTATGTGACATAACGCCTGTTTCCTCGAAATGGTAGGCACAAGAGTATTCTCACTCCAAATTCACACGGGAACACAGCCGGGTCCACATTTACGCTATCTAACATAAAAGGAGCATTTTTCCAGTGTTTTTTTAGGGTTCCGTACCCAAAAGGTAAAATAGTAACTGAGACTTCGCTGTCCGTCCGTCTGTCTCCCTCCAGGCCTCTCATTTACCGTGACAGATTAGAAAAGTTGAAATTTTCACAGATACTTAATGTATTTCTGTTGCAGTTATATAAACACTAAAAAACAGAATATTAACAATATTTTGATTGCTTCGGTGGCGTGGTCGGTAGTGCATCCGCTTTCGACGCCGGAGTCTCGGGTTCCATTCCCTGTCGGGACAAACTTTGTGTGATGACGACACATACGCTTGTACCGAACTCTGGATGTTTCCTAAAAATATGTATATAAGTTTATCTAGTACTCATATCACAAGCTCTGCTTAGTTTGAGACTAGATGGCGTTGTGTGAATTGTCCTAACATATATAACTTTTTTTTTTTTTATTCCGCGGCCCATGGCCGCGGCCGCTCTACCGTCCGTTGCCGGGCGTCTCTGGTTACAAGCAGAACGTATTTCCAGTGGCGCCCGGCGGACTTTGACCACCTCTGTGGTCTCTGCGGGGGTTAGGTCGGGATGAGAATCCCGCGTCGTTGGGGTAGGGTTTTATCCCGCGTCAGTGAGTGAATCTGGTTGCGTGCTATGGGGCAAAGGCCCCGCAGCACGCAACCCTTCTAGCCTGCTTCTGTAAGAACGACGGGTGGCGATCCCGCCGTCCTCAGGCCCCGATCATGGAGGTCGATGGTCTTGGGCGTAGATGAGTCTGCGGCGCCCTCGCCGCTGACTACGGAACTCGGCGGGGAGGGTACGCTCCCTCTCCCTCTCGGCCGCCTCCTTCGCGAGCATAACTTGCTCGCAAAAGGACACGGCCGCGTTCCACCTACTCATGCTGGAGACCATGGCTTGAAGCATGGTCTCCAACGAGAGGGTATCCACGCCCAGACCCACTACGAGGTCCCGGCGCTGACTCGCCCACGCAGAACACTCCACCAACGTGTGGAGTGCGGTGTCGTTTTCGGAAACCTCGCAGTGTTGACACCTGGGTGTGACCTCAAGATGGATGCGAAACAGATAGCCACCGAAGCATCCATGCCCGGTAACGATCTGCGTCGCACGATACGTGAGGTCACCATGCCGCCTCTGCAGCCAATCGTCCATGATCGGACTCACCGCCGCGATGATGGTGGTACCCCATCTGGGTTGCTCCAGTCGCACCCTCCATGACTTCATGAGATCCTGGTGGAGTTGGGACCGCCGGTCCTCGATTTCTCGAGACGTAGGCCTGTGGTCCCGCTCCAGCGCCTCCTTGCGCCGTTGGAACAATGACGCAAGGGCTCTCGCTTCCAGGTCCCATGGAGGGGTCCCGGCTAGGAGACATACAGCCTCTCCGGAGATCGTGCGGTACCTTCTTATTGTTTTGACGGCCAAGGTCCTCAACGGTCTATTAAGGAGCGTTAAGTTGTTGGCCGTCAACCGCGCCGCCCATACGGGAGCCCCGTATAGGGCCATACTCCGCACGATCCCCAGGTACAGTCTCCTGCAGGAGGCGTTGGGTCCCTTTAGGTTGGGCATGAGTCGCGAAAGCGCGACTGATGCCCCCGTCACTTTAGGGACCAAACTTCGGAAATGTGGTCCGAAGTTCCATCGGCTATCAAGAACGATCCCTAGGTACTTCATCGAGGGCTTGATGCCGATGCTAACGCCTCCCACACTTATGCTGGAACCTTCAGGTGGACCGTTCCGAGGTCTGTGAAAGCACAGAACCTCGGACTTGTGCAAGGCCACCTCCAGTCCCAGCCGCCGTATCCGACCCACGACTTGAGCAACACCCGTCGTGACCTTGAGTGCTGCCTCCTGGTACGTTGCACCCCGTGCCGTGACGAGGGTATCGTCGGCGTAGCACGTTACGCCGACGCCCTCAGGCAACGCACCCCGCAGCACCCAGTCGTAGCCGATGTTCCACAGAAGCGGCCCCAGGACAGATCCCTGTGGAACACCGCACGACACATCTCGCCGAGCTGGCCCGAGCCAGCTGGGGAAAGCTATGGCCCTCTCCGAGAGATAGGCCCCGACAATACGACGGAGGTAGAGAGGCGTTCCGTGATACACGAGCGCCTCCCTAACGCAGCTCCATGGCAAGGTGTTGAAAGCGTTGGCGATGTCAAGAGACACCGCCACCACCACCTTGCCCTGTGAGACTGCTTCCTCCGTCAGGCTCTTCACACGCATGATCGCGCTCACGGTGGAGCGTCCCCGACGGAAACCGAACTGGTTATCCGCCAGGTCTGGCCCCACACTCGTGAGATGCTCGACGAGGCGTTCCGCGATAATGCGCTCAAAGAGCTTACACACCTCGTCGAGCAACACGATCGGCCGGTATCCGGACGGTGAGTCCACCGGCCGCCCCGCCTTACGGATCAGAACCAGTTTCCCCGTCCTCCACACCTTGGGAAACTGGCCCCTTTCGAGGCATGCGCTAAAGAGCCCCATCAGTCGAGGCCCGAGTTCTTCGAGGGCCAGGAATGACGTCGGTTCCGGGGGCAGTGATTTTCCGGCGTTTAAGCCGGAGTACTGCCGCCCCTAGCTCCCCCACCCTGACTTCGGGTACGTCGTCTTCGCTGGTGCTATCCGCGTCGGGCAGAGACGGAGCCATGCGCGGAGGGACGTGATCCTCCGCGCTCGTCGGAAACAGGGAGTCCATGACCCGCTCCAACTGCTGCGGCTGGAGACTCTGGGTCAGTGGGGGCGCCCTAGGTCGGAGTTTCTCTCTGACCTGTAGGTACGGGCGCCCCCATGGGTTCTGCTGAAGGGTCTCCAGGAGCTCCTCGCGGGCCGCCGTCTTGGCCCGCTTTATCGTCTCCTGGAGAATACCTTTGGCCTCCCTGTATGCCTGATAAAGCTCCGCCTCTCGGGCTGCCGCGTCGTCTGGGTGGCGATGCCTCCGGCGAAACCTGGTGTACTGGCGGCGGGCGGAGATGCATGCTGCGCGCAGCTGTGCAATCTCCGGCGACCACCAGTACACCTGCTTCCTTGCCGGTCTGGGTGTAACCCTAGGCATCGCCGCATCACAGATTTGCTACATGGCTCTCCTGAACCACTCCGCTTCGGCTTCCACATCGGCAGGCCTGTCCGGCGCCGGAATCCAGGCCTGCACGATTGCCGCCTCCAGGAGAGCCTCCCGGTCTAAACGTTGAAGGGCCCAACGCGGTTCCGGGGGATTTTCGACTGGCTGTGGGAGGCCAGGTGGGGGCGTAACATCGAACCGGATGAACCGGTGGTCCGAGTGCGTCTCCACACCCTCCTCCACGCGCCAGCCTGAAATACGGTCGGCGAGGGCAAGGGTCGCGAAAGAAACGTCCACGATCGACTCCGTCCCCCGTCGCTAAAAGGTGGCGACATTCCCCCGGTTGAGGACTACCAGACCACGCGTTCTGGTCCAGTCCTCAAGAAGCCTCCCCTTGTCCCTAGTTTCCCGGGAGCCCCACGCCACACTCCAGGCGTTGAAGTCTCCCAGGAGCAGGACAGGGCGAGGACGGCACGCAGCGAAGACGACGTCGAGCTCAGTGAGCCATATCTCAAACTGAGGCTCGTCCAGAGTCGGCGAGATGTAGGCGGACACGACCGCAAATCCTTCGTATTCCGCCGCAACACACCCCCGGCCGCTTGCAATGAAGGCGCGAGGTGTCCGCGGCGGAACCCCCAAATATACAACAGGCCGAGCCGTCCTGGTCCACCGGGCTTCCCGGGTGGACGTAGTACGGCTCGGCGACCACGGCCAAGTTTATGGACCACTGCGCGATGCTCTGGTACAGAAGATCCTGAGCAGCGCAAGCAGTGGTTCAGGTTCACCTGCAGGATGCGGACATGGGCGTATATTAATGGACGTCCATGTCAGCATCCCGCCGCGAACTTGGCCGCGCAGAAGCGGCTCCCCCGCTGCCACCAGCGGACGGACGAGGCTTTGGCCTCGAGGCAGCGCAGGTACGGAGGTACGGCTGCCGACCCGATGGTCCGCCGTTTTGCCCTCCGCCTCACATCTATAACAGCGAGGCGGGGCCTCGCAGCCATTGGCCTTATGGCCGGGCCGGCTGCAGCGGAAGCACCGGTCGCCCACGGTGTCTTCCGCTGTGCACTGCACTCCCACGTGCCCTACCACCATACAACGGAAACATCTCGTTTCCCGGGCACGCAGGAGGTGCACCTGCGCCTTTGAGAAGCCCCCTACTAGGAGGCTTCGTCCGTCCGCTATTTTCAAAGCCGCCGCGACGGGGCACTGGACGACTGTCGTGCCATGACCAGTGGGGCTGAAGGTGATCTCTCCAGCCTTGATCTGGTCATGGGGACAGCCGCCCGCCTCCACGACGGCAGAAATAACCTCCTCCGTCGTGGCCGCGTCATCCAAACCCGAGATGCGCAATGCGGCGCATTTGGTAGGCCTGGTGACGCGGACGGCTTCCACGTCCAGGGCTTCCCGCAGCTTAGCCGCTAGGGCATCGGCTTTGGGGCCGCTGGAGGCGCCGGAGACCTCGAGGAGGCGAGCGCCGGTGCGAGTGTTCTTGCACCGGAGCCCCCCCTGAATGTCGAGGGCCTTTACGGTCCTCAGGACGTCGGCGTACCCCACACCCTTCTCCGCGCCCACTGTCGTCACCGTCAGGACGACAGCAGTGGAGCGAGGGGGACGGGGCCTCTTCGGCGCCTTCGCCGCGGCGGCTTTGGCCGCTTTCTTCTTTCTCTTCTTACGCTGTTTTTTTAGCGCCCACTACTTCTCATCCCTCCCGCCTGGAGGGATGTAAAGAAGCAGCGGGAGCAACAGCGGGAGCGGCCCTGTGGGCAGCGGGGGTGGCACTCCTCTTGCCCTTCCCCTTGCCCTTCCGTGAGATAGCCGCAGCCTCGGCCGGCGTCCGCCTCGCTGGGACAGCAGACGGGGGCAGGGGGGGGCGGCCAGGAGGCCTGCTCCTAGGGCGGGGCGCAACGCCGGCGCCGACAACAGCCGCGTAGGACAACGCGGGCTGCGTCAGGGTGGTACGCCCGGTCCTCGAGGACGCCGAGGCGCCTCTCGAATGCAGCCATCACCTCGGTAAGAGTAGCCGCAGGCCGTGGCGGCGACTCAGTAGCTGCAGGCCGTGGCGGCGATCCACGCGCCGCGTTGGACGCGGTCTTGGTCTCCGGCCTTGGCAACGGCCCAGCCGTAGGGGAAGGCGGCACAGGACGCTCCGTCTGGGTCCCGGGAGGCCCCTTGACCAAATTGGTCAGGTTTGCGACCTCCTGTGGCAGGGCCTCCATCTGTAGCCGGGACGCGGCAAGTTCCGCCTCCAGGCTGGCCACCTGGCCCCTGAGCTTCTGCTCCTCCGCGGGGACGCTCCGCGCTAGGAGCTCATCTAGTGAAGACCCGGCATGTTCTTCGTTCCCCCCTTCATAGCTTCCGCAATCCGGGTAAGAGCCAGCATGAGCTCCCGCGCAGCTGGAACCTCCTTGTCCCTGCCACTAGGCAGAAACGGCACCGCAGGAGGGGGCTCGGGGGGCTTTGGAGCCCCTCGTACCCGCGTCTTCTTCCGGTATGTACCGGTCGGGGCGACTGCCACATATTTTGGCGGCACCCCTTCCTCGGAGCTGGTCTCGCTGGACCGTGTCCGCCCGGAAGCACTAATGCTTCGGTCACGGGACGGGGTCGCCTTCGGCGTCCTCTTCTCTAGGGTCCTCTTGCCGGGAGTTTTCCAGAAGGAGGAACCCTGAGTCTCCTTGCGGCTGGGACCGGACTCAGTCCCAGCTGCGGTCGACGCGACCTCCGCGTCAGTTTGGGGGGTGGTTTTGAGGCACACCCCCTGGCCTGTCGGGCTTTGTTGACCCCTCCCAAATACCTTATGGGGGTCGCTGTGACTGGTGCCGGGCCTGAGCCCCGCATCAGTCACAGCCGGGTGTTCTTGGAGGGAGTCATCCTCTCCAGTTCCCCGTTGGGTAATATTTTTCTGCGTATTTTGCAAAGCCATTTTTTTTGTGTGTTTAACGTCCGTCGACGGGTGACACCCTAGGCGCGACAGCTCCACTGCGCGATTCATCCCCTCACCGGGTGTCAGAGCTTGGGTTTGAAAGCGTTCCTCATGCGAGGCGGCAAGCCCCCCACCTTGGCCAGAATTAGCCGTAGTAGTTACAACTCTGCGGTACGTTGCCGCAGAGTTGCAGCCACTGCCGTTGCCCGGGGTGCACCACGTGGAGGATCTGACCAAAGCACCCCAACATATATAACTGACATATTTAGGGGACTTCTATACAACAAACGTAATTTGTTTTACCAATGAGTCCGACTCTCACTCGGTTCGTGCGCCAAAGACGACAAAATGGAATTCTTTCATTGTATGTTATAAACGCGCTTACCAACCCGTCTGGCCAGCGTTGTATATGTAGGCTGAATTTCCCCCCCTCTTTAGGAAAGGTTTATGCCCAGCAGTGGGGGTCAAATGTGCTGAGATCATGATGACACGTAAGTCTCCATGCAAAAAACATATGACGTTTATTTGACTTCGAGATAACCGAGGAAAACATAGTGTACTTGGACTTAGTTAGTAAATATTTATTTAAGTAATTGTTTGATAATATTTTACTATAAATAGTACGTACATACGTACGTGTATTACACTGATAACACACCCACTTTTTGTCGGTTCATCTTCTTTTAAGGGTGTGGCTCTATCGTTCATCGATAATTTTGCCAATGTCAAGGTAATTTTAAATGCTTCGGTGATGGCGTGGTCGGTAGTGCATCGACTTCTGGCTTTCGAAGTTTGGGTGTTTTCTATGTATGTTATGTATGTATTTAGAAATATATAAGTATGTTTATCGGTTGTCTAGATCCCATAGCACAAGCTTATAGTTTAGTTTGGGCTAGATGACGTGTGGGAATGTCCAACAATATTTATTATTTAAGGAGTACTTAACTAGTTCTTCTGTGCGGGAACTATCAAGTAGTTCCCGGCACAGAAGAACTAGTTACTCCATTGTTCGGTATTGCTAGTGAGCATCTGGAACCTGGTTTTTGCGTAGCGTCAAAAGTTGGTTTGTTCGCAATAAGGCAATGCGACGTCTCATCGCCAAAACCTACGGCCTCGCCAACGCATCGCAAGAACTTCCGAGTTAATTCGCATCTTTCATTCCTGTTCAAACTTCGCCGCGTGAATTCGCATCGCTGTTTTATTGCCGCGCGAACTCGTATCGCCACGCTTTATGCGATTTGTACATGCCGTAAACTAAAAACCGGCCAAGGTTCCGTATCATAAAGAAAAAAAAATCACGTTTGTTGTTGTCACATATTTATTATATTGTGTTTTTCAGTATTTTTTGTTATAGAGGCAACAAAAATACATCATCTGTGAAAATTTCAACTTTGTAACTATCACGGTTCATGCGATACAGCTCAAGACAGACGGACGGAAGTCTCAGTAATAGGGTTCTCGTTTTACCCTAAAAAGCCACATATTTACTTAAATAAATAAATATTTTTGGATATTCTATATGACCACTGATTGAAACTTTTCAAGGAAGCAAGGAGAATCTACTTTTGTCTTCGCTAATTTAACTAGAAACTTTACATCTACGATTTCCTTTCTTTCGTGTAGTGATATTGATAAACGTAGTGTTCAGTTCACACGTGCATATAACATGTGATGTTCATTATTATAACATTATATGTATATACACGCTTAGTGTTATCGCATTATATTAAGCATAATATACTGATTTTCTTTGCAATATCTACAATATAAAAGTCCCAGACGCCCAGGACTTTAATTGGCTGTGCCATAGCGACTAGCACGTAAGATTTTGTTGCCTTTCATCAAAATTTCATCGCAAGACAACGGGTTTCAATTTTTTTTTTCAAAATTACAATACAGCTACTACTTTTTATTAAATTCATTCGGCCATTTTGGACATTTCTCATTATAAATGTGCCCGGTGACGGCAATAATTGCCCCCTATTACGTGGGACTAAAATACTGGCAAATAAGCTTGTGTCCCAAATTTCAAAAATTGATTAATTCTGTAGTTTTGAATCTATATAGTCACAAAAATGTATTATTTTGATTTAAAACAATCATTTACATAGTTTATTTTGCGATTTAAAAAATGTAAGTATTTAAATTAGTCACGAAAACGCTCCTATCTGTCATGGCGCCTTGGTTGACGTCACAGGTTGGGAAACAAATCAAAATGTGTTTGACAGGTGTTTGACAATGTTATTTATCCTCGGTTTTCCTTGATTAAAACGTACTGGTTATATTCTCTTTGGATTAAAAATGAATCCGTCTTATTACAACTATTACAAGTACTGTGTAGTGCCTGAATGTACGAGTATTAAAACTCCGAACAAATTGTTTATATATGTGTCGATTTTGGTCATATTACTGCTATTTGCCTTGGTAAATCCTGTCTCCAAATCGATTTATATTGATATTTCGTTTGAGGAACTTTTACTGAGGAAATCTGTTGTATTTGGAAGAAAACGTACGAACAATTAAATTACACAATATCACAGACACAACTTGACTCAAGAAGTCAGAGTTCATACATACTTACTCTGTGGTCAGAGTGCAAGCTGTGACGTCATATTTTCTGATTGGTGTTTGATGTTACGTGATTAAATGCCTAATTTTTTTTAAATAATAAGTAGTATACTGTATTCTGTGTACCAATTTATATTACTTTTTGTTATCTATTCATTGGAAATAGTCATAAGAAACATAAATCATACATTTATTCTTAGTGGACACAAGCCTATTGTGGGTGTGTAACGCACCACTGCCTACCCCTTCAGGGATATAGGCGTGATATGTGTGTGTGTGTATATATATTATAAATACATATCCATTATCCTTGCTTAGTTTCATGTTTCCACCACTAACCAATTAGGAGGAATGCCAAGAACCGACGAACATAACAAAAGTATAAGGATTCTGAGATTTGAACTACGGAACCCCAAAAAACACGTCAAACATTAACTCGAAAACTCATTTCAAACGATTTAGAAAGTACAGGAATAGTACCAAATTAAAATGGGACCAATTTGAAAGCAGTAACTTCCAATTAAACGAAAAAGAAAATAAAAAATTAGCATTGAGAATTTTTTTTTTAAAGGACTTCGTTTTCGAAAGACAGCCACTCTATTTAGAATGATGGACGTATCGTCAGTGAAGTAATATAATGCGTCATGTGAATTTAATAGACACTTCACCATACGTCATTCAACGCGATAAGCGTCACGGTTATGAAGGGCATAGTCATCAAATGGCAAGTACCGCTTTATTGATAAGGAAATACCTGAAGTGAAATGAAATGAAATGAAATTATTTATTTATTTGTATATGTCACTAAATGGCTCTTACAAACGTCAGTAAGTACTTAAAATAAAAAATGTCATTGCTTTTAAAATTTCAATGTACTGCCAGATTCGCAAAGCAATAAGTAGAACCGAGAGAAAGAACCTGGTAATAAAACTCTCAGTCACTGTCCTGTTTGAAAGGATCGTTACCCGATAGGCCTTTTTTGAGGAATTTACGAAGCTCTTTCTTAGGCGACTCGTGTATTTCGTTCGTGATCGAACTCCTCCTAAACGACTGGACCGATCTTTTTGAAATTTGGCACGGTCATAGTGACCATCACCGTGAGTGCATATATCTGAATTCATAATGATCGGTCCAGTCGTTTAGGAGTTCGACCCGGAACGACAAACTCAGCTCAATTATTGCAACAGCAGAATGTATTGCATACCTAGTATCCCGATAGGCCTTTTTTATATATTATTCGAGAGAATTCCGTGACACGACTGATTAGGGAATGGGTTCTTCTTCTTTGAAGTGTGTGGCTCCATTTCTTCATTGATGATTTTGCCAATGTCTAGGTAATGTTTGATAGTTCCCGGCACAGAAGAATTATTCCAAACTAGTCCCCAGTGTGGGGCAAGTAAGATATGAAACATTATTCGGTATTGCAAAGGAGCATTTGGACCTCTGTTGGTAACCTAAAAAGTTACCAACCATGCGCTCGATAAAAATCCAAGTCCAGAGAATAGGTTAGTTCATGTCGAACGATAGTGAAAGTGATCTTCAAATATTTTATTACAAATGGGGAATGTAATTTTTGTCCCCCCTTGCTCTCGAGAACTGCTTATGCTCCAATGATGGTTGACCTCTCTATGGATAGCCCTCGATCTAGAGGCAAGCCAAAAAATCGAAAATTTGACCTAGCCCTAAGGGGTCAAAAGTTACAGGCCAAAACCTATGGCGTGGTGCGGCGCGAAGCACCGCGCAAGACACCGTACTAGTAATATTTATTCGTGTAAGTAAGTAGGTTACAAAGCAACATTTATGAACGTATAATAATGCTAGATTCGGAAGAGTAGAGCCTATGAGAAACCTGGAAGATTAAAACTCAGGGCTTCTGTTAACCAGAAAGCGACGTTTTGGTGTGTATTTACTCGTAAATAGTTGTAAAAAAATACTTAGCGTCATCATTGTTTAAAAAAAAAAAACATTCACACATGGATGGCTTGCGTCGTCGGTTTGGTAGTTTGACCTTGCTTGATGTACGATAAACTTCCGGTTGGTTTATCTAATCTAGATAAAAAATAATCTACTTACACACAGAGTCATTTATTCATCTCTGAAGTGGTAGACAGAGGCTTCGTTACTGCCACATTTCGCCAGTCAATATTTATCACCTGTAATAGTACGAGTTTTGTGGACTATAGAATAGTTTGCTAGTTCTCAATTCTCACGGTAATATTCCCGGCATAAAAAGTAGCCTAAGTTACTCCTTATAACAGCAGCTATCTGCCAGTGAAAGTTCCGTTAAATTCGGTTCGGCCGTTTCAGAAATTAACCGGAATAAACAAACAGGCATACAAAACATTTTTAAAATAGACTTCTTCTACCATATAAAGCTCTTGATTTGGATTTTGGAATTACAAATAAAGAGCTTAAATTTTATTAATTTGTATAGATTCTGGGCATTGAAAATTCTGATAATTCTCACACTAAGTTTAGTCCTGGGTAGGATACGAATCCGCGACCTCTGAGTCCAGATGACACACATGTGAGATCCTTGAGCGCGTTGGAATCTCTGGTGTTAGCAGTACCAGAGCACTCAACTACCTTTTATGGCAAATCTTTCTCCGTCCAAGCTGTGCGACTGTGGAATGATCTGCCGGAGACTATCAGACGAGCCCCAACATTGGCTTCCTTCAAGCGAATGGTAAAAGCTCATTAACCTCGGCTCCTAACCTCTTTCATCTATTTCATGTTTTTTTTTCTTTTTCCCTTTACTACTCCTATATATCTCCATACAGTTCATTTCTGTACCTTTCCTTTCAGAACTATCTGCATCTTTCTTTTAATCATACGCCAATAACTATCCACATTTTATTTCTTCTGTCTACTTATGTCCATCATAATGCCCTGTAAGAGATCACTCTTTGTGAGAAGGCCGCCATTTGTACATACTAAATTGACAGCAAGTTTCTGTATATTTTTTGTATTGGTGTACAAATAAAAATAAATTTTATTCTATTCTTGTAGTTAACTTTAGGCACCAATTCTACACAGCCGAAGTCAAGGGCATCCACTACTTAAATCGTTTACTCATTGCACACAGAAGAAGAATATTACTTATCCCATTTGTTGCACAATGTTTCTCATTGTTACTCTCTTCTAAAGGTTGTCGCGTCGTTATCTGACTTCCCACATAATATAGATTGTGATAACTCACTCCGGTTTTTCATAGCGGATCATTTAAAGCGGGCTTCTCGCACACCTGCTGCAGGCTCAATTTTACTAGTGGTACAGACTTGCCTTTCAAGCAGTTTTCGAGAGTAAGGTGTGCTAAGCAGACGTATTGAGACCACTCCGCGGGGAATCTACCAACCAACTGATTGAGAAATGGGGCAGGGACGATCTAGAGACCAAAAATGGTCTAGCGCTCTTGCCGTAAGACCAATCTGAGAACTTGCCCCTGCTTACCTCAGGTCATCCCCACTTTAACACCTTAGATTGCCCCTGCGGCAGATGTGTGACTATGTCACGAATATAATGTTACATACTTATGTACTAAAAATATTTACACTACAAAATATCGTTTAAAAAATAATCCTTGTCATTGCCAACTAGGAAGGTTCCCAGAATGCTGGCTGTGTTGCCACGTTGTATGGCCCTCTGGTCCTGAGAAGCATCGATTAAGCGTTTAGCAATGTCTCTATAAATGGCGGCGAGCGCTCGGATCCCATGACCCCAGTGTCTCAACCGCAAACGGCTCAAATATGTAATCACCTGCTAGGTTAGCATATTTACGTCGTTTGAGGCCTTCAGCCGATGCAGCAGCAGCGCTGGCACGTCCAGATGTGCTTGGAAAGTGTGGAGGTGCTAAGGTGTCAAGGCATGTAGCGTCCCACACCAAAGGCCTTCCCATCTTCCATGGTAGCAAAGACATACCGTGCGGTCTCTTTCCATCGCTTTGTACTTACCCATTTGGCTCACGTACGGCCGGAAGACCTGCAGTGAAAGAGCCCTACAAATTATGTCGTTTAGAAAATGTTACCACTGAAGTGATGTGTATGTGATAACCACTCGGTTGATAGAGTAGTAGAACTATATCCAAATATTTTAATTGTTTCAGGTGTTAGAGTGTAAAGACAAGAAGACGGGCGCAAAACGTGCACTAAAGGTGCTTCATGACAACACAAAGGCCCGTAGAGAAGTCGAGCTGCATTGGCGGGCACGTGGCTGCATTCATATAGTCCAGGTATTATAACAATAAATATGTCTAAATCATCATCCACTGCGCCGTTTCCCAACCCAGTTGGAGTCGCCTTTCCAGTCTTAACTGCTGCTTCGATATTTTCTGTAAAGCGACCGCTAACTGTCCTTCACAACCCATTGGCGATATCGAACTTCTGTAGATAGATCAGTTGAATTTCAATCCTAAGTATGTTAGCCATAGTCCTGCCCCAACGAACGCCACAACATTCGGTATTTTGCTGGCCGCATCTAGTAGGTTCTCGCGACCTTGCAAGTGTACCTAACACCAAAAATATGTTAACATCACTGAACCTTTTCCCAATCCAGTTTGGGTCGGCTTTCCAGTCTAACTGCGAAGCGGTTGAACTGAACTTACTTTTTTTCTGTGAAGCGACTGCCATCTGACCTCCACAACCCATAGGCGATATCGAAGTTAGGTAGTTAGATCAGTTGGATTTTGTCAACACTAAGTCTTCATGATCAGTTTATTGACGCACGCGTCAGGCCTCCTACAACGAACGCTTCAACATTCAGTCCGTCGTCTTGTGCTGAGCTTATCCAGTTGCTTTCCACTTCCTTTTAACTCCACTTAATATCTAAAAATAGGTTATTTATCATCCAGGTCTAGGTGCTGCACTTCGATATTTTTTTGAAACGACTGCCATCTGACCTCCACAAACCATGCCGATATCGAAGTTCTGTTGTTAGATCTGGTTTCTAACCTTATCATCATCAGTCAATTGACACCCATTGCGGATCATAGGACTCATAGGCCTCCCTCAACGAACGCCATAATATTCGGTCTTATGCTGCCTGAGTGGCTTCCCGCGACGTTTACAATGTCGCCAGTCCACTCTGAATATGCTATCATCCTCGGAGCCTTTTCCCAACACAGTTGGGTTCGACTCTACAGTCTAACTGCGAAGCTGAACTTCGATATATTCCGTGAAGGCACTGTCTCTGACCTCCACAACCCATTGTCGATATCAAAGTTCTATAGTGACGACCTCAATGATTTTTAGGGCGCCAAACCCGTATCGATTGCCATGTTTGCATGACAACCGCAAAGGACGCAAGAACGTCCTCTCCGAGGCATCGACGGGTCTCAGTGTCTCTTAAGAAATGGTCACCCATCCTAGACCGATTTACTACTTAGCCTGTCGAAAATACCACTACATAACGAATTTTATTGTGGCGCAATTTCTTGACACGATTTGAATGTATGTAATTAAATGATTTGAGTGACAGAGGCAAACACCTTTTATCATTATTGTGTACTTGTCGTAAATAGGACAGATGTAAATAGACAACGGGTACACAATGTTATCTAGAGATTTACGACATGATGCCCTGGTGACCGAAACGTGTGGTCCAGTAGTTGTTATAAGCTTGACAAATTGTATATACACAAAAATTTTCCTCGAGAACCACTCTATCCATTAGTGAAAACCGCATCAAAATCCGTTGCGTAGTTTTAAAGATCTAAGCATACATACGGACGGAAGCGACTTTGTTTTATAACATGTAGTGAAGTGATGATTGTGATATAATTTCTTCTTTTTCTAATTATAATATAACTTCTTTAGGTAATGGATGTCTACGAGAACACGTACGGCGGTCGAGGGTGTCTCCTGGTGGTAATGGAGTGCATGGACGGAGGAGAGCTGTTCCAAAGGATACAGGACAATAGGGACGGTGCGTTCACTGAGAGGCAGGCTGCTGAGGTAAGATATTACAGAGCCACTTGAAAGTACGTGACATGAAAGAAAGAAAGAGTGTTTTATTTGTGCATCACAACATTTTACATTCTAAACCACTTTCATTATTTGACATTTAAACTTAGTTCAAGTTCCACATTTATTTACTGTGGTAACAATCGCCACAGATGCAAAGTTTGACGTGACGAGTGACAAGTGTGCTGGTGCATGTGACGTATGACAAACATGGTAAGCACGTGCTGCATTCTAGATTCTACGAGTCTCGTAGTTTGTAATTTGCAATAGTGATAGTCAATAGTCCACATTCTTAGATCAAAAATACCTACATTACCGATCAGTGCTTTAAAAACGGCACCACTTCAACTCGGTCCCTATCGCTAGTGGACCGACTTAACGCTTCAGTCGCTTTGCGACCGCGCTGGTAGTAAACGTTTCACGATGACAAAGTTTTCGCTTAAAGATAGCAAAAAACTACTCTTTTAGAGGATGGAGTATCATACTTTCGACAAGTAAAAATCAGTTCACATTGTTAATTGCTTTTCATGTGCAATAATGCACTGCTTAAGAATATTATGGTTATTTTTAACTGTGCAAACTACGCACTTGCACGGTGAAGTTGAACAACTTCACACCTAACAAGCGCGCAACTTCACACCGCAATGTTAGAACAAGTCTCATGCAGAAAGATAGAGTCGTCATTTATTTATTTAAATTTTTTGATTAGGTACTGTTTGATATATTTTTTGAATATATCTTATTTTGTTTTAAGTTTTCCCCATAATGCAATAAGACAAGAAAAATTGAGGCGTATTATAGCACGCGAAAGAAAATATGAAATGTTTAAACCTAATAATTCTACTGTTGTTTGTTAATAGCATTATAAAAAGGACGTTATTTATGTTACTAAAAAAGGATTAAATAAATAAAAAATAACAGCCGTGCTAAATATTTTACAAGTAAAGGAGATATTATATTGATAATGCTTAAATACTTTGTATTCTTAATACCAAATGAGTGACCAAATTAAATCGACTTCATAATACCACCTAGTATTTTCAAATATTTCATAAGTATCGTAGGTATGTGTTGATTTTGAGAATTTATTTGATTGATTGTTTGTTTTAGGTTACAGGTTGTGTGTGAAAATATAATTGTTGATTTTATTTCATACTAGTGTTTTTATAATCTTTTATCTATATAATTTATTTTATACGTTTATTTATACGTGAATAAAACAATGTGAATTTAAGTTTATCTTTCTCATCGTATTTCATTAAAAAAAAGTTTTATATGCAATGTGCTCCACATTCCTTTTATAGCCTTAGCGCATGGAATCCGTACTAAGTTCCTATTCCGCTTGCTGACTTTCGAGGGATGCGACAACAGCGCTGTACATTGATGCTTTTGTATTATTTATTATTAATTATTTCTATGTCAACCATCAATGTACAATCTTGATTATTTTATAGATGGTATTTGTAATAATTACCTATATAGTATTCGAGTGCCAAGATTCCGCGTTGTGTTTGTACTGAATCCAATATCTATATTATTTTTGATGTAAGGTCCACATTCATTCCTAGCCAGCCACCAGCCACGTACACATCCACGAAGAAGTACTATGTACTAAGCTACATTATATCGCAAATTGCACGATGCACAAATAGGATGGCACTCAGCATGTACTGAGGCGACATATATAGGTAGTAGCTGGGTAGTAGGTACATGTTAATTATGCAGCTTATTTATTCTAAGCAGAGCATGAGGAAAACCACAGGAAAACATTGTAGCTTCTTATATGACGTCTAAATTGTATATACTCAATATTTGCATAATTGGTAGAGTAATTTATGAACATAACAGAAGTCAGTTAGTCATAAATAGTCATATCATAAGAGGAAATATTTGATTGTTTGATTGCATTGAATTAGGCTCCGAAAGTATTGAACCGATTTTGAAAATCTTTTCACTAATATGTAGCTAGGTACATTATCCCTGAGTTATTTAGACTAGTTTTTATCCCGGTAATGTGTTCCCGCGGGAATTGGCAACCAGAAAACCATATCATATGCCTTCGTACCGCCTGAAGCTTTACTTATAGACCTTCCCTGAACTTTCAAGAATATTCTTCGTCGGTGGCGTGGTCTCGGGTTCGATTTCCGGTCGGGACATACTTTGTGTGATGACATATACGTTTGTACCGAAGTCTGGATTTTTCTTATGTATAATGTGTATGTATTTACAAAAAAAATGTACATAAGTATTTATATAAGTTCATCTAGTACTCAAGCTCTGCTTAGTTTGAGACTAGATGGCGTTGTGTAAATTGTCCTAACATATTTATTTATTATATATTTCAAGACCATAACCAAATCGGTTCAGCCATTCTCCAGAGACAAACACGAACAGCAATTTATTTTTATTAATATAGATTGTTTTTTTTTTACAGATAATGCATTCAATATGCGTAGCTGTCCGTCATCTACACGACTCAAATATTGCCCACCGGGACATCAAACCCGAGAACCTACTTTACACTAACACAGAACCCAATGGGATTCTCAAACTGACAGATTTTGGATTCGCTAAAGAAACCTTGAGTCCCGCAGACACCCTTCAAACTCCATGCTATACACCATATTACGTTGCTCCTGAGGTAAGATACCCAGGTTATTCTTAGTTATGCGTTTTTTACGATGTCAACGTCATATCAGTTCGTGACTAGCTCTGTCAGCGAAGTTCGATTTTTGCTGAGCGTGATTTTAGGTTACCTCTGGCGCTCCGCAAAAATCGGGTTTCCAGACACTCACATACCGAACAACGTTTCTTGTCCTGCACCTGGAACTAGTTAGGAATAACTAGTTCTTCTGTGCGGGACTATCACCTAATCAAGCATTACCTTGACATTGGCGAAATTATCGACGAACATCGATGGAGCCACGTTTTTAAAGAAAGAAACTCTGTTAGCATAGTAACCTGCGTGCCGGCGTCCTCGTATGATTGACATTGACACGCATTGCGGGTGAGATCCGCACGCTGGTCGAAAAGTGTAGTGACTTACTTACTTCTAAAGTAAGGCCAACGAAACAAGATAATTTTGTCAACAAACGGATCGTTACTGAGATGTCAACAATTTTTGTCAATATCAAATAGTCGTCATAAATAAATCTATATATTTAATACGACAATTTGTCTGTCCGTCCGTCGCGTTTTTCAATTTACATACATTTTTTTTTATATTTTATATACCTATATACAGGGTGTCCCAGAAGTCGACGTCAAGCCAGAATCGGGTAACAGGCTAGGTCATAACAGTTGTCAGAAAAATATAAAAAAAAATCTAGGTCTTGTATTTTAAAAATTATAGACGTTCAAAAAAAGTAGAGAAAATCTACGCCTTGTGAATGTTTTTTCATTCCTGATGCTACAGATATGTACTTTTTGGTTTTGTTTTTTCTCTAATGTAACCCTGAATACTTTTTCTTTAAAGTCTAAACTGAAATTTAAACTCAATTTCTCTAGTTCGGAAGTAAAATGTCACCGTTTGCCCAACCAAAAATTCAAAATAAATACTTAGCTCAGTTTTAACTGGCCACAATGAAAAAAAAATGTACTAGGTGAGTTAGGCAAGTAACTTTAAAAGTTAGCGCGTTTAATAAGGATTCTAAAACTGTAAAACACTCACTAGTTTATTTCTCGCATTGCGACCATTTTTTTTATTTTCGAAAAAAAAAAAACAGTTTTTTAAGTGTTTTATTACTTTACTTAGAAGTTATTCTGATGTACCTGTGGCTTTCCACAAGGCCGTAACTCTTAATATTATAGCTAGAGGAGTACCAATAGACTGATTTGATCAGTGTGAGCGAGACAGATAGCTACTATTATTTGATTGAGATAGAGATATCTAATTAAAATATGATAGTTGTTACTGACGTTATTAAATAAAGCAACAATAATTGAAAAACTTTGATTTATTAAAATTACAACAGATGTCATGTACAAGTCTAAACTGAAATTTAAAGTCAATTTCTCTAGCTCGGAAGTAAAATGTCACCATTTGCCCAACCAAAAATTCAAAATAAATACTTAGCTCAGTTTTAACTGGCCACACTGAAAATAATGTACTAGCTGAGTTAGGCAAGTAACTTTAAAAGTTAGCGCGTTTAATAAGGATTCTAAAACTTTAAAACACTCACTAGTTTATTTCTACCATTGCGGCATTGCGGCCAAGACCTAGATTTTTTTTATATTTTTCTGACAACTGTTATGACCTAGCCTGTTACCTGATTCCGGCTTGACGTCGACTTCTGGGACAGCCTGTATATATATTTAAATATATGTTATATTTATATATATATATATTTTTATATTTTAGGCGATACAAAGTTCGCTGGGATAACTAGTACGTCTTATACTCGGACAACGAATCCTCCATGTCTAATACAGACGACAGCGATTAGAATAGGGAATTAAACGAATAAAAATGCGTTAAACCCCCGAAGCTTTATTTACATGTTTGCTTTCGTCTCGGTGGCCTTACTTTAGTAGCCTATTTTCTTTTCCTATGTCCCATTTATGTTTAAAACAAAATTCATGATGTCCAAAGAGTAAAACGGGTATTACTAAGACTCCGTCCATGGTCTGCAGGTTCTGACCAACTTCTGACGGCAGATCGAGGATATGGCAGAAATTCCTAAAACGCGCAGAAATTTAGTTATCCAGTTTTACCAGAATTTTATAAATTTCCTTTTCAGGTCCTAGGTCCAGAGAAGTATGATAAATCCTGCGATATTTGGTCCCTAGGTGTGGTCATGTACATACTGCTGTGTGGATTCCCACCGTTCTATTCCAACCATGGGCTCGCCATATCCCCCGGAATGAAAAAGGTATATATAGCTGACATATGTTGTGTTGAAAAATTAGGTTCAGACACCAACTAAATTCAAAATGATGTTAAAACAATGCATTTTATTAATTTTAGACATCATGTTACTGTTTAAGACCTACACAATCGAAATTTAAATCACACTTTAAATTTTCAAAACAGTCGGATTTGATTTTAAATGTATGTATTTCTTTTTACTATAATCGATGACATGGTAATGTTTCCTAAGAACTGAATCAGATCTTCGTATGTCTTATAGTTTCAGACTTTCCATACTGACTTGTTCAAATGTTACATCCTGTATATCATCATTGATTAGCATCAGAGCCCTCTAGCTGTGTCTAAACGAAATTGCAATTTTATTACACAGCCTACCATAGTGGGTAGTTCCCTCAACTGCTGGTAGATGGCGCTCTGTCGACGCCGTAAGTCGCGATATTAACACAATATGATCGTAATATTAGATGTCTTTGGCTAGTGGTGTCTTTGACAGTTAGTAGAACGTTCCACCTGGAAATTTGGTTATTTTATTGCTTATAAACTATAATTCACAAAGCACAAGCTTAGTGACTATATGTAGGCTCAAACAGGGATTACCATCGATGGCTGCTAGTACAAAGGCTTTTAAACTATCTCCCTATTCTATACGTGTACAATATTAAGTACGTGACGTCTCAACAGCATAGGGCAGGTAGGTTGTCGCGATTGCCTGCTAATTGGACTAGGGATACTATACATCTCTTGCTGCGTTATATCTGGCCTGCGTTATTCAGGCCGACTAGAGCTTGGTAACCCTCTTGAGGTGTCATTGACATTGAACAATAAAGGCCCGAGCACTCTGCCCTGTGGCACGCCAAAGTTCAAGACTATAGTTTTATCGATTCGTATTGTAAAATTAGTTGAAGCTTAGTTTGAGATTATTAACCGTTGTCTTCAGTTATCCCAACATATTTATTTATTTATCTCTTTATATCTTTCCAGCGCATCAGACTAGGTCAGTACGACTTCCCAGAGCCAGAATGGTCTAATGTATCTACAGAAGCGAAGAATCTCATTCGTGGAATGCTCTCAGTAGACCCAGCCAACAGATTGACAATACAACAAGTATGTAAACCTTTATATTACATTACAAAGAGAATTTGATTGCTTGCTCTGAAACTATTGAACTGATTTGAAGATTTTTTCACCTATTTACAGTTACATTATTAGCGAATAACATAAGACTATAACTTTGCTTACAATTAGTAGCATTATTCAATGCATCGATTTAATCCCAAAATTTACTCAAATATTTCACGAATTGGAGACATTCTACTGCGTAACGTGTACGCTTTATCCAACGGCACTCCTGCTCGCGCCTTCCCGGTCAATAAAAGCCTCTGTCTACTACTTCGGGGATAAAGCGGTGATTTTGTGTGCGGTGTTTCCTGGCGGGGGTCCCCGACCGCACAATTTTATTTAAAAAAACTGAATCTTTCTGCAAAATATAGATTTTTCATTTCGTGATTATTAGTTTATGGTAAAGCTCAGATGAGCTTTACCATTAACAAATAATCATATAAAATAATAATCACGTTGTATATCAAAGGTCCGAGGACTCTGCCCTGTGGCACACCAAGTTCAACCAGTTTAAAATATTTTCTTCTTCTTTTAATCTCATATTTTACTTAGAGTATAACTTGTTTTCAATTAATTAGGAAATAAATAATTATATCCAGAAGATATATTGTATCTTATTCCATTGGCTCAGAGCTCGCTTTTATAGTATTTTATGATCTACGCAATCAAAGGCCTTAATAATATCCATAAATACCAACCATTAAGAAGGTATTTTAAGATACAGATTTTCTGCCCTGAATATAGATAAAAGTTGGTATTTCTCTAATGAATATAATATGTTATTGCCAGGTGATGTCAAGCCCGTGGGTACGCCAGTTCACGCAGGTCCCTCAGACGCCGCTGTACACCAACGCGCTCCTGCGGGAGGGCGGCGAGGTGTGGGCCGACGTGCAGGACGAGATGACGCGCTCGCTCGCCACCATGCGGGTCGACTACGATCAGGTGACGGCGAGTGTCTACTTAGCTACATGCGAGTCGCACACACACTCACGCATACACGCTCCAATCACATATGCCCACTCGTCACACACATTACCACTTGCAGATGAGGTTAAGCGCTTATTTTACATTGCCGTGTAAATATAAATTTTTCTTTCATTTTGTTTAACAGGTACAAATCAAGACATTAGAACAGAGCAACAATTCTTTACTTAACAAACGGAGGAACAAAGTCGGTGCCTGAAGTTCAACCGCTAATAAAACAGACTCTATAATTTAACTTGCATAAGTTTTAAAGTTAAGGCTACTCGACAATGCTAATATGAATGTTGAAAAAAAATACAACAATTTTTTTTGGAAAATATTTGTCAACGCCATCTATTGTGGAATTTAGGCAATTATTTGTTAAATCATTATAAAAAATCTATTTTACAGGTAAAAAAAAGTATACGACAAAATGTAGTTTTCAAATGTACTTTTTATTTTTGCTAAAAAAAATCCGACTAGCTTTTTTTATAATAGCTGAAAAATTTTCTTTGGACCTAAAATTTTTATTCTTAAATGTTTTTAGATAATATTATTATCTAAGAACACTCATTCGATGAGTTAATTCGTTCATGATCACAATTAAATTAAGAAAAAAATAGAAATATATTTTTTTAAATAAGGATATGTAGTAATAAAATTTGTTTTGATTTACAATACGCGTATGTTAAGGCTATTATAAGACTACTTTCTTTCTACTATTCGTCACAATTTACATATAGTATTATTACGCGCCTTTAATTTTTTTTTCTACTCAGAATTTTTTACTTTTTTTTTCATAATAATCATAATTCATAATCATTTATTTGCTAACTAATACATATTTAGGTCACATGATAGAATCGAGCACAGCCACATTCCACCTTACGGCAGACTAAAAAATCCGATTAACATTGAATTAAAATCATAATAATAATTAAGTATACAGAGTTTGAATACCCCGTCAAGCCATGTCAAAAACACATCATAAGAGAATCAAATAATTATATAATAATCAAGAAATTTATACCATTTACATAATATGTAAATGGTATAAATTTCTAAATGGTACATTTCATAAATGGTACATTTCATAAATGGTACATAATATGGTACCATTATTTTCATAAAATAATTATACTTGTCTTTTTTTATGTATCATTTGATTTTTGGTCCATAGGAAGTAATCCTAGTCCCAGATCTATCATTCTATCTATACTATAATAAAATAGTAGAAATCATTGCTGCAATTGATTTATCAAAAATTACAGCGTGCAATTATAAAAATCAGACACAGTTTTTTTTTTACTTTTGTCTGTCTCCACGCAAATTTTTAGTTAGAGCCACCGATTTTTCAGACTCAGCTTTATTATCAAAATATTTGATTTTAGAAAAATTTTTTTTTGAAAAAGTAAACTGTCTATTTTCATTTCGTCCTGAGATGTAATCTAAAAAAAAACACAGGTTGGAACTATGGATGCGATATTTAAAATTAAGTAATAACAAAATGGCGTGCTTTATGGTAAATATGTCTATTTGATTGTACAAGTATATATACATAACTCTCTCAAAAATAGTGTGTAAATACTATACAGGGTGTAAATATACAACTATCGAAACCCAAAGTAAGGAAGCGTGCAATCCCCTAAAATGAAACCATTTAAAAAATCCAAAAAAACATCGTGGAAAATTAAAAAAAAAAATTGGATTTTTCCGATAAATATGTGAATGTCTGAATGCATTCATGGTCAGAAAAAAAATTCCGCGTTTTTTGTTTGAAAAATTATATCCAGTAATTGTATGAATGCATTTTTTCATTTTTCGATAGTAGTCTAGTTTCTATGAAATACTTATGAAAAATATAATATGTTAGATTATATGCTTTAATAATATGTAGGTAGATCATTATATGCCAGATTTTTTTTTATAACTACATATTATCACGCCTATTTCCCTGTGGGGATAGGCAGAGTTAAACATACCCACTTTTGGCCAGTAACTTAGTTGGTAGCTGTAGCGAGCGTTCCTATTGCTTAAGCTTTGGTTTCCTTAGCGGTGCCGTCATATAGCGGTCGTAAATTGACGTCATTAAAACGTTATGTAAATTAATTGGATCGGATTCCTAAAGAGCGGTAATTGACACCGTTTTTTACATAGAAAATGTTATAATGTCTTCGTTCACCGCTATGTGATGGCCGCTATAAGTCGGCACTTACAGCACCGATATAATGATAAGGACTTTTTTGAGTTTTTGAATGAAATATCGGGTATGTTTGATGCTCAATAACGCGTAAACTGTTCAACAGATTTCGATGACATTTACAACATTGATAGCACAGTTCCTGAGTTAACGCATGCGAATTGGGAATTTGAAAACTGGACCATGTGGTTTCATTCTAAAACTTAATCTTAATATAAAGCTTGTGTGTATTTATTATTGCCTAGAATGCCTTTTAGAAGTTTCATTACATTTGGAATTGAAACACAAACTTAAAATCACGTGTGGGGTAGGCAGAGTCGTTTATTATACCCACATATAGCCACAAGGATATTGACATATTCGAGGAATACCTCGTGGCACTATGGAATTGACTTAACAAATGCATTTACATAAATACACACCGAATAAAAGACCACCAATTGCATTATTAGCAACTAGCCCGCTTGACAAATTATATACACAAAATCCTTCCTCGAGAACAACTCTATCCGTTGGTAAAAACAAATTATATACACAAAATCCTTCCTCGAGAACAACTCTATCCGTTGGTAAAAACAAATTATATACAGAAAATCCTTCCTCGAGATCAACTCTATCCGTTGGTAAAAACAAATTATATACACAAAATCCTTCCTCGACAACAACTCTATCCGTTGGTAAAAACAAATTATACACACAAAATCCTTCCTCGAGAACAACTCTATCCGTTGGTTAAAACAAATTATATACACAAAATCCTTCCTCGAGAACAACTCTATCCGTTGGTAAAAACTTCAAGAAAATCCGTTGCGTGTTTTAAAGATCTAAGCTACATACAGACGGACAGACAGCGACTTTGTTTTACACCTACTATGTTGTTTGATTATGATAGTAAATATTTAAAACATTTTTACATATAATTTAGCCCAAAATAAGCTAATATACATTGTTAATTTAAGACAGGAACCAAATTTACTACTAATCTTATAGCTTGCACAAGCAGCACAAGCTTATAGCTTGTGCTATGGGATCTAGACAACTGATAAACATACTTATATATTTCTAAATACAAACATACAAAAAACATTAGTTAAGAGGATTTATTGTAAATACATTTAAAGTAGATATTTTCGCTTATGAGGAATATAAGCCGAAATTCGACGTAGAGGGCGCCACAAAACCATTTTTGACACACCTGTCAGATGTCAAACTAATGTCAATTTTGTGTGAGAGGTGCTGTCACAATATTATTTAGTATTTAGTTAAATAAGTACGATGACCTAAACAAATTAAAATGACTTAAATATTTAATTGTGAAAACAAATTAATAAACTCCTAAGATTATTGTGCAGTTTTTTTTAATACATACCTACATGATAACACTCTTTCTTATTGGGGTAGGCAGAGATCACGAATTTTCAACTGCTACTATCCTGACATACTTCTTTCGCTTTCTCAACTTTAATTAGTTATATTTTATTTTTTTATATGAAAATACTTATTTTATTGTAGCTGACTAATTTGACTGAACCTAATTTCATTTTTATTTTTTAATATCATATAATGATTGTAATTAATAGTATTAATACAAATATGAAAAAATACAATTGAAACTAACGAAATATGTTGGATAATAATATAATATAATAATATTTTATATATAAAATAATATTTTTTTATATGTTGGACATTCTCACACAACGTCATCTAGCCCAAACTAAGCCTGCGTTATGGGATCTAGACAACTGATAAACATACTTATATATTTCTAAATACATACATAATAGAAAGAGAATAGAAAACACCCAAACTCCGAAACAAACATTTGTGGATCACACAAATATTGGATTCGGGAATCGAACCCGAGACTCCGGAGTCGAAAGCCGATGCACTACTGACCACGTCACCGGAGCAGTCAAATAGTTTTATTATACACTAGCTGTTGCCCGCAGCTCCGCCTGCTTGTTACTTTAGATCTACATAATTATGTAACGTTTTTATTTATGAAGCGATTTAAAACCAAACCGCAAATTCAAATTGGTTAAGCAGTTTCTCAGATTAGCCTGTTCAAACATTCAGACAAACTGACATAAGTTCTAAAAACCATTGTTTTTTCGTTTCTCTAATTCGTTACTCTAGTTTCTCTATTATATTCTCTATTATACCATAAGCACTCATCTTAAGATACGAAAATATGATTTACTAGCGACCCTCCCCGCTTATTTACCACCGTTCACCTGCTGAGACCACCTGGGTGTACCGTGGGAAGTTTTTTTTTACAACGGACCACCTGGGTGGACCGTGGCAAATATAAAATTTCCACCGTCCACCTCAAATGTATCAGGAATAATAACAACATAAAGAGCCTTCAAGATTTTAAATTCAGTGAAAACCGATTGAATGTTTGAACTCATTATTCTGAAAAAGTACCAGGCGATCATAACAGTATAGGAGATTCTGGTTTTGAAAATGGAAAAAATGTATTGTTTGATAACTGGTTAGGTATGAAACAATGAAAAAAAATCCATATTCATAAGGATTTTTTTTCATTGTTTCATAACCAGTTATCAAACAATACATTTTTTCCATTTTCAAAACCAGAATCTCCTATACTGTTATGATCGCCTGGTACTTTTTCAGAATAATGAGTTCAAACATTCAATCGGATTTCACTAAATTTAAAAGAATTTAAAATCTTGAAGGCTCTTATGTTGTTATGTATTCCTGGTACATTTGAGGTATGTATTTTTTTTTTTTTTTTTTCTTTTCACTCCAAATCTGAAGAGTTTTGATAACGAGGTGGACGGTGGAAATTTTATATTTCCTACGGTCCATCCAGGTGGTCACAGGTGGTCCGTTGTAAAAAAAACTTCCCACGGTACACCCAGGTGGTTTCAGCAGGTGAACGGTGGTAAATAAGTGACCCTCCCCTGCTTCGCACGGGTGCAATGGACTATGTAGCATGTCAGTCTTAAAATTCAAATATCCCAATGCAAATATTTGTATGCTACTCGTATTTGCATTGGTTGAATGATTGTCATTATCTGTGGTAGAATGATTATCTTTATCTGTGGGAGAATGATTGTCTTTATCTGTAGTAGAATGATTGTCTTTATCTGTGGTAGAATGATTGTCTTTCATCATCTACCTGCCCTTATCCCAATTATTTAGGGTCGGCGCAACAAGTCTTTCTCCTCCACACACCTCTGTCAGAAGTCATCTCTTCATTCACTCCTCTCCTTGTCATATCCTCTTTCACACATTCCATCCATCTTGTCTTTGGCCTACCTCTACTTCTTAAAGCCTCTACAGTCATACTTTGCACCTTTCTAACGACATTGCTTTCCTCTCTTCTCATAACATGTCCATACCATGACAGCCGCTCGCTTCTCAATTTTTCATTCACTGGTGCAACTTTCAAACTTCCTCTAATATACTCGTTCCTTACCCTATCCATTCTTGTCACACCACACATCCATCTTAACATTCGCATTTCCGCTGCATGCAATTGTCTTTCATCCGTCGCTTTTACGGCCAAACATGAAAGTCCATACAGGACGGCAGGTCTGACGACAGTCTTGTAAATTTTCCCCTTAAGTTTCGGAGGAAATTGGGGGTCGCATATAGTGGCTTTGACCTGCCGCCATTTCATCCAACCTGCGTCAATTCTGTGCAGAAGGAAATCGATCGTACAGTGAACTGTACGATCGATTTCCCCATCCTCCTGGATAAGAGAGCCGAGGTACCGGAAACTGGAGCAAACTGGTATTGGTGTGCCGTCTAACACCATGGGTGTAGGACTGGAGAGACCGCCGAAATCAGAGAACATGTACTCAGTTTTGGTTCTACTGATTTTCAAGCCTACACTCTCCAGTTTACATTGCCATTCTTCCAATCTACTCTGTAGCTCAGGCCGGTCTTCACCGACGAGTACAATGTCATCGGCAAATAGCATACACCAGGGGGTCTCTTCCTGTATCTCCGATGTCAAAGCATCCATTATTAACAGGAAGAGATATGGGCTTAGCGCCGAGCCCTGATGCAAGCCTACCGCGACACTGAACTCGTCGGTGTTGCCAGCAGCGGTTCGTACGTAGGTTTTCGATCGACAATACATCGCACATATTAACTCTATATACTTCCCAGGCACACCTTTCTCTATCAAGGCCCACCACAAAACCGTTCTGGGTACCCGATCGTATGCCTTCTCGAGATCTACAAACACCATGTGCAAGTTTTTATGTGCACGCCTATATTTTTCACACAGCTGGCGGAGTGCAAATATGGCGTCTGTAGTCCCGCGACCAGGCATAAACCCGAACTGGTTTTGGGTAATCTCGCTTTCCTCTCGCACTCGTTTCTCTATCACTTTCTCCCAAATTTTCATACTGTGTGACATGAGCTTAATTCCTCGATAGTTGCCGCAGTCTTGCACATCACCCTTATTTTTAAAAATGGGCACTAGAGAACTATTGCACCATTCACCGGGGATCGTCACTTCATACAACAACTTATTGAAGAATAATGTCAGCCACGCATATCCATCTTCTTCCAATATCTTCCACGCTTCCACTGGAATACCGTCGGGCCCTACGGCTTTCCCATTCTTCATATTTCTTACCGCTTTTCTTAGAATGATTGTCTTTATCTGTGGTATTAGAATTATTATTGTGGAATTAGATTCGTCTTTGAATTTCAATGCCAAACAATGTTCACACACTACTGCATGCAACCTATTGATACTATCGATCGTCCTTGTAAGGAATCGATGGATCGTAATTCATGGCAGAATTTTCTTTATTTACCCACGAATTAGTTCTGGCTCTCTCAGCTGATGTCTATTTCTATCTTGGCTGAGGCGAGCCTCAAGCTCTGCAAGCAATTCTCTGGCTCTCTGTAATCGATGCCTACCCCTATCCTGGCTGCGGCGAGCCTCACGCTCAACTGAGAATTCTCTTACTCCTTCAGCTCTATATTTAGCCCGAAGCTCGCTGAGCCGAGCCTCACGTTCCCTTGACGATTCTTCGTCTCCAGCTGAACGTGCTGCTCTTTGGGCATTCCCTGTATTACGACCTATGTTTGAACAACGACGTCTTTCAGACATGACTTTATACCTATCCTATTCAGTTCTTTTTTGAACTTAAGTACCTAACGTTAAACCGCTTTTTGGCTATAATTAAAAATTGTTTAATTCTAATCCTATCCACCAAATGTATGCGGTTTAAAAATTAACCTCATTACCGACTAAAGTACGAACATACAATTTCGAAAAACTTGTAGAACGGAAAAGTACGTTTTGTCTTAAAAAAGAATTACTTATACATAATAAAAAAAAGTTTTAATCAAATTCCTATCCAACCAAGGTACATACTATGAATTTCGAAATAATTGTCTATTGAATTGTATGAATGAAAATGAATTTTGAATGAGAAAGAAAATCCTATCATACAATTTACAATCCTATTAATAATATCACCTATTAATCTGTATTAAAATAATAAAACCTATTAATCTGTAATATCTTCGAAAATATTTAAATTACATGCTGTAAAGGGCTATATTGATATATATTAAAAGCAAAATGTATTTAAGGTTCTTAATTGGATAAGGATTTATGCTGTATTGCTGTGTTCACTGCCGTCATTGGCCACCGCCAGGCCGCGTCGCCGTCGCCGCGCTCGTTTTTTTTTTCATCACGAGATATCTCTTAAGTCATTCGTCCAAATTATATGGTTTAAATGGCAATTTTGGTCTACAATAAATGCACAACGTATGTAAAGTATTCAATTAGATAAGGAATAATACTGCATTGTTAAATATATATTGTCATTTATAAAAGATAAAAATGGTTACTGTGAGTTATCCTTAAGAGATAGACAAATGCTATCGCGGACTTTTTTGTAGACCTTTCTATGGTGTACAATACTGTAGTACATTATTTTGATCTGTCTCGTAGGGTTTCGTCAGCGTTTGCAATGAAAGCGCAAAAAATGTGTTTATTTACGACATTACATTAGAACACTCTAAAATAATCGGTATTACTCTAGTATATTATACATGTATTATACATATAAACCTTCCTGTTGAATCACTCTATCTATTAAAAAACCCGCCTCAAAATCCGTTGCGTAGTTTTAAAGATCTAAGCATACATAGAGACAGACAGACAGGAAAAGCGACTTTGTTTTAAAGGTACTATGTAAAGATTATCTTCGTCGTGTGTGATAGTCCATTGAAGTGTATGGCGAGCGATATTGTATCTTAAGTTAAAATATTATAGTATCTTGGCCGAGTGCTCCACTGCGGGTGACGTAACCTATTCTGAAGAGCTCTTCAATCTAATCCCACCCTCTTCCTTCCGATCCCGAACAACGCGTGCCGGGTAGAGATGCCACTCCCACACAGTGGATAGCATGTTCGCGAGAACCGAACATTTTAAACGTTCGTTTCCGAACGATGGTAGCCTGGAACGCCCTGCCTGTGCACATCAGTAGGTCGTCAATTTGAGGGCCACTCTCTATAGTACTGTGTGCTGTGAGAGTGGCCCACAATCGCTAGACGTCGTCAAGACTTACCACCAGCCGGGGCCGCGTCAATTTGGGGAACCCAATATAAAAAAAAACCTACGACAAACTTATTATTTGCGGTTGGCACAGTAATCGGGTCTAGGGATCGAACCGCAAAATTAGGTTTGTTTTTATTGTATATACTTTTCCGGGATAATAAGTACCCAGCGTGGTGCCCAGGATATTAAAGAATAATTATACCAAGTTTCATCGTAATCGAACCGGTAGTTTTTGCGTGATGCCTGAACAAACAGACAGACAAAAATTTTTTTATCACATTTTTGGGTTCGGTGTCGGTCTACCCCCTGCCATTTATTTTTTTGATATTTTGTACAGAATTTTCACTTCTACAGATTTATTATAAGTATATATTACAATATTAGGCCGATACCTCACCGAGACGCCATGGCGACGTGGCCAGCGACGTCGCCAACTAGTTCTCATTGAGATATATGACGGCTAACTCACTTGGCGACCGACTGGCGACGTTGCCAGTCGGTCGCCAAGTGTCATATATCTCAATGAGAACTAGTTGGCGACGTCGCTGGCCACGTCGCCATGGCGTCTCGGTGAGGTATCGGCCTAATGCACGGATATCAGCATTTTATACTAAACATTTACATTTTAAACTACCTAAGCTATTTACGAGTTAGCCGTCATATATACGCCATGGCGACGTCGCTGGCCACGTCGCCATGGCGTCTCGGTGAGGTATCGGCCTTAGTGTCATCATACATGCTATAACCTGGCTTCTGAAGACATCTGCGATTTGGTCGCAATATGTTCGTATTAGTCGACGCTTTCTACCTTACCACAGGGAATTCTTCCAAAGTGTACATGGGAAGTACTTACTTCTTCTTTTTAAAAAAAAAACGTGCCTCCATCGATGATTTCGTCAATGTCAAGGTAATGCTTAATGTTTCCCGCACAGAAGAACTAGTTACTCTGAACTAGATCGCGGTGCGGGACAAGGAAACGTTGTTCGGTATTGCAATTGAGCGTTTGGGCCTGGATTTTTGAACAGCGCCTGAGGTAACCTAAAAGGCAACCAGCCACGCTCTCCGCAAAAACCCAAGACCACATGAGAAGTAAATTAACTGACATTGTAAGTAAATATTGAATACTGTTGTACTGTGACATATTGACACTACAAGGGGTTCCTTATTGGATTCTAGCTTAGCAGGTATATTGTGAAACTGTTCTGGGTCAAGGGTCGATGAGTTGCATCGATGTATCTTTGTGTGGAGGCTAGACTTATTTACTGCTTAGTTATAATTGTATCTTTGATGTTGTGAAATGAAATGATTGAAATGATTTATTTATTTGTATAGGTCACTAAATGGCTCTTACAAACGTCAGTAAGTACTTTAAATAAAAAAATGACATTGCTTCTATATTTATATTTAGAACCGAGAGAAAGAAACCTGGCAATAAAACTCTGTTGTAATTATAACATACCTAACATACGAGCGTCTTGGTGTCAACGTTAAGCTTGAGTTGTTTTCATTGTAAATAAATAAATAAACGCGGCCTTGGACAGTGAACTATTAAAGTAAAGAAAAACCCTTACTATAGGTAATAGCTTGTCCATTCTCTCTAGTTTCATTTTTTTAAATATTTGTCACTTCACTTCGATATCACCTGTGTTGTGTTGTCAGATGTGTCATAGAACACATCCAAGTTTAGTCGAGCATCAGTTAAGCCTAGTTCGCATTAGGCTAGTAATTTAGAAGAGTACCTAGCGAGTAATTTAGTAGGTAGCTAAATATGTGCGAACTACAAAAATTTTGTCGAGTAATTTAGTAAATGATTTAGTCGAGTCAATCCATTTTACTGATTTTTTCGGGCGAGTAGCGCCTCCCACCACGCATACGTGCTCACTAGTGATGTTCAAAGTTGCTATAAAGCAAAAACTTGCTAAATGCTATTTTTTTAGCATGTTATTTTTCGTGCTATTTTTAGCAGGCTGCGTACGGCAACACGATGTGTGCATTTCATTCAAGCGCGGCGACTGGTGTGTTAATTCGCAACTCGGACTGACAGCATGCTATATAGGTACATAACTAGGTATGCAATGCATGCTGCTGTTGCAAAAAACTTAGCGAAGTGTTAAATTTTCGAACGACAACGATTTATTTTTTTATGTTCAAACTTTATTAACTGCAAAACGTATGAAAATCAATTTTTCGGTGATTATTCCTCGATGGTATGTCCGATTTTCAATTTTTTTTTGTTCTAAACCACCCTCACGTCACACGTTATCACTGTGGTAGGTAAGTTGGAAGGAGATCGGTTCAGGCGTTTAGGAGGAGTATCCGGACAAACGAAATACATGAGTCGCCTAAGATTGAGCTTCGCTATACATCGGGTTTATGCATTTAATACAATATGGTGCACATTTGCACAACTTTGACAACACTATTTTGAACTTTCCTTCATACTTTTCAGGCTTAGGACCGTCTTAAATTGATTCATTTATTAACTAATATAAAATAAAATATGATAGTATGTAAATAAAATTATAGGCGTATTTAAAATTCATTGCTTGTATATACAGAAATCAAAATACTGTTTATTACGGAAGCCGTCCGAGTCCGAGAATTCAGCGTACGCGGTGCGTAAAACAATAAAACGCCATTTGACCGATAACAACCGCGAGCATGCTACGACAGGAGTGAGTGGCGCGATCCCGTCATTCCCAGATGCTAATTTGCTAAAATACAACAACTATGCTAAATGAAATTCGCACACGATTGGCTGGCGTCGCGCGGCACCTGTGACGGCCCATCATACGATATCGCAGATAGCATTTAGCAATATTAGAAAATCATAATAGCATTTGCTAAATGCTATATATAAATAGCACGATGCTTTATGATGCTATATGCTATATTAACCACCACTAGTGCTCACTGGTTCACCGGCTAAACAAGTCCGAACCTGTTGATTAGTCGAGTTCATTAGTGGCCGCCACCACTCACTTGTGTACTGTACTAAACCGTAATGCGAACGATTTCTGTTTAGTAGCGAGTAGTTTAGCCACTAAATTACACGCTACTCTACTAAATTACTAAAGCAGTGCGAACTAGGCTTAAGGGACAGAGGCACGATCACTACATACTGGGGCAGTTTCTCGATAAATATACTATTCAACACATTTTTTTTGTAGTAGTAGTTTCAGACAAAATTTTCACAATTATTTCAGTAGTTCCCGAGGTTTGCGCGTATAACCCACCTAATTATTCAACTTTATAATTGAGCGAAGTGAGCGAAGCTCAATCTTAGGCGACTCATGTAGTTTGTCCGCATACTACTCCTAAACGCCTGAACCGATCTCCTTCAAACTTACCACAGTGATAACGTGTGGCGTGAGTAGAGATGGGCAGTGGGAAAAAACCCAACGGGAATATACCCAGGTTTTTTCCCATTTGGGAAAAAAACGGGTATTTATGTGGGAAAAAACCCAATAGACGGGTATTTTCATTATTTAACGTAATTATCACAATCTTAAAAAAAATTACTTTTATTTTTATTTTTAGAACAAATGCAGCGAAAAATAGGTACTTTGCGATGCGCACATACTTTGCGCAAGCATACAGGGCACTAGCTGCTGTTCGAAACGTCAAAATGTGTAGCCTGATTCAGGAAATAAAATAAAACCAGCAGTTTATTAAAACAAAAAAAGACCTCTTCTTGTTTGATCGTAAGATTTTTTCTGCGCATTGTGATGGAATGTTACTTAATTGCAGAAAGAACGTCTGTTGAAACTTTTAAGAATCTTTGGCCAAAAAAAAATACAACGAGAGATACCTACTTACTAACAATTATTTATTACACTTTACAAAAGTTAAAATAAAATGTTTTTTTTTTACAATTGAAAATTTTTAGTCACTGTAGCTACTGTCATGATCATTAAATATATTATTAATATTGCAAAATTCTATTTGTTGTGTAGTTCCACGAGATGTTGAAGGTTGTTCTTCATTTATTGGGCTACCCAACGGACTTGACAACTGCCTGGGTGTAGATAACGGCTCGTCATCATCGTCATTGTCATCATATTTATGTTTGTGTAACAGGTTCCAATTATAAGATATAAAAGCTATTTTTGCTCCCCTGTCTGTAGTCAATCTATTTCGTTTGTGACTATGTATATGCGCATGCGTGCTAAAAGATCGTTCAGTGGCTGCTGAAGTACAGGGAGCAGTTAATATACGTTCTGCAACCCTACTCAGCAATTTGGACCTGCAGAGTCCTCTCCACCAAACTATCGGGTCCATTTCGGCGACATGCTTCCATATAAATGGTCTGCTCCATAAACCCTGTTTAGCTCTATAATTGGCTAAATCAACACCAACGTCAATATTGAGCGATTGGCTCACGTCGTGTATAAACTCCATGGCATCCACTTCGTGTTCTTCTTCTAATTCAATGCCTTGCGATCTTGGATCTAATAAATATGCAGCATAATGAATGGGTTTCAAACAATTACTTGCTCTCCTAATTACAGCATTTGTAATATTTTGTTTGTGATGCTCATTTAGAATGGATATATCCGGAAATGCAAAATTAAATGTAGACTTAATATCTTTGAAGGCCATATAAACTTCATTTATAAGTATACCATTGCCTTCAAGTTTGAAAATTTTATCTGTTACAGGTTCCAGTAGTTTTATACAATTTTCTACTATGGTCCAGAAATTTAAATCCAATAAATTTGATTTTATTTCGTTTGAAATAGTGGCATCTTCGTGAACAGCTAATGTCTGTAATGCAAAAACTTTTTAACGCAGTGCAGTAACTGCCCCAGCGGGTTTTTCCTGGCAATTTTAATGTTTCACCTGAACCTTTTTCTTTAACAATCTGAGCTAATAAAGCGCTCATACTTTGGTTTCTTTTTATTGCTTTTATCGTATCTGTGGCAATCGCAAATTCAATGTATGTGCTACACATCTCAGCGGTATTATATGTGCATACGAATTTTTTAATAACTGAAATGCTCTTTGAATATTATTTGCGTTATCTCCGATAAGAGTTACAAATTTGTGGCCTCCATACACGTCTATAACTTTGATTATCTCTTGAGATACATATAGGCTTGTATGTCGGTTTGTAAGAGTATTAAAGCTTTTAACAAAAACAGGTTCGGGTTTTGCAATAATGAAGTTGATGATAGCTTCACTGCGCTGATTGCTCCAGCCATCACACTGCAAATGCAAATCAGTTTTAGACTTCAGTTCGTCTGTAATTTCATTGATCATTTCATTATAAATAGTTTCCAAATGTGTTGTGGAGATAGCTTTTCTGGATGGTAACTTATAAAGTGGTTGCAAATCGTCAAAAAATCGTACCCACAGCGGATGTTCAACGATGGATAAAGGAGAACCGGTAACAAATATTGCCTTCGATAAGAGCTGATCTAGACAAAGTTTTTTTTCTGTTGAAATTTCTGATGAAGTCGTAATAATAGAAGTTGTATCCGTCAAACTGTTATCCTGTGACATTTCATGATGTGATTCATCTTGCAAGGGCAGATTTGTGGCAGTTGTGCTAGTAACAGGTATTTTCTGTAGTTTGTTTTTGATAACAGTTGGACATCTATAACATTTCAATAGATGGCTGGTCATCTTGCTGACATTGCCAAATTTGTAAACTTTTTCACAGTGTTTGCATTTTACTGTTTTACTGGTTGCCGAATGAAAATAGTTTTCCCATACATCAGTATTTTTCTTTCTGGGCATGACGTGATCTAAGGAAACCTAAAACTTAGAAAACGTGTTTTTTATATGGCGTGTACGTCCGATAAGAAAGGATTTTCCAAAATTCTACTCTTAAAAGGGTGAAAAAGAGGGTACAAAGTTTGTACGGGACAACGTGACACCTCAGAAACTACTACACCGATTTAAAAATTTCTTTCGGTAATTTAAAGCTACATTTTTAGCGAGTAACATATGCTATATAACATCACGACAGAGTTAATAGGAGCGGACCAGCATTGCGTGTAGACTATAGCTTGTTGGACGTTAATAACCGCAATCTCTCAGAAATGGTAATTCCTAGGAAAAAAGTTGTGAAGACTTGAAACACAATGTTTGATATAATTCACTGTTTACGAAAAAAATCCAAAACACCGAAAATTTTCAACTTTTTAACTTTTCAACCTTGAATAACTTTTTTAGCACAAGTCGGATCGATGGGTACTTGTGATATTTGATTTATAATGATGTACTTAATAACTGGACCACTTTGCAACTCTATACGAATTAATGCAACCTTACAATTTTGTTCCGAATATTTTAACTGGATAACTCTGTTAGCTAACTGGTTTGAGATATACACGTTGATTTTATTACCGTCAGCACTACGCAAGGGTTAGCTTTCGGAATAATTTTTGAACCAACTGGCATCATTACTTTGAAAAACAAACACATTTTTTTTAGAAATCTAAAAAATAATATTTAGTTTCTAGACATCAAATGAGAACCCGTTGTAGTGGACTCACTCACTTAAAAACTTAAGTTTTACAACGATAGTTACGGTACAGTTTGTTTTCATTCAACAATGCACTGGCACAGAAGCAAAAGCAAGCGTACGCCCGGCCCCCACCTAGCGACGACACTGCGGGCTGCGGCTGGCTCGCCTGTCCAGTATACCTCGTGACAGTGCCGGTGTCTGTGTGCGTAATCGTGTGTGTCAGTGAGTAAAATGAGTCGTCAGTACGAATATTCGAACGTGGAGTATCTAGCAATGGTACAATTGTATGCCATTGCTAACCACAACCTACAAGAGGCTAGGCGATTGTACTCCCAGCCGGAGCACTTAAATGCGTTACGGCTACGAGGAGTCAGTGATCCTCAAGTGCCGACACGCGGGACCATCTTGGCTGCAACCTAGCGCTTACTCGACCACGGACAGTTCCGGACACCGTTACATGCACAAGCCCGAGTACGTTTGAATAATTATTCCCAAATGGAAGTCATCAAACCCGCGAAGAACTACGCAGTGCGATAGTGGACGCTTTTGATATTGTGAAAAGTGATAGAGACACATCGAACAAGTTGAAAGACAATCAATTAACACGTGCACGTTTGTGTATCGAAAAGAAAGGACTCCATATCGAGCAGTTACTTCGGTACAGAGAACTGTAAATTAGTGTAAATAAACTGTAAATAGGTATGTAAGTTTGATTTTATTTGTAAATAGCTCCAATTTTTTAAATACGCCTGAAATACCTCCTCGCAGTCAGTTGTAGTTCAGTGTATTTTTATTATTATTATTACATAGTTCAAAAGTCATTAAGTCGCTATTGTTAATAATAAAGTAGGTATTACAGACGGTACTAAGCCCGTGTAAAGTACGAAGGAGAAATTGGAGTGTGTATTTTATGTTCAAGTAGGTATGTTTCGTAGTGATACTGGCCATATTGGGTGCGAGGGGTCATTGCTCCCTAACACATGATTTGCGCGGTACTTAGAAGCGCTCGAAGGATGGATGTGTGTGTGCGATACGTGCAGCCTTGAGCCTGGCGTCCGCGTCAATTCATCAATGAAATATCGTACTGCTACTAATGTTAAACTTGATCGAGTGAGAAGAATTACAGAAATTACTAACTTTTTATTATTATCAGTACAGTAATTTAGATGTTAAAAAAGGAATCCAGATATTATTCCGAGAGCGAACCTTTTCGACTGCTGACGATGATAAAATCAGCGTGTATGTGGGAGACTCGGTAAAATAAACCTACTTACGAAAAATGAGCTTGCTGTTAATCAATATTTTTCAATGTTCTACGGCCCGTGTACTAAGAGTTATCATATAGAAAATAACACTTCACAATAAATATAAAAAAATATATTTTGTATAATATTCCTAAACAACACAATACACCAAAAAATATGTATAATGTATAAATTCTTATTATAATATATTTTTATTACGTAATAAAATTTTCACGGTTTAATAAGTTTATATAACATTTATAGGAGTGTATACAGTAAATATATAATAGGTGCAATCCAGGCGCTGTTTGTCATAGTCAGACCGAAAATGCAAGCGAAGCCGAACCACAGCGCATATATCAGGAGCAGTTGCCAAATTACGTGGAATGCTAACAGCCTGAAAATAGAAAAAAGAAATTTTAACTAACTTGTCTGGCCGCCATTTTAAATCTAAAGAAGACACGCAATAAATTTCATTAAAATCGATTCAGCCGTTTAGTAGGAGTTCAGTAACAAACGAGGAACCTTTAAGAAGAAAATGAAAGAACACTATCTCTCCTCTCTGTCGTAATTTATGTATCTGGATTCCCGCCATTTAGCCGGTTAGAACTAGGAGTAGCCACTTACTCTTGGTTAAACCTAGTACGAGCCGATTATTTTCGGGTAAAACTAGGTCTAGCCTTCATCATGCCGGCTACAACTAGGTCCAGTAGTCACTTTCACCTGGGAGAAATCTCTTTTTTTTATTAATGCAAGTTTCTGGCACTCGCCGGCCGCTGCCGCGGCACCGCTCGCTTCGCTCTCTCGGCTCGTGCGTAGGTGGTCACAGTTTTAACCTAACCTAACCTACCCATACTAGGTTTAACCTAGAGTAAGTGGCTACACCTAGTTCTAACCGGCTAAAACTAGGTGCAGCCGCACTTCGGGTATTAGCCGTAACATATATATATATTATTAGGTATGTATATATTCTATTGTATGTTATCATGCTATGTATTATTTAGTTTAGTTATGTATGTTAGTTTTAGAAAATTAACCTACGTAATTAACACAACAAACTGATTCAATCTAACATTTCCTTCCCCCGGCCCACTGGAAGAGAGTTCTTTTGAAATAAGTGGTGCCTTTGTACTATAAATCTATCCTGTTATTCTTCTCGCTCATTTATCTTCTTGTGTGTACATAAATAAATAAACGAGCGGTTTTAACCGACTTCAAAAAAGGAGCATTTTCTCAATTCGGCTGTGTTTTTTAAATGTTTGTTACCTCATAACTTTGAACTTTGGAAGCTACCGCTTTTCAAATGGTACCATTTGAATTTGGTCCCATTCCTTCCAGTAATTCGAAGTAATTTTTTTGTGTCAAAACAATTCTTCCGCTTGACAAATTTTACACAAAAACCTTCCTCTATCCATTGGTGAAAACCGTATCAAAATCCGTTGCGTTGTTTCAGAGTTCTAAGCATACATACGGACGGACTGACAGCGACTTTGTTCTATACAATGTTATAATGATTGTAGTTTTACTTACACCATGTCCTTATTTCTCGCGGCCTCTAAAGTTGATTCTCGTTCTTTATTGTGATATCTTCTAACACCACAATGTAATATCTTGAAGTATTCTTCCCACTAGTAATAAAGAAAAAAATACACGCTTTTTATTATTCATAATTTTAGCAAAAAAAAAAACACTAAAAATTTTAGCAATAATTTTTGGGGCCCCGAAAATCTCGTTGGTCCCCGTAAATCCCAGTAGAGCCCCAAAAATTTCACTGGCTGGGCCCCCGAAAATTCCACTGAAGTCTCACATTGTTATGTAATCTGTGGTGTACAATTATTTTTTTATGTTAAGGCTCCGAAAATCCCATTGACTATCCCCGAAAATTCCACTAAGGGTAAGAAAAATCTTAATGAGATCTACATCCCAATGGTCACCGAAAATATCAATTAGGTCTCGAAAATATCACTGGACCCCGAAAATCTCACCGTCCCCTCGAAAATCGCACAGGGGTCCTGAATATCGCACTAGGACCCTGAAAATTCCACTGGGCCCCCAAAAACCTTACTTACATTTAATTTGCTGATATCCATAGAGAACATTTCCTTGTCAGTTTTATTCAATTTCTTGTATAATTCCAATGTATTAGGATTGTGGAACTTCCATTCGGTAAATATAAAAACCTCCAAACGATTTAGCGATGACCACACGTTTCTATGGAGACGGACAAGTCTGGAAAAATATAAAAAAATATTAAGCTCATATTTCAATTCAAGGAAAAATCAATAAAATTTAACGAAGGCTTGTGGTAAACAAATTTAGAATTTAATAAATTAAATCTGTATGAATCAAATGAATTGTTGTTCGATTGTCTCGCTAAAAATCAAGAACGGCTGGACCGATTTGGCTAATTTTGGTCTTAAATATTCATACAAACACAGGGAATTTTTAACGACAGCTAGTAAAGAATAAAATAAAATGAGTTCAATAGGAATCATAATGTCATGTTGACATGGTCACAGACTAAATTCACACACACACATATCACGCCTATATCCCCGAAGGGTTACCAGAAGTGCATTACAAACCCACAATTTACCAGTATTTTTAGTCCCACGTAATAGGGGGCAAGCCTATTGCCGTCACCGGGCACACATATAATGGGTTATGTCCAAAATGGCCGAATGAATTTAATAAAAAGAAACAGCAATATTATAATTTTGAAAAAAAATTGAAACCCGTTGCCTTGCGATGAAATGTTGATGAAAGGCAACAAAATCTAAATAAAGTCCTGGGCGTGACGTGACATCTTTCATAATAAGGTTTTCATTTATCAAAGAAAAAGGAAATTTGACTTTTTTATTTTATATTTTTATATTATTTATATCATTTTTTTATCACATTATTATTTATTTTTCGCGCGTCAACTAGTTATGTATGTATACTTACATAGGTCTGCCTCCAGTAATCCTGAGCATCATGTCAAGCAATATAGCCGGGAAGAAATGTACGAAAATGGCCGAAATCCGAAACATTAGGAGGGACGGTACGAACTTTAAATGTGGGTACCTGAAAAATAGAACATATATGTGGATTGGGTCATAATCTACTCTTTCATCTTCTCTTTTCTTTCTTTAAAAACATGGCTCCACCGATATTTATCGATGATTTCGCCAATGTCAAGGTAATGCTTGATAAGTTAATAGTCCCGCACAGAAGAACTAGTTATAAGCGAGCGGCTGTCATGGTATGGACATGTTATGAGAAGAGAGGAAAGCAATGTCGTTAGAAAGGTGCAAAGTATGACTGTAGAAGGTTTAAGAAGTAGATGTAGGCCAAAGAAAAGATGGATGGAATGTGTGAAAGAGGATATGACAAGGAGAAGAGTGACTGAAGAGATGACTTCTGACAGGGATGTGTGGAGGAGAAAGACTTGTTGCGCCGACCCCAAATAATTGGGATAACGGCATGTAGATGATGATTGATATTCCCGAAAAGAGTGGCAGAGTACACACACTCATATTTGGCTAGTAATTTTGTTGAACCCACGTAATAGGTGGCAAGCCTGTTGCCGTTACCGGGCACTGTAGAACATCCATAACCACTCTGTGATTCAAACTACAATTCCAAGAGCCAGGACAGATGTTACATAGCATTAAATAGAATCTCTAGAGTCCGAGTTATACTCAAATAGCGGACACCTTCGGCATCGCTCACTTGACAAATTATATACAACTAGCTGATCGCCGCAGCTCCGCCCGCGTGATTTAGTTTACTCGTTCCCGGTTCCCGTGGGAACACAACCGAGATAAAAAGTAGCCTATGTTACTCAGGGTGAAAGTAGCTTTCCAATGGTGAAAGAATTTTTGAAATCGGCACAGTAGTTTTTGAGTTTATTCATTACAAACAAAAATACAAATCTTTCCTCTTTATAATAGTAGTATAGAAAACCTTCCTCAGGAACAACTCTATCCATTGGCGAAAATCGTATCAAAATCTGTTGCGTAGTTTTAAAGATCTAAGCATACATAGAGAACGGAAGCGTTATTAGGGCCCCAAATGGAAATACGTTCGCTCCCAATTATTTCCAATTCAACAGTGACTGACGAAAGTGTAATGAGCGCCTCTGTCTACCCTTCGGGTATAAAGACATGACTTTGTATTGTATTGAAGTAAAATAGGCTCAGAGAATTCACACCTTCCAAGCACATCCGGATGTGCCGGCGCTGCTGCTGCATCGGCTGAAGACCTTAAACGGTGTAAATATGCTAACCTAGCAGGTGATTACATATTTGAGCCGTTTGGGGTTGAGACACTGGGGTCATGGGGTCCGAGTGCTCGCCGCCGCGTATAGAGACATTGCTAAACGCCTAATCGATGCTTCTCAGGACCAGAAGGCTGGCTATTTTCTGGCCCAAAGAATAAGTATCGCCATCCAACGTGGCAACACAGCCAGCATTCTGGGAACCTTCCCGGTCGGTAATGACATGGAGGATTTTTTAAACGATATTTTGTATTGTAAATATTTTTAGTATATAATTATGTATATTGTAATTCTTATTGTAAATAAATGTCACTCATTAGTAGGTGATGTTGTACAACGTGGTTGAGTTTGAGAGAAAGAATGAAATACACATCCTGACTTCCATGGAATCTTTCACCATTATAGAACACTAGTGGTAATTTGGATTTTTTTCCCGTTCCCGTCGCGCCGCGTCATATTTTGAACAATTCACACAATATCTTTATAAATTGTAGCCTATGTGTTATTCTGATGTATAAGCTATATTATTGTAAAGTTTCATTAAAATCCATTCATACGTGAAAGAGTAACAAACATCCATCCATACATACTCACAAACTTTCGCGTTTATAATATTAGTAGGATTTTGAGAAGGAAACGCGAATTCACCAGCTTACTCCCTCCCCTAATCAAGGGTACCCACTTCAATAAATCAATTTCTCCCACCACAAATTCCACTTTCCAACGCTAGATGTCTTTATTACAGATAAACTCACCACACGGCACTTTTCAGTGGATATTTATGCAACAATTTGTTAACAGCGTCCTCGATCATCACCCAAGTGAACGGCTGGCACGTAGACGACGAACAGTGGTATATGGATAGACCGGACCTGGAATAATAAATATTGTTTAAAGAACAGTTATAATACCAGTGCCCGGAATCTCTGCCCCTGTTACTTCCAAAAGTGAATTTGCTTCGGTGGCTTGGTCGGTACTTTCTTTCTTTTCTTGCTTCAGTCTCGGGTCGAATCAAATATTTGTGTCATCCATAAATATTTGTTTCAGACTTTGTGTGTTTTCTGTGTGTTTTCTATGTATAATATGTATGTATTTAGAAATATATAAGTATGTTTATCAGTTGTCTAGATCCCATAGCACAAGCTTATAGTTTAGTTTGGGCTAGATGACGTTGTGTGAAAATGTCCTAACATAATTATTTAAAACTAGTTATCACAGCGAACTTTATATCGCCTCAAATATAAAAAAAAAAAACAAAACAAAAAGAAAACCTTCCCTAAACTTCTACGAATATTTTAATATTTCATGCAAATGTATGTATTATTAATTATAATTGAAAAAACGCGACGGACGGACAGACAGACAAATTGTCGTATTAAATATATAGATGTGTGCTCTCTCTTTTAATATTCACTTACTTGATATCTCCCTCTCAACTTCCGTTCCCGGTCACACTTTTCGTAACGCTCTTTCGTCACGCATTCACCAGCTCACTCCCAAAGTCAAGCATGCGCAAAGAAATTTTACTTCAAAAAATCTCGGCCCCTATTACTTCCAACTTTCCAAATATCGGCCCAAGGTCCCAGATGTTGACAGGACCAAGCCCCAAGTGGGAACAGGATAACTTACTTGGCTTTCCCAGCTTCCCATCCCGCTACCAACAGCTGATTGACCACTATGTCCACGGGGATGTAATCAGCTATATTCTCTTTGGCTATTGGCAGTCGCCTCACGACACCTGAACAAAAAATGGGTAACCGTTACAAAAGGGTAATCAAAGAGGTATTATAACAAAATATTTTACCCTATTTTAACCGATTTCCAAAAAAGGATATTTCAAAATATTTCTTTTAATTGTAAGCTACTGGTTTTCGTGTGATCCCATTTCAATTTTGTCTCATTCCGACCATTTTGAAATCGATTTTTTTCGTTTGTTTTTTGATTTGACCACTCTCATTTCAATTTGGTCAAATTCCGACAATTATTCTGTCCCATTTCGGTAATTTGAAGTCACTTGCTGAAAATAAACCGAAAATATCCAATCACCCAAAATGTATGTTTGTATGCGTGATATACTCATAGTTTTCTCGTTCCCGGCACATTACCGATATAAAAAGCAGCCTACATTACTCAGGGATAATGTAGCTACATATTGGTTCCAAATTTTCAACATCGGTTCAGTAGTTACAGAGTCAATTCAAATAAACATTTCCTTTTCCTTTATATTACTAGGTATTCGCTGGAACGCGGGCGGTTACATCGAAATAATTAACGGAGAACCCTACCTAAGCTCTGAAAAAAATTTTTTTAGTACTGTCAAAGGTATGTTTCTTTAATTCTTAATAACTCAAAAACTATATAAGCTACATTTACCATAAACTATTCAGCAAAGCACGTTAGTATGTTCTATCTGCAGCCAAATTTCAAGTCGATAAGTTTAAAATTGCGACCGGTATCGTTTTACATACATTTTCGATTGGGACCATCTTAGAGAAGACTCCGCTACGCTCCGGAAGATAATGTAGAAGTATGGGTTACATTTACCTTTGGCAGCTCCCATAAGAAACCCTTGGGGACCCACTTTGGAGCAAGTCCAGCCTGGAACGGGTTCCTTCCATGCGGCTACAACTGGAAAAATATATAAAAAATAATATCATTTTTACGAACGAAAAATATTTTATATTAATTTATAATTTTAGCAAAAATAAGTCAAACAGTGACACAAAAAAAAAACTGACTTAAAATTACCGAAGTGGGACCGAATAATTGTCTAAATGGAAAGCATTAGCTTCCAATATATTTTTTTCAAAATCGGTTCAACCAGTCGAAGGATAAGATGAGGTAACATTAAAAAAAAAACAGTAGAATTGAGAAACTCCTACTTTTTTGAAATCGTATAAAAATACCAGACTTCAAACTTTCTTTTTTTGATGTTATATAAATATTTATTTATTTGGACAACCAGTAATTACATTATCATTTATCTATATAGAAATGGTGAATGTAATTTTTGTCCCTCCCTTAGCTCTCGAGAACTGCTTATGCCCCAATGATGGTTGACATGGCACACAAAAAAATCTAAAATTTGACCTACCCCTAAGGGGTCAAAAGTTATAGGCGTGCACCTATGGCGTGCGCAAGACTATGGCGTACTAGTAAACTATAGAAACAACCATAATTATTATGTTTAATGCACATTTTAAGGTGTCACAGACGGAATAAAAAAGAAATTTTAAGTTATACTGTTTATACAGACATTATTAGTGTTGTAAATTTAAAAAAGTGTGTGTGTCAGCTCCGACGCACGACTGGAGTTTACACAAATTAGAAAGTTGCGCACTAGAGGTGCGCACCAAAAACGTGACACGATTTTCGTTACTTGTTAGTAGGTTTTACCCCTCGGATTTTTCTCATACCGGGCGCCTTATATATGAAAATCGATTCTTAAGGAGTAAACTCCAAAAAGAAAAACTAAAATTTCCAAGTAGGCGCTAACAAACAAGCCAAAAACACAAAGATTAGATACAAGTTGCTGAATAGGTATTGCGTGTCGAAAAAAATAAAACAGAAAAATGATTGTTTGGATTTTGTCGGAAAAGGGCCAGCTTTCCAATAAAAAAAGAATGTTCAAAATAGGTTCAAAGGTACAGTAAAAGATAACCTCATTTTTTTTTAAATGGTTCTCAAATCTCAATTCTACTGTATGTTTTACTAGGGGACGCCCGCGGTTCCGCGAACCACTCTATCCATTGGTGAAAACCTCATCAAAATCCGTTGCGTAGTTTTATAGATCTAAGCATACATACGGACGGGCGACGTAGTTTTATACTATGTTATAATTGTCTCATAACTTCGGAACTTTTTTAATTGTAAGCTAGTTTCCATTCCGATATTTAAAGTACATTAAAAAGCACAGCAAAGTTATTGTCCGAGACGCCCAGGACTGTGTGCCACAGCGGCTGGCACGTAAGATTTTGTTGCCTTACATCAACATTTCATCACAAGGCAACAGGATTCAAATTTTTCTTCAAAATTACTATATATAGCTACTTTTTATTAAATTTATCCGACCATTTTGAACATAACCCCCTTTATATGTGTGCCCGGTGACGGTGACTTGCCCCTTATTACTTGGGACTAAAAATACTGGCAAATTGTGGGTGTGTAATACACCTCTGCCTACCCCTCATGTACTACTTACTCATGGTAGGTCTCACGATGGTACACGGGAACAATCCAGCACACTTCGCCACTTCATGCTCGGCGAGGTGCTTCGTGAATGTGTATGTATTGGGATGGGACTTCAATAGCCTGCAATTGTGTTAATTACTGTCATTTAAACTATTTTAAACCTCATAGAAAGGAGAATGCCCATTCTTGTATGGAGTTTGGGACAATATAAAACCTGTCAAGGAAGAGTCGGACTCGCGCACGAGGGGTTCCGCACAAAATACATGTCAAAAATTGATACGGCCACCAACTTCAAATTACCGAAATGTTACCAAATAATTGTCGGAATTAGACCAAATCGAAATGACCACTGTCGGCTTTCAATTAAAAAAAACAAAATCGGTTCACGGTAACAAAAAAAAATTAAAAAAAAATGGAATTTCCATTTTTCCAATTTAGAAATAAGAACCTCCTTTTTTGAAGTCGGTTTAAAAGCGGCAAAAATAAGCACGTCACGTTTGCTTTGCTGTATGTTACAGAAAAACCGGTCAATCACACACTTACAGCCCTGGAATTGTGTGCTTTTGCCTCCTTGACTTTATATAGATAGAGGTGTCCCTACCGTAAGACAGAGAATACCTCACGTAAAAATTCAAATACTTATTTATATGTTTATAGTTTATAGTAAAAACGTTTGAAACAATTAACTATGTACTTATATGCAGTTGTTGGTAAAGAAACCATAGTGTGATACAGATTTACGACACAGCGCCATCTAGGGAACGCGTACGAAGCTTAAATGTGTAAATTTTCGTTTTCTCAAAAAAAACTAAAAGTATTTCGGTATTTTTTTGAAATATTTTTAGTACTGACATGATTGTCATATTGTTAATAATAATAATATATTTTTTATTTTATTTTTAAAACACTCGTGGGATACTTACAAAGAAAATCGCCAATCTCAGTTCATCGGCTATAGTGAACATTTTGTAATATTGTAGGTTAACGCAAATACGCTTTTTGTCGTAGATATTAAGTTTCATCAGTTATCTAGGAATATAAGTTGAGCTACTATCTCCTAGATGGCGCTGTACACAAACATTTATGAATCACACAAATATTTGATTCGACCCGTTGGATCTACTAACGACCACGTCACCGAAGCATTTAGAACAGTTCACTGAATTGAACGAATCGAATAAAATTTATTCAATAAAGTTCCATATTTATTTACTAGATGGCGCAAAACTAAATACTCACTTGGATTCCACTTCATCAAGTTCTTTGTCTCCGAGGGTATCGATTAAAGATATAACTTTCTCTGGATCCTCAGGTGAATCATATAGATCTTCATTGACTTCTTTCAGGTATGAGTTGACGTACGCTGATGATACGTGTACCATTGCCTGGAATTGGTTTTAAAAATAAATATAGTAATAATTCTTAAGAGCCATTTCACAAAATGCGCCGTCTTAGTACGGTGCCCACTTGTGAATCGTAATTTATTGTAATTTCGATTGAAGTTATATCAATATTTTGACAAAGTATATGCAAGAATTTCCTATATTACTGCAGAAATCGGTTCTCTAATGAACATAGTTTATTTTAGAATTATTTTATTTTTGTAGTTACTGTGTATTTAAACCAAAAATCACGATCAAATTGCGATGTTAAACTTAAAAATTGGCCGAATGGTTTATTTTTTGACTAAATAATTGTAATACAATTCAATCATCTGTTACATTAAATGACGATTAAAATATATATCCAATGCTTTATGTATTTTCTGAAATCAACTCTGCACCCGTTTTTCAATAGAATGCTTGTGGGAAATTGATTACTATAGATCAAATAAGTTATTTTTAGTAAATGTGTTACATTAAACGTCAACACGAAAACTCGGCCAATTTTTTGCGCATATTCAATAACTTCTAGTTATTACAGACTATGGTCATTTAGGAGCTCATAATATCAGAAATTCGTGCGAAAACGTGAAATGGCTCTTAAGTGTGTTTGTCATTTAACTCCTATGAAAAAAAGAAGAAAGAATTTTATTTTATAGTTGCATTACAACTTTACACTCAACGTTACACAAAGAAAATAAAACCTATTGGTAAGTCTGCCTGATGGTAAGTCGTGACGACGTCTAGACTAGACTAGCGATTGCGGGCGACTCTCACAGAACACAAAACTAAAAATTTTCTGTAATGACTGCTAAAGACAGTAAGCTTGCTCCCTGTTATGTCGGATGAACGATAACTGTGGGTTGTGTATTTCACCTCTGCCTACCCCCTATATAGGGATATAGTCGTAAATACATATGTAGGTATATAGGGTGTTACGTAAGGGTTATATCAACCCGAAGACAGCCCAATCAGCTGGTCGAAGAGAACCCGTTTAGATATGTGTCGACCGCCAAACAAGAAAAAAAAAATCATCCAGAAAAAAAACATTATTACCGAATAAAACACTCTTGTTTGAACAACACTAGCTGATTCGGTCATTGACATCAAATAAGTAGTACAAATAAAGCGCGCCTGTGAAAAACCTACACTCTCTTTCTCTCTCTCCTGGTTGGAACATTATTACAATATAGGCAAATATGTTTCATTGCTGCTGGTTGTAGCGTGATGTTACACGTGTAGCCTCACTCAATAATATATAATTCAAAACAAAAATAAAATTATTAAAACCAATAGTTCTTCATCATTCTCATCATTAAAATGTCATAAAATGACATTAAATAATCAGAATGGGACCAAATAATGGTCTGAATGAGACCATATTGAAATGGGATTACTCAAGAAGCAGTAGTTTCTATAAAAAAAACTAAATACGGGTTCACACAGTGCAAAGAGAAATAACTACCTTCAGAACACAAAAAAAAAATGAGAATGTTTCCTTTTTAAAAGTTGGTTAGAAAACATACCTTCAAATTCTTAACACCTTTACACAACTCCATAACCCTCCGAGTTCCAAGTAGGTTTATCTTAACGGTGGGTCTCAAATTCTCTTGAAAGTCCAACGTAGCAGCTGAATGTATAACAACATTGATATCATCTATTAAAAGCTGACGGTCTTTGGCACTAAGGCCGAGATTCTCTTCTCCGACATCACCCGCTATTGGTGTTAGCTTTTTAAATATATCTGTGGTGTTCGTTTCTAGTAGTTTCTCGAAGACCTGTAAAGTTATGAAGATTATGTCATTTAAAAACAAGTTAAATATATATTTTAGACTTTTCGAAAGTTTTTTCATAAAATCTAAAAAATGTCACATGACATGAAGTAGGTCTTTGACCATACTGAGTTGATTGCAGCTGGTCTTGAGTCTCTATTACCGTTCTCGATTTGACCTCGTTTTGAACTTGACCTTGAGATCAGAGGTCAAAGGTCAAGTTCATTTTAGAGGTCTACCATGCTGAGTTGATTGCAGCTGGTCTTGAGCTCTATTACCGTTCTCGATTTGACCTTGACCTTGAGATAAGAGGTCAAAGGTCAAGTTCATTTTGGGTGGTTTCCGTCTATGCTAAGTCGATTGGCGTTTACACTGAGTCTCTAGCTGTTACCGTTCTCGAGTTGAAAGTTGTCCACGGACAGACAGCCATTACTGTTGTATAAGAGACAACATTGACACAAAATGGGACCAAATTGTAAGCAGTAGCTTTCAATTGACAATTTATTTTCAAAATCACCTCACCCAGTTGAAAGATATGAGGTACTTAAAGAAAAAACAATCACATTCGATGTATGAGAGCCCCCTTAAATATTTATTATATTCTGTTTTTTAGTATTTGTTGTTATAGAGGCAACAGAAATACATCTGTGAACATTTCAACTTTTTAACTATCACGGTTCATGAGATACAGCAGTCTCAGTATTTCCTTTTGGGTTCCCGTTTTACGGTACAGCCTAAAAATATACATAATCATTTTTTAAAGGCCATTAATAAAAAAAAATTTTATTTAAATAACTTTCATGATGCATTTAGTGTAAAGCTGTTCATTTCAAATTACACAGACATTTCAATTATATTTCATTGTATGTATAGATTCAATTGTCTTAAATGAATTACATAGTTGAATAGTTTATACACATTTAGCTATTCAACATAACAGAATTTAAACATAGTTAAATTAAAAGGTGTGGAAGTTAAACTTAAGCCATTAAAGTACAAAGTAAAAAATTACCATCTTTACATTTCTCATTAAATGTAATAAGCCATTCATACCTAGTTATTATATAAATCATTACATAGTATAAAATGAATTTGCTTTCATTGTATGGTTGAAAGAGGAAAGCTACTCTGACACTACAGAACTAATTTTGAAAATTCTTTTACTGCCAGCTACATTATTCCCGAGTGTACTACTTTTTATCTTGGTAATGTGCTCCCATGGGAATTGACACTGAGAAAACTGTATCACGCAGGTAAATCCGTGGTAATCGGCTAGTCATGTATAAAATTAATGTAGTTTACAGCAATAGATGAGTGATATAAGGAGGTTTATATGTGTGTGCAATGTGTGCATATTTGTCATGTGTGTGCATTTTATTAATTTATTTCATAGATTTTTTAAATGTAAGTACAATAATGAATTTAAAACAAAACTTACAGGATTTTTAGGAAACTCTTCTAGTCTTTGGATTATCTCCTTTCCTTTCTTCGGTCTCATGAGCAGGTATATCTTCCCAGCCTCAGGAATACATCGTAGAATCTTCTCGATCAAACATAATCCGACAAAGCCGGTGCCTCCGGTAATGAAAAAGTTTTTTCCGGCGTAAAATGCCTTTACTTGAGATTCTTCGGACATTTTAATATCACTTTTTTATATCTGTAATAACAAGAAATATTTCGTTGAAGAATCAAAGCGTTATAGTTTTTTTTTCTTATATTCACTAAATTATGTTTAATAAACAAGTGAAAGTTTGAAAATAATAATAAACAACGGAATTTTTACAACTTGACTTGGGTTGGGTGATTGATGAGGCTTTATTTTTTAGCCTAAGCATAGCAGTAATGACTTTAGTCGATCGACCTAATCAGCCAATGATGTCGCAGGAAATCAGAGTCACGTGTTCAAATAGTCACTCGGCCGCAGTATACTGCAATAGCATTGGTTAATTATGTCGGCCGACTTACTCGATAATTCCATACTAAAACTGTTCTTGACATTTTTGACAGTTCATTACAGGCATTTTTTTATCTTTATCTGTTACGGGCAGGCTAAATTCTTAGACCATGCCGCATATAGTTATCGTGAAAAATCAAAAGCTTTATTGTGTTCAGTCCATTGCCAGTGATGAATTTACCTAGTGACAAATAAAACTATAGATTACGATTTATAGACAGCCTGTGATGGGAAAACTGGGTTTTCTCGCGCTCGAAAATGGCCCAACGCAGATCTAGCTCTTGCTAGGAAAATCTTGCCGCGAAGAACGTGTGGAGTTCGATTCTTGTAGCCAGTCTGGCAGTTGCTATGTGTTGCTAGCCAATCAGAGACGTACATTGACAACTAATCGAAATTCGACATACTTAGTCTAGAAGCATTGTTCATAGAAAACAAATTATATCGAGAAACCGTTTATTAGGAGATTTTGTTTTCGTTCGTTCACTGTAGACAGCACATTACATAGGTAGTGACTATGAGCACAGAATAGGGAATAGTATTTACATACAGAATTTGCACTCCGACGTTAATTAAAGCACATTCTTTTGTTTACAGAGAACATCATTCGAACGTTAGGGTTGACAGTAAAGTAAAATATATACCAGCATAATTTGACCAATGCCGCTGACGTATTTTTTGCGGTTGTTAGGCGAGTGACATAGGCCTGCTATGAGGTCCATGCCTACAAGTCACTACATCTTCGAAGCAGGGCATTTCAATATTTTAGGTTAGGTTATATTCTATACGTAAAAATCTGGTTTGTTAGAAATGTATAATTATGACGTAGGTACTTACAGAAAACAGACAAGCCCTAAAAGGGACTTTAACCCAAAGATGTAAGGTAAGGATATAATAAGATCGTCACAGTAAACTTGAAACACAATGTTGGATAGAATCAGGCGTTACCTGGCGAAAATCCATGACACAGTAATGGTAAAAGATGTTCAAACTTTTCAAAATAATTGCATCATTCTCGTAAACGAGGCATTGACACGAGGAGACTGACAGACAGTCTTGACATCTGAGACAGTCTTGAGAATGCCTCGTTTAGAGGTGAAACATTTGTCGACGTTTTAATGTCTTCTATTTTTGCGAGAATGATGCAATTATTTTGAAAAGTTTGAACATCTTACTTACCATTACTTTGAAACACAATACCTTAGCCTTCATTTTCTGACTTAATTAACCAGAGATTAGTGTATTTAATCGCCTATGAACATAATTCCTACCTATTTTCCGAGTTTTAACATAAATCACGCATAGATTACAATATTATAAACTTTGTGCATCAGTTAACTCTGTATTACAGAAAATTACCGACCGCAAGATAAATTATTTTAGCAAAAAAAAAAACAAGTCTTAAAATTGTCGGAAGAAAACTAATACTACTTTAAAATAATTTACAAAATTGGTGCAACCAGTCCAAAGTTATGATGTAACAAATATACAAAAGCAACATACAGTCGAATTGAGAAGCTCCTCCTGCTTTTTGAAGTTTAAAAAGTACACGACACAACAACCGACTTCAAATAACCGAAATGGGACCAAATAATGGTAGGTATGGGACCAAATTGAAATGGGACCACTTGCAAAGTAGTTTTTTTTTTTTTTTTTTTTTTACAATTTTCTAAATTATTCTGCGCGGGTGGAGCTGCGGGGCTCAGCTAGTATTAAAGTACCTACACAAATTATCTGCTATAATATTAGTGTCCGATAACTCCTCCTTCGTCAGACAAAAGCAGAGTTGCAATTATTTAACCATCCCGGCGAACTATGTATCGCCTCAAATATATATATAAAAAAAAAGAATATTTTAATATTTCATGCAAATGTATGTATTATTAATTACAATTGAAAAACGCGACGGACGGACAGACAGACAAATTGTCGTACTTAATATATAGGCTGTTACATAAGGGTTATATCAACCTGAATACACCCCCATCAGCTGATCGTCCAGAATCCGTTTCGATATGTGTCGACCGCCAAATAATAAAAAAAGTTCAAAAAAAAAGTTTCATAATGCGTTATTTCAAATCAAAACAAACTGTCCCAACACTAGTGCTTGACATATCTACTAATAGACAATGACCGCGTGGTACGTACAATGCCTTCCGCGGCGGGCGGGGAGAATTTCAAACGGCGACCTTAATGCGAAACAGAGACAAAATGTTCCTACCAGGAGAGAGAGAAGATTTTTCACAGGCGCGCATTGTTTCTACTACCTACCTACTTGATGTCGATGTACGAATCAGCTGATTTTGGATAGTGTTGTTCAAACAAGAGTATTTTATTCGGTAACTAGGTCGCCGCAGTCGCGAAACGTACCGTTACGCTGCAGCATATATTTGAGCGAAGCGAGTTTCAATTCAAAATTCTGGCATCGTATTAACCAAATTCACAGAATTACCCAAATTCTGTAAGCTTTTGATGAGTGCAAGAAAATCCGAAATCGGCCGAGTATTCGCCGAGAAACAATTTAACATAAATCGTTTGAAAAATAATTTGAGTCACCCGTTGAGAGCTCCGCTCGCGTTCGGCTCGCTTCGCTCAATAATGTCTTTTTATTGGATGATTTTTTTTTCTTGTTTGGCGGTCGACATATATCGAAAGGAAAATTAATTTAATCATAACTTATTGGTTATTGTTGAGCATTTCTTGGTTTGATGGGCTCACACTGTTTAATTAAATACTAGTTATCCCGGCGAACTTTGTATTTAAAAAAAAAAGAATATTTTAATATTTCATGCAAATATATGTATTATTAATTATAATTGAAAAACGCGACGGACGGACAGACAGACAGATTGTCGTACTAAATATACTAGTTCTTTGTATCGCCTCAAATATAAAAAAAAATGAATATTTTAATATTTCATGCAAATGCAAATGCATATATATTGAAAAACGCGACAGACGGACAGACAGACACAAATTGTCGTATTAAATATATAGATAGATTTATAAGGACCTGACTTCACCGATAGATATGGACATTCACACACAACGTCATCTAGCCCAAACTAAGCTATAAGCTTGTGCTATGGGATCTAGACAACTGATAAACTTACTTATATAATTTCTAAATACATACATAATATATAATATACATAGAAAACACCCAAACTCCGAAACCAACATTTGTGGATCACACAAATATTAGATTCGACCCGGGAATCGAACTCGAACACTATAGACCACGTCTCCGAAGCAGTCGTAATTGACACAGGAACCGACTTCAAACTACCGAAATGGGACCAAATAGTTGTCGAAATGGGACCAAATAGAAAGTAGTAGATTCCAATAAAAAAAAAAATCAAAATTGATTCACCCAGCCCAAAGATATGAGGTAACAAACATAAAAAAAATACAGTCGAATTGAGAACCTCCTTTTTTGGAAGTCAGTTGAATAAACAGTCAAGTTCAAAGTCTAAGATTGAAGACCGTTCGTTCCGCTCAGTCAATAATAAAAGAAAAACAAACTATGGTAATATAATGATTTCATTTACACTTCATAAACACCATATAATTACTGTCTAAAGTCTAAACTTTGACTATTAGCGAGATCGTGACATGTCGATGAACAAACCGAAAACGTGACCATTGTTGTCAAAATTATTGGCGGGATTTTTATTTTTTCAATATTTGTTGTAATTTTTATTTTTTATTTATACATTTTACAGCTAACAAATTTATCCTGTAAACGTACATAGGTTTGTGTAGGATAAACCGTTCTCTTCTCGTTAACTTTTTCACATAGGTAGGTAGTTAATAATTAAATACTTCCCTACATATGCACAAATTAACATTATTTATCTATAGGTACATAGTATAAAACAAAGTCGCTTTTCCTGTCTGTCTGTCCCTATGTATGCTTAGATCTTTAAAACTACGCAACGGATTTTGATGCGGTTTTTTTAATAGATAGAGTGATTCAACAGAAAGGTTTTAATGTATAATACATGTATAACATACTAGAGTAATATCGATTATTTTAGAGGTTTCTAATGTAATGTCGTAAATAAACACATTTTTTTGCGCTTTCATTGCTAACGCTGACGAAACCCTACGAGACAGATCAAAATAATGTAGGTACTCCAGTATTGTACACCATAGAAAGGTCTACAAAAAAGTCCGCGATAGCATATGTCTATCTCTTAAGGGCCCAGATCGTGAAAATCACCGAAAAGAGTGTTACGATTGTTCATATTTAACCTATTTACATATGATTAATAACAACGATAATTTGTATATATTAAAATGAAAGACCAAAAATTATGTTAGTGCTAATTTTAACTCTTAAAACCCTGTAGTTGTTATTTAATAAACGTCAACAAACGCACAAAATTGAGAAAAAAATCGAAAACGTGCCTTCGTATTTTTCAGATTTAACCCAATAAATCAACACAAATTGATAAAAAGAAACACTTTTTGAACACTGAAAAAACCAATAAATATAACGTGATACTTTTTTTGTACCTTTACAAACAAAAACTTCCCCTTTTAAAGCCCTAAAATCTAGATATGTTTTACGTAAATTCTCCATAGAAAAATGTATGGAAATTCAAGCGCGTCCCGATAGCACGGTTGTCGCTACTAATCGCCAGTGCGCCATAGAATTTCAAAGTGACTCCACGCGTGTCGGATGCTACAGCAAAATTACGTGTTGTGAATTTGTGTTTTTTGTGAAAAACTGTAAGTACAATATTTTTATAACTAATTTACTTTCAGTAAGTAGAAAGTACCGATATAATGAAAGTCTGAAAGAAAACCATGATGGAACTAGATATAAATCGTAAGAAATACAAAATTATTTACTTTGTTGCGTAGGTCATTTTATGAACCTTGTAAAGTAGGTATCAATTCAGGCTTGAAACAATCAAAGCCCTGCCCACCTTATTTTCTCGAGATATGAACTGGCGGGGTATATAGTTCTCTGCACGACATACATAGATTTTTCAACATGATAAAGGCAATAGGTATCATAAACGTAATTGGTAATCGAGGGTCTCTTTTCGCAGGATAATTTGCTGAGTGCCATGCCAGCGAAAAGAAAATTTAGTACGCATTATAAAAACGTGAAAGCCAAAAGATCTCGGAATAAAATGTAAGTTCCTCCCTACTTATTTATTTACCTGCCTACTTGACTACGTCTTGTCCTAAATACCTAGAAAAAAATTACTAGATTTGTGTTAGTGTCAAGTAAAAATCCTTTTTTTTTTTTTTTTTTAAAGCGGAAGTAAAAATCCTAGTTTTATAACTTTTATTTGTGTGTATGCTTATCATGTCTTAGTAGTAATAATAATATAATCTATTTGCATTTTGAACAGGGTAGGTACATTACAAAGCAAATAGGTACAATGATTTAGATCGCCTGATTCAGACATATACCTACAACAGCATGTAAATATTGATTTGACATGTAATTAGATAGGTACACAATTAGGTATGTCAGTCTAAGAAGAAAAATTACAATGTCCAGTAGGTAATAATTACGTAATTTCAATATCTATATAAGTAATAAAGTCAATTTCTATAGGAACAATTTTCATAATAATAAATTTTATTACATAATATAGTATTAGTTTTCATATATTTATGTATTTCAAAGCAATGAGTTTGCTTACACTATTATTAGTTACAGTATTATTAGTTTTCATGTTCATCATGTCTAAATATGTGGAAGTGGAAGTAGGTATGTTTCCTATCAGAAATTGCACAGGCGCGCGCGCGGCTTTGTCGACATACCTACCGCCAAAGAGGCGCGCCGTGCCTGGCGTAGGGTTGTACAAAAATTACAAAATAAATAAAAAGTGGATATTGATGAATAATATTTCCAGTACTGAAAATGAAGAAAACCTTCAGGCTGAGACTCCGAGCAACACTGCTACGCGCTGTATAGAGGTAAGTTGTTATACGTAATTCTTGTAGACTTGTTACATAAATAAACAAACTAGTTAGTGATGGGCGAAGACAAAATCTCAGTACCTACAGTTTTTTTTTTGCAATATTTATTATTTTCATTGTGAGACAAACACATACTTCTCAATTACTTTCTCAAAAGAAAATTCACGTTCAAATCTCGTATTTTACCAAAATCAAGAATTTTTTTTGTAAAATATTATCTTTTACGCGACTGGTGTACGTATGTATGTATGTATACTAAGTAATATATCTTTGTGGCACGATAAGTTCAAAATTATTGAACCGATTTTAATGTTTTTAGTATCATTAGAATTGTCTTCTAAGCCCGAGTGACATAGAATAAGTGACGCCATAAAAAACCAATACGTATAGCGTAAATGAAATTTATAATTTCTGTTCATCACGAACATAATATTGTATGAATTCTTTTGCACTTTTATAATTTGTCTTCGTCAGTTATGAATATAAATAAATAAACAATAAAAATGTTAAAACCCGACAGATTAAAAAATGAAAATGTGTAATAAAAATATTTAATAAAAATAAATGACAACACCATTGTAATATAGCGTATTTAGCAGTCGGGGTCTATTTCTAAAGAAATATTTAGCTAGTCAGGAATATCTTCGAGCCTGTGAGGATTTCAATGGGTCTCAACTGTTGAATTCGATTTATTACAATAGTGTTCTTATTTATTTTTATGTAACATAATTCAAGACCGTAGACTTGTTTTCTTTTTACCTTTTGAGTTTTTATGCATATAGTCGGATTTATTAAATTTATGACGTGATAACGTCTTATAAATCGATGAACACCGGCAACACGCACAAAAAAGTGTCACATTATGTCACGCTAGGGTCAAGCGAGAGCGCAGTACAAGCGATGGAGAATAATATTATGACATTATCCGGTAAAATTATCGTCCTAAACCGACTTTACAAGCAACCAGTTTTTTATTATGTTTATTTATTCATTTTCATAATTGACGAAGACTGATAAAAACGTTTAAGATTTTGATCTGGTGTTATGTGTTTCAAAGATGTATTCTAAGGGAGTTCTTAGCTATGTTAAAAGAAATCAAGCCATTATCTTTGGATGAAGTGGAAGTTGGGCGTAGAGTAGTGGATATTTCTTTTTTTTTTAAAGCTCTTCAGGCCATAGGGGACCACGGTCCAATGGATTGTAAGTTAAGTTACCTCAGTATAATAGGTGAAGTAAAAGTTGGTCTGGACTCAAAACTCATCATAAAATGTAGTATGTGTAATATGAAATTTACTGTGTGTTTGGTTGAAAAGAAAGAAGATAGCATGGAAGTGAATCATCAAATTGTGTCTGGTATCATATCATCTGGTGGGAGCTACTCTCAGTTAAAAACATTAAGTGCCGCAGTAGCCCTACCAATCATGTCACCTTCATTGTACAATGAAATTAATAATACGGTTTGCGATTAGTGGGAAAAGACAGCAGCACATTCCATGGCAGAAGCTGTCAAGGAAGAAGCGGAGTACGCAGTGTCTATAGGTAGTGTTGATAAAAATGGTACACCATTAATATCTGTTGCTGTTGACGGTTGTTGGAGCAAGAGATCTTATGGTAAGAATTTTTCCGCCTTATCCGGCGCAACTGCGATAATTGGCATTAAAACTAATAAAGTATTGTTTTTTGGAGTTAAAAATAAATACTGCGTAGTCTGTGCACGAGCCGCAAAGAACAACAGTCAGCCCCGGAACACCATTGTTTCAAGAATTATTCAGGATCATCTACCGGGATGGAATCGACCATTATAGTTGAGGGGTTTAAACGTTCCTTTGTTGATCACGGTGTAATTTATAATAAATTTGTAGCAGACGGCGATTCCAGTACTTATAAAAAAATATTAGATTCGCGTCCGTACGATAATTTAATAGTAGAGAAAATTGAATGCAAAAATCATCTTTTACGAAACTACTGCAATAGCTTGGACAAATTGTCGAAAGACACTAAGTATCCTTGCGAATTGCGGAAATTCCTAAAAGAAAGGTATTTGCGTTTAAGAACGGGTGTAAAATGCGCGATTAAATATTGGGGGGATCAAAATCAGTCACTCGAAGAAAAAATAAAAAATCTTAGTGAAGATATCCTAAATGGTCCACAACACGTATTTGGTAATCACCAACATTGCAAGGAGTATTTTTGTAGACCTGACACTCGTCGAATAGAACCTGTTGGGTTACTTCCAGCAATTGTTGGATGCGGATTAATGGATGCGGTAGAAATTTTAAGTAAAAGACTGTCATATCATTCTAGAAGTTTAATTCATAATTGCACAAGTAATATAGTTGAAAGTTTTAACGGAGTAATTGCCAAATTAGTTGGGGGTAAGCGTGTAAATTATTCTTCCCGTGGTTCTTATGCGGGCCGATGCGCAGCTGCTGTTGTGTCTTTTAATACGGGATCGATTCATAGTAAAACTCATGAAGTCATATTTAAATCTAGTCCTAATCCTTTGATCGCGAAAGTGGAAAATAGTAATCGTAGAAACCGTTTAATTGCTAAACCTAAATTAAGATTGAAAAAAAGCCACAGCGCTGTATCGAAAGACGCTCACTATGGACCAAACTGCGAAAAACCTGATCTGAGTCCAGAATTATATGAGAAAGCCAAGTCATCTTTTTTAGTTGATTTAAAGTTGTCTTGTGCTGAAAGAGAGGAGCTTGAAAGGTCGACCCATTTGCAAAGAAGTAGTGCTGAGTGGATGAGTACAAGGAGAAAATTACTAACCTCATCATCGTTCGGGGAAGTTTGTAAAAAACGAGAGAGCACAAGTTGTGCTGCTTTTGTTTGTAAAATCGTTTATGGTAGTAATATCTCCAGTTTGCCTGCTGTACGGTACGGTATCGAAAACGAAGAAACTGCAATTAGACAGTTAGAAATTCAAGAGAATATTAGTATACAAGGTTGCGGTTTGTTCGTCGACGATCAATATGAATTTCTTGGTACTACACCAGATGGCATTTATGCAAACGGTTTAATTGAAATTAAGTGCCCACATTCTTTAGCTGGCATGACTCTTGATGAAGCAATGGCCAAACATACCTTTTGGGTTAAGGACAAGGCTTCCAAGGGTTATGTCATAAATAAAAATCATTACTGGTATTTCCAAATTCAGGGACAGCTACATATAACTAAAAGAAACGTTTGCATGCTTGGCATCTGGTTTGGTGCTACTGTACCTATGAAAGTTTATATTATAGAAAAGGACGACAAATTTTGGAAGGAGAAAATGGAGATGAAATTAGTTAGATTTTATTACGATTGCCTCCTTCCAGAATTAGTTGATCCTCGGCAGTCACGAAGCATGCCTATTCGTGACCCGCCCAATGTCATAGAGGCTATGAAAGAGAGGAAAGAAAGAGCTTTACGTGTTTTGAAAGAGAAGAACGTCTAATATTTTGTAATTTTGAAAGAGACTGAGGTAACTTAACTACCCAGCCGGTCGATTCACGTAAACACGCCAGTTCAAAAGTCGTTTTAACTTAGAAACTTAGAAATCGCCTTTTGGTTTTCTGTTTTTAACGCACTTACTTATCTAGTCTTGGATTGTCATAAATCTTCCAATAGCTCAATTTCTATACAATTCCTATACGATTTTGAAGAGTTACCTGGTGTAAACCCAAGGTCCGATCCTAATGAAATTAAAATGTGACCACACGGGATGCACCAGCTTTCAAATAAAAAAAAGAATCATCAAAATCGGTTCAAAAAATACAGCGAATTGAGAATCTTCTTCTTTTTTTAAGTCGGTTAAAAAGTGTGCGAAGTGACATTTTTAAGTCACTACGCTACGGTTTTTATTACGTGAATCGGGCAGCTGGTAACATTTTCATTCTGATAGGTTTTGCAATAGCAATTGATTTTATCATCAAATTAGTAGAAATCAGAATTTGATCAGTAATCATTAAAATGAAAAAAACATTAGAATTTTGAACTCATATTTTGTTATTGTTTACTTTCGTTTAATTAAGTATATGAATAATTTATAAATTTCATGTTTGTTTATAACTAATTTTTGTACAACCCTAGCACGCTTTTTAGGTGGCGACTCATATTTTGTTATTGTTTACTTACTTTTAATTATATGAACCATTTTTATACTTGTGTTTCATTTATTGACAATTTTTTGTACAACCCTAGAAGATTTTTTAGATTGCGAGGTGATCGTAAGCAAAAAGTATTTGAGTGCGTAAACTCAAATACTTTTTGCTTACGATGATATAGGCACATTTCCTTGCGTAGAGATAAACACTAGCGAGGAAAGGCGTGATGTTATTTCGACCGTACTTCCTACTGAATTTGCAATTATTTTATTGAATGAAAATTTTACTTACGAAATAAGAATAAACTTTGGTAGTAAAATTACAAATAAATACATACTCGTAGTTGGAATTTTAGGTAAGTAGAATACAAAAAGGTCAGTCCGGACCTGCTCTTGATTGTTTATTATAAATAGAAAATCATAAAAATTGTGTCTCAAACTACTCTTATTTATTTATCTAGTAATTAGGATCATTTTATAACGAAAACTACTCTTGGAATATTTTACAAATAGGCAGTCGTTTATTTCCAATAATTCAACATTTTTGTTATGCTGTAAATATTCAACTTCAATAACAATAACTCAACGTGGAACGTTTGTCGCAAAATATTTTCAAAATCGCGGTCTCTCTGGGTCATTCACCCGCCCGTCGGATGATTTGGGCAACTTTAGCGCTGCTGTCGCTCAAAATCGACTTTGTCCGTGCGCGGTCTGGGCCCTTAAGGATAACTCACAGTAACCATTTTTATCTTTTATAAATGACAAAAAAGTAATGTGTCATTTGCCAAGCTATTTTTACCAATGCAGTATTATTCCTTATCTAATTGAATACTTTACATACGTTGTGCATTTAATGTAGACCAAAATTTCCATTCAAACCAAATAATTTGGACGAATGACTTAAGAGATATCTCGTGATGGAAAAAAATACGAGCGCGGCGAACGCAGCCGGGCTGTGGCCAATGACAGCAGTGAACACACAGAGATTTTAAGCAATACCGCATAAATCCTTATCCAATTAAGTACCTTAAATACATTTTGCTTTTAATATAGATCAATATGGCCCTTTACAGCATGTAATTTAAATGAATATTTTCGAAGATATTACAGATTAATAGGTTATATCATAGGCTTTTTCATTAAAAATTCATTTTCATTAATTCAATTTATTCGACATTTTTTTCGAAATTCATAGTAGATACCTTGGTTGGATAGGAATTAGAATAAAACAATAGAATTATAGCCAAAAAGCGGTTTAAAGTAATGTAGGTATTTAAGTTCAAAAAAGAACTGAATAGGATAGGTATAAAGTCATATCTGAAAGACGTCGTCGTTCAAACATTGGTCGTAGTACAGGGAATGTCCAAAGAGCACGTTCAGCTAGAGACGAAGATTCGTCAAGGGAATGTGAGGCTCAGCTCAGCCAGCTTCGGGCTAGATATAGAGCTGAAGGAGTAAGAGAATCCTCAGTTGAGCGTGAGGCTCGCTGCAGCCAAGATCGGGAAAGTCATAGTTTTCGGAGAGCCAGAGAATCGTCTGCCGAGCTTCAGGCTCGCCTCAGCCAGGATAGGGGTAGGCATCGATTACAGAGAGCCAGAACTAATTCGTGGGTAAATAAAGAAAATTCTGCCATGAATTACGATCCATCGATTCCTTACAAGGACGATCGATAGTATCAATTGATAGCATGTCAGTAGTGATTGAACATTGTTTGGCATTGAAATTCAAAGACGAATCTAATTGTAATTTATGCTTTCGATTTTCGGCACTTGGTGGAACTTATAGTAATACATTTTTGAAAAAAACTCACTTGTACACCATTCCACAAATATTTTATTTTCTGACCGGTTTCGCATTATGGCATCATCAGAGGTGTTCACTCCTACTTAATCCACACACATAATTCACTTTTATAACACATTTTCTACTAATATTATTTATTTTTACTTTCAGAAACTACTTCGTTAATATTATGACATTAAACTTTTTTTAATTGGCCAGTATTTTATACCACAGATAAAGACTATCATACAACCAATGCAAAGCATATAAATATTTGCATTGAGATATTTGAATTTTAAGACTGACATGCTACATAGTCTACATTGCAGCCGTGCGAAGCATGGGCGGTTCGCTAGTTTATTATAAACCTAACCATTATTTTTATTTATTTTATTTATTGAGCGAAGCGAGCCGAAGCCGAGCGGAGCTCCCATGGAGCAGGTTAAATGTAAAATGTTCGGATGTTCGTTTCTCAGCAACCTCTTGACCGATAATTAAAAATGTTTCACCTATTAATAGCTGATTTCAATTAAGGTCGTGACGAAGCTCTATATTCAATTTAAACCCAAAAAAAAACGCTTCACTCAATACGAAGCCGCGCACTGTTTACAGCTTTACCTAGTTTATTTTACATTTACATCTATTTTTACAGGGGAACCCCTAATGCAACAGAGTAGGCTATCTTACAAAACAATTTCTGTTGTAAGTAAACAAACAAAGTGTGAACTGTGAATTCACTCAAGGTACTACGAACTGTGGAATTCCTTTTATATTAAATATCAATATATAAATATATATATATATAAATATTATATATCATTTTTCAATATTACTTTTAGGTGGACCACCGGCAAGAAAAAGTGCCCGTAGTCCACCTGGATCCTTATGTATATACACCTTAAGAGAAGAACTCAGGAGGGGAATGACGGGTCATACATATTTTCTCCACTGTACCACTGGAGGGGAACCACGGAGCATACCAATTTTACCCGTCCTACCACTGGTGGTATAAACCAGTGGTACAGCGGAGCATAACCCTACTAAACCATTATTTTTAATTTATAAACCTAATGCGCATATCGAAGACATTCTCAATAACCAATCATATCACAGAAAATGGCGATCCCGTGACGTAATTTCGTTGACTGCTTCGGTGGCATGGTCGGTAGTACATCGGCTTTTGACTCCGGGTTCGATTCCCGAGTCGAATCAAATATTTGTGTGATCCACAAATGTTTGTTTCGGAGTTTGGGTGTTTTCTAATGTATAATATGTATGTATTTAGAAATATATAAGTATGTTTATCAGTTGTCTAGATCCCATAGCACAAGCTTATAGCTTAGTTTGGGCTAGATGACGTTGTGTGAGAATGTCCAAAAATTATTTATTTATTTATTTATTAATTACTGTAGGTATTTTACCTTATTTTGAAAATGCCGGCGATATCATTGGTTATCGAGAAACTCTTTCGAGCACTATACTATGTATTAAAGGGGGGGGGGGGGGGGGGGGTCTATGGTACCTACCTATAGTTAATTTGACCACTTGACCGTGATTTAGAACTAGGGGGCTAAAGTAACTAATTTGATTTTCTCTTCAACTAACGGTAGTTATTAAAAGTGCCACCTATTGAAATGTAGAGCAATAATTTTTTCTTTCAATCAAATATAGATGGAGCTTCTAGACTGCTTACTGTTGTACCGACAGAGCATAGTTGGAAAATAGTTGCATTCACCCCCTAACAATTTATAACTGAATTTGAACTGAATTTGTCGGAAATTGAAGCGTATTTTAAGCGGATTGATACCATTTTCGGAAAGCTGTTGCTAGAATCCACATGTTCGTATTGTTGCCATGTCGATAGTACTGATTGAAAGAGAGTTATGGCTATATTAGTTACATTTACCCTATGGGGGGGCTAATGTAACTTTTACTGATCTCATGCAACAATAACGTGAATTACTGAAAAACCTGAGCCTGTTGGTACTGTGTTATATGTCGAAACTGTTCATTAAAATATGCTTTATTAGGTATATGTATTAGCATTACCCTATTATTTATGTAGATTATGCTGGAGGGAGGCAAAGTTAAAACTTTATTTTTTGTAGTCGCATTTGCCCCGGGTGACCTTACAGACATATATCCCCGAAGGGATAGGCAGAGGTGCATTACACACTCACAATTGGCCAGAATTTTTAGTCCCACGTAATAGGGGGCAAGCCTATTGCCGTCACCGGGCACATTTATGATGGGTTATGTCTAAAATGGCCGAATGAATTTAATAAAAAGTAGCAGCTATATTGTAATTCTGCGACACTATCATGCAAAATTATACGAAATAATTATAATAAAACTAGTAATAAACAAAACTGTCATGGCCGCTTCTACAGTCTACCTGTGTGTATGTATACCTACATCTCATCAATGCAATTAGAGGTGAATTACTGTAGGTATTCCACCTTCAAGGTGAACTGGTTGGTATTATGTAGGTCATTGGGTTAACAGACAGTCGCGTTCAGTCTAACTGCTCGCGGCTGAACTTCGATATTTTCCGTGGAGCGACTGACATCACCTCCACAACCCATGGGCAATATCGAAGTTCTGCTCGGGCCTCTTAAGCTGAGAATACAAGAAGTATACTTGAGTCGACACTCATTGTCGGCGTGTGTAGTGTCAGTGCCAGTGTCGTCACCGTGGAGACAAGACCTAAGGGCTGGTTTACATTGGTCAAGCTTTTAGTACAGTGGCGAGTATTTCGAGTCTGGACAGTGGCTGTTTACACTACGGCCAGTCAAGTGTCTTTCCTCTGGCAAAATGGACGAGTCTCGACAAAAAATACGTCTGATGAAATACGAATGATCGCCGCAACATCTATGTCCCTGCATTTTAAATCTGTAATATCTCCCAAAATATTCATTTAAATTACATGCTGTAAACGGCCATATTAAACTATATTAAATGCACAATTTATTTAAGGTACTGTGTGCATTGTGGAGACCTCAGTTAAGTGCTTCCACACATTCGGTTATAGGTACCTATATGAAATCCCGCCAAATTAAGTGCAAAGGTTTGACACATAAATAAAAAATAAAAAATCTAAGAAGACATTGCCAGCTTTAAATAAACTAGTTATCCCGGCGAACTTTGTATCACCTCAAATATATATATATAAAAAAAAGAATATTTTAATATTTCATGCAAATGTATGTATTATTAATTATAATTGAAAAACGCGACGGACGGACAGACAGACTGAGAGATTAATTAAAAATTCCATTATATTATACCTAAAGTAACTTAATTGTTAATTCATTCAATATGAAACGCAATAAAATTTTATTATGAATAAAAAGTAGTAAGAAGCTAATAATAGATGTATTACATAAAATTTAGCAACACGAAGAAGAGGTCGCGAAACTTTTTGACCGGTCTGAAGTTTGAGCGAGAGCGTATAACAATCTAAAATAATAAGTACAAATTAAATTCATTAGAATCATTATAACTAGTGGTTCTGTGAACCGTAGACTTCGGGAGCGGTTCTTTATTACTCTTTCATTTGTCATCCAATCCAAAAAATATCATTCAAATGCTATTCATTGTAAGCAAGGAGTGTGTGTGTAAAGTTTCATGCAAATCGGTTGATAAATACGGCCTCAAACATGATCTGACAGAACCCGTAGATGGGTACAGACAAAAGAAATTCTCCCCAGTCTGCAAGTTGAAACGGAGCCTTCGGTCGCTTCGCCCCCTCAGTCAACTAGGACACAGTGTCATTTGAAATCAAAGCAGAGCTTGTGCTTTGAGAATTAGATGACTGAAATACTTTATACTTTTTGTTGTAAATTTAATACTTACATAAAACAGTCAGTCACTTCACAGAATTTATAATCGACGCAGTTGAACTTATTGAAACCCTCGGACATCATTTGAAATGCATTTGTGTCGGCAAAGTCTTCAAAGTAATCAAAGTCATCGATTATATGTTTGATAGGTTGATTAGCAGCTATAAATATTATACCTAAGTACTTACTTAAATAAATTTGGTGCAATGTAAAAATGTCATAAGTCATAACATACTCGTAATAATTTGGATCACACAAATATTTGAGATTACTGATTATCGCTAAAACATCGCTAGCCAGATATTTTCTTTTCTGTTCGCCAGGGCATCCTTAGATCGACAGGTGTAGGTATGGTGGTAGACCATGGAACATATAATAGTACAATACCACTTGCAGGTGGCCTCGAACTTCTAAAAACATGGTGGGACATGGCCTATGTAAGTGTGTTACCAATCCAAGTAACTACATTATATAAAATTAAGCATATCAACCTACGCACACTTCATACTTTTCTTCGACTAAGCATCTCCTTCCCCTGGCCCACTGGAAGAGATTTCTTAGAAATAAGTGGTGCCTTTGTACTACAACTCTATCCTACTGTTCTTATCTCGCTCTTCCTTCTTGTGTGTAGATAAATAAATAAATAAAATACAAAAAAAAATGTGACTAGCTTCACGTAGGTCAAAAAATTTATAGCTCTATTCACTGTTACAAATTTTTAACGAACCCAACCATATTACGTAAAACCACAACTCTAGCAAGTTTAAGTCTATTTTTGGACGTTAAATTACACTTCTATTTATAGATTTCGTAAGTGTTGTGTTCATAAAATTATGGATTAGGTACTGATTTATTGAGAGATTTTTGCTTTCTTTCGTAAGTAAAGAAGTAGGCTTGTAGGGCTTAAGACATGGCTGGTAGCATTCCGCGCAATGTTTCATAACTGCATTGGCGATGCGTGTGTAAAATTTTCCGCGCATAGGTATTTTATTTATAAAGAGAACGATATATTTTTTATTTTTTATTTAAACTTTTATTTCAGGCAACGTAGACTATAAATAGTTACAGTTCTTATAAACTAATCTATGGGACATAGATATGCTGATCCTGTTATATACAGGGATAACCGCTACCTAGGGCCCTATTTAGGGGGAAGGGGGGACATAGGGGTTCCGTAGTCACCCATTTATAGCCTCTTCAATAAATCCTGAACTAGCAAATTTATTTTAGCCGTACATTTCCTTTAAAGTTCATTTCATTATCAGATTTTTCGAGCTAGCCGTTTCGCATTAAAAAGCAGGGCAGGAGTTTATAGCCGTACCTAGCCTTAAACTAGGTGTAACCGCACTTCGGATCTAACCGTGCCTTACATAATTATAAAACTCTTAAATCACTCTATCTATTGATGTAAACTGCATTAAAATAGCGAAGCCACGACGCACAGACAGCGAGAGCAACTTTGTTTTAGATAGTATTAGTAGACGCCTGTGGCTTCACCCGCTTGACAAATTATAAACCCAAAACCTTCCTCGAGAACGTCTTTATCCATTGGTGAAAATCGCATCAAAATCCGTTGCGTAGTTTTAAAGATCTAAGCATACATAGGGAACAGCAACGACCTTTGTTTTACTTATACTATGTTATATGACTGACTAGCAGACACCCAAGGCTTCGCCCGTGACAAATTATATACTTCCACCCTCCTCGAGAACCACTCTATCCGTTAATTAAAGCAGCATGAAAATCGGTGCACTTTTGAGTTTATGGCGAACAGATAGATGCTGCTGATAGATATGAGAAGATGTACACACACACACTCACATATTATATCACGCCTATATCCCCAAACGGGGTAGGCAGAGGTGCAATACACACCCACTATTTGCCAGTATTTTTTGTCCCACGTAATAGGGGGCTAGCCTATTGCCGTCACCGGGCACACACATAGTGGGTTATGTCCAAAATGGCCAAATTAATTTAATAAAAAGTAGCAGCTATATTGTAATTTTGAAAAAAAATTAAACCCGTTGTTTTGCGATGGAATGTTGATTAGAGGCAACAAAATCTTACGTGCCAGCCGCAATGGCACAGCCAATTAAAGTCCTGGGCGTCTTGGAGTAACACACTAACTTGAAGATGTAAGTAGATCATAACTAAATATAGTAAGTAAGTATAATAGTAAGTATAATATATACATTTCACATGTATTGTGTAATTATGATGTATACTTAGGTAGGTACTTGTAAGTAAACATCGCATAATTTTTATTGCGTAAAACGGTAAATTATTCAAGATGGCGGCCAAGTGTACTATATATGTACTTTCTAGTGATAATTCAATGAGAAAACCTGTACTTTTCAAGTGAATATACCTTATCTAACTCGTAAACACGCAAAGTGCCGAAATTACGGAATCTCAGAATCATCTCTTTATCCACAAAGCGGTTGGCCGAGGTGTATTAATTTTCTTAGTTCTACCAGGCCTATGTCACTCGCCTAACAACCGCAAAATATACGTGACGTCAGCGACAACTTGAAATTGTAAGTCAGTAAGGGTTGTCTCTTGTTTGTGACACGTGCATTGACCATAGAGTTGATATTGAGGCATTAACGTCATAATTATTGGTCAAATTATGCTGGTATATATTTTACTTTACTGGACAACCCCAACGTTCGAATGATGTTCTCTGTAAACAAAATAATGTGCTTTAATTAACGTCGGAGTGCAAGTTCTGTATGTAAGTACTATTCCCTATTCTGTGGTTCGACTACAGATAATATAGGCACTTACCTAATATAGGTAGGCCTCAAACGGCGTAAATATGCTAACCTAGCAGGTGATTACATGTTGGAACCGTTTGGGGTTGAGACACTGGGGTCATGGGGTCCGAGCGCTCGCCGTCTTTATAGAGACATTGCTAAACGCTTAATCGATGCTTCTCGGGACCAGAAGGCTGGCTATTTTCTGGCCCAAAGAATAAGAATCGCCATCCAACGTGGCACCACAACCAGCATTCTGAGAACCTTCCCAGTCGGCAATGACGCGGAGGATTTTTTAAACGATATTTTGTAATGTTATGTAACGATATTTTGTAATTTTTAGTCTATAATTATTAATATTGTAATTCTTATTGTAAATAAACGTGTTCTATTTATGTTTTTTTTTTGGCTTGCCCCCATTACGGGAGACCAACAAAGAACCAAAAGCCCTCTGCTTAACCCTTAGGGGATATATGAACTCTCGCATAAATGGTTCCGTACTAAAGCGGCAAACAAATCGCGGTTGTTGTATGGGAGCCCCCTTAAATATTTATTATATTCTGTTTTTTTTAGTATTTGTTGTTATAGAGGAAACAGAAATACATCATCTGTGAAAATTTCAACTTTCTAACTATCACGGTTCATGAGATACAGCTCAAGACAGACGGACGGACAGACAGCGAAGTCTCAGTAATAGAGTTCCCGTTTTACCTTTTGCGTACGGAACCCTAAAAAACAGCCCAACTGAGAAACTATTTTTAGAGGTCGGCTAAAACACAAAAAGTCCCATACACAAACCCCGAACCTCTGGGTATCAATCAATACGCCGCCGAGGTTCAAATGAAATATGTAGGTTACTAATGATGCTATTATCTTGAAGACGAGATGCTTATAATTTTGAAACAATTATCATTGCAAGAAACTCGGTTTTAGAGTCATGATTTATGTGTTAATTTGAAATGCAAGACTTTCACAATTTATAAGTATTTCACTAGTGGGTGTGTTGCGCGGTGCTTCGCGCCGCACCACGCCATAGGTTTTGGCCTATAAGTTTTGACCCCTTAGGGCTAGGTCAAACTTTCGATTTATTGGCTTGCCTCCAGATCGAGGGCTATCCATAGAGGGGTCAACCATCATTGGAGCATAAGCAGTTCTCGAGAGCTAAAGGGTCATTCCCCATTTCTATATAGTAATATCACTTGTTATTGAAGTCCGAGACGCCCAGGACTTTAATTGGCTGTGCCATAGCGGCTGGCACGTAAGATTTTGTTGCCCTTCATCAACATTTCATAGCGTTTCATTTTTTTTTTTCAAAATTACAATATAGCTGCTACTTTTTATTAAATTTACTCGGCCATTTTATAAACCATTATAAATGTGCCCGGTGACGGCAATAGGCTTGCCCCCTATTACGTGGGACTAAAATACTGGCAAATTGTGGGTGTGTAATGCACTTCTGTCTACCCCTTCGGGGATATAGGCGTGATATGTATGTGTGTGTGTGCACACAACAATAACTAAATACTTACAATACAATATGTATCAAATATTTATCTAACTACATATTGTAAATGTCCTCCGCCGCGTCTGACTGTCTGTTCGCGATAAACTCAAAACTACTGAACCGATTTTGATGCTGCTTTCATTAATGGATAGAGTTTTTTCTTTTTTATAAATATCTTTATTCACATTTAAACAATAATCAGCTCATTCTAGTATACTTATAGTTAAGAAGGCACAGGGCCTATTAAAGTTACTTACGTATTTTTTTTTTAGTCCTACTTGAACATTTAAATAAAAATCGAACTACACACAACTATTGTAAGAGTCATTTTTGTTCCCTATGTAAATATGCTTAAATCTTATAAACTACGCAACGGATTTTGATGCGGTTTTTACTAATGGATAGAGTGGTTCTCGAGAAAGGTTTTTATGTACCTACTAGTGGTCGCCCGCGACTTCGTCCGCGTGATTATTGTTCCCGTCACCATATCTTTATAAATTGTAGCCTATGTGTTATTCTGATGTATAAGCTATAATATTGTAAAGTTTCATCAAAATCCGTTCAGTAGTTTTTACGTGAAAGAGTGACAAACATCCATACATCCTTACAAACTTTCGCATTTATAATATTAAGTAGGATATCCACTTGTCGAGCGGGCGAATTCGCGAGAGTCCACTAAGCATTGTATATATTGCAGACAATTAATCTTGGTAAAAGTCTTAAACAGTTATATTCATGAAGCGCTGAATTTTTTAAATAAAATTAACTTAACCGTTTAATAAACCGTTACAATTTTAACTTGTACAATGTATATTCTTTTGTTTGTTACCTCATATCTTCGGACTGAGTTAACCGATTTTGAATTGGAAGCTAGTACTTCCCAAGTGGTCCCATTCCGACAACTATTTGGTCCCATTTCTATTTGGTCCCATTCCGACAACTATTTGGTCCCATTTCTATTTGGTCCCATTCCGACAACTATTTGGTGCCATTCCGACAACTATTTGGTCCCATTCTCACACAACGTCATCTAGCTTAAACTAAGCTATAAGCTTGTGCTATGGGATCTAGACAACTGATAAACATACTTATATATTTCTAAATACATACATAATATACATAGAAAACACCCAATCTCCGAAACTAACGTAGTTCACACAAATATCGATTCGACCTGGGAATCAATCAATCTTTTCTCTACATTAATTGCACATTTCTAAGCACATTACTTTCCTCTCATCTCATAACATGTCTATTATCGCTATACCGTGACAGTTGTGAGTTGCTGCGTAATTTTTTGGGATCCGTACCTAAAGGGTAAAACAGGAACCCTATTACCTTATCTACTATAGAACATTCATAGGTTTATGCAGGTAAACATGTTTGCCATCACTCAAATCTTTAAATAAAACACTTTAAGAAGGCACCTGACCCTAATCAATTCGCCCAATCCGCTACCGCTAACCCCGCTCCCGCTATCGCTCGAGTGAAGGATAGCGATATTCACTTTCCAAAGGACAGACAGAAATTTAACGTAAGCGACAAAATAAAAACTATGAATTAAAGACGAACTATAATGATTATGAAAAAAGTATGTTGAGCAAATGTAGGTTTTATCAATGCCTTTTTAGATATTAAAAAATATTAAAGAAAATACAGCAAACTTAAAAGATCTAAGTTAAAATGTGATTAAAACAAGGTTTTTTGTAATAAAAAAACTATCGAGAATTTTTTCAGTAATCGTGTTTTCATCTTGAGTATTTAATCTTCATGAACTGAAGTTACTTGTATAAAAAAATCAGTTTCCTAGACCTTATAGATTTTGAGATTTAGGTCAGTAAAGGTAGTCAAGTTAGGGTCAGGTGGCGTCTTAATATGACTAAACTGTGTTTACTGTTTAGCATGACACATAATCCCGATCAGAGGGGGGTGGAAACTTAAGGGAGGGATGTGACACATAGTTAGTGTTGTAATTACACCTGACAATATACATATAATGATGTTAACACTACTAAAGACTACGCTGTCCGTCCGTCCGCCCGCGTCCGTCTGTCTCCAGTGTGACATTTCACACAGTTCCCTGACGCTACCGCTAGGGGCGCTGGTGTGAAATGTATGGGGAATACGAAAACGTATTTCGAGCAAATTAACGTAAGGAACTGGTACTAGACACACTGGCTGTATCTCATGAAACGTGATAGTTAGACAGTTAACATTTTTACAAACGATGTATTTCTGTTGTCGCTATAACAACAAATACTAAAAAATAAACAAAATATAATAAATATTTAAAGGGACTCCCATACAACAAATAGGGTTTTTTTTGACGTTTTGGTACGGAACCCTTTGTGCGCGTGTCCGACTCATACTTAGCCGGTTTTTACTTCTTAACTAACATCCATATAATATATCTCGTATAAAGGTTTCATGCCAAACGGCCGTTCTCGTGACAAAAGAATACAAGTCATCACTTTCTCCAATTAATTTCAAAGGCCGCCATTTTCAGAGTATTCAATATTTCAAAGAGCGTTACGTTCACTTATTAATTGGCAAGAAAACGTGAGCTAAGACCTAGCTTGCTAGCTTCTTTTATTATTCTTAAATAGCTTAGTACAGCTCTCCAAATTTAAGGTGATGCGCGGCAAAAAATGGATCTAATATAATTGAATGGATTTATTGTTGCGAAATCTCGTTTTTGACGTTTTTAAAATGAGTGGATCAGGCTGCGTAATATCAACGCGCGCGGCAACGCGCGACCAAGTTCCCGCCCCACCCCCCTCATGAGCTGCCGAAAAGTATATCTCCTATCAGAGTTTACCCGATTTTCGCCATGTTTAGACCTTCACTGCGACTAGCCCAGAGGTCCGACAGCAACCAAACTTTATATTCATGCTAACTATAATGCCAACTAAAACCCCTGAAAAAATCAGCTTCCTACCCTAGCGTTTGCTGAGATACAGGTACCCCGAAAGTGTACTTTTTACAGAAATCATGGACTAACTGACCCATACAAATTCGGTTAGAATTTCTCACTTCCAGATGTGCTGGAATGCTGAAATTTGGAATGTAGGTCCCATTTATGCCCAAACCAACAGCAAAAATCGAAAAACTTGAAAAAGTAAAAAAAAAAAAACCTCAGCAGTGTAGTCGGATAGCGATAACAAGACGACCACGCCATTTGCAAAAATAATAAAAACTGAAACAACGTATGTACCTGTGGGCTATTTCATTTCATTAAAACGATCCATTGAGTGACTCTTCTTATAGTTCCTTATTCTATGATAATACTAAGAAACTATAGGTCTCAAAAAGGTATGATATCCAAGGGTAAAACACTCCGTGTGAAGGCTGACCACGTTCCCCTGACCCATCAAAGTTATGATATGGAGATATGCCAAGTTCCACGAAATTCAGGACATCAACGAACTTGGTGCCGTACCTAACTGAAGATGACACCGCCGTCTGGTGGCCGGCAGAATAGAATAGCCCCAACCCATATCCTCCCGTGGATGTCGTACGAGGCGACTAAGGGAGTGTGTGGAAAGTACTGACCCCGTGTAACTTTTCCACACACAAAAGCGGATGTCCCACCTAACCTAACCTAATCAACTAAACCTAAACAACGACCTCTGTCCTTGCACCAACACAATCTCGCAAACCTTTAACCTAACCAAGCAACTCCTTCCTACTCATCATGACCCCACGAACTTCCCACCAACATAATCTCGCAAACCCTCAACCACCTTATTTACAACTGCCCCAGATACACTTAACTCCACCACATTACCTATATCGTAAATCAACTAAAGCACTCTAACGGCACATAACATCTAAACACTTCACTAACTAAACAATCAACTTGCAAACGGTTCCAGGAGAAGGCGTATACCATAAGCGCCACTCCTGAAACTAAAACCCAAACTCATCAAAAAAAAAAAAAAACTGAAGATGACAAACGATCTGCTAGTCATGATGTATGATGTGTGAGGTACCTACCTTATCTAGGCGATTTGATAATAAATAAGTATAGTGTGATAAAGTTGACGGCACCAAGTTCGTTGATGTCCCGAATTTCGTGGAACTTGGCACATCTCCATATCATAACTTTGATGGGCCAGGGGAACTTGGTCAGCGTTCACACGGAGTGTTTTGGCCTTGGATAATGCTGAAATCACAGATATCGATATCTGTGGTTGAATTAAACCTTTTTTACGTAGGTGTCACTTGGGGAGTAGGTAAGCTGGTGAATGCGCGACAAGAGCGTTAAGAAAAGTGTGATCGGGCGAGACGAACGCGGTAGTTGAGTGAGAGGGAGTAAGATAAGGTAATTCGGACGAAATAAGTTAGGTGTTCCGGTATTCCCTAAAAATCAAAAATTAGGGGAGTTCAGATCAAAGCGGACACAACAATTTTAAGTTAAAAAAAAACTAAGCAACAATTTTTTTTTATATTTTTAAATTTAGCAATGGTTAGGCTTGTGTATCTGCAGCGAAATTAACTTAAAATAAACAAAATGTAAATGTACGTACTTATTCGTTAAAATAAAGAATTTCAAAAGAGATTCGATTATTATATTATGCAATCTAAGGAACTTTCTATGTATTTTCAATGATCATTCTATTTCATACAATTTTGATAAAAAAAAATTTTTAATAAATTTTAATTTTAAGATTTTTAATAAAAAATTCTTGGACATGGTCACACAACGTCATCTATGACGTTGTGTGACCATGTCCAAGTTTTTTTTTTAGGCTAGAGCCCAAACTAAGCTATAAGCTTGTGCATGGGATCTAGACAACTGATAAACATACTTATATATTTCTAAATACATACATAATATACATAGAAAACACCCAAACTCCAAAACAAACATTTGTGGATCACACAAATATTGGATTCGACCCGAGAATCGAACCCGAGACTCCGGAGTCGAAAGCCGATGCACTACCGACCACGCCACCGAAGCAGTCAAAAATTTTCTACGAGACTTACCGTTTTGTGATTTAATAAAAAGAAGGTGATTCAACCTGAATGAGATTTCTATACAGAAACCAATGTGGTCAGTGGTACACCTGCCGATCAACGGACGATGCTTATAGTTATTGCAAAACTATACCAAAAAGCCAATAGCTGAAATCTAACCTCTAAAATCTAATTATTATTATTACGTAGGAACTGTATAATGCCGTACCTACATGCCTCTGCCTACCCCTACGGAGATTCAGAATGAATGTATGTAAAGTAAAAGCAAGATAAATTCATTGTTTATTTGATATTTTCTAGAAATATATATAACCTAACAGGTTTTTAATTTTATTCATATCAAATAACCATTAGTTTATGTTTTTATAAATGAAAACATGTATAAAATAAGATTTAACGGCTTATTAAATATTTATATAGGAAAACTCACCTTATAAAAGGTCCTTGATGACGGCAATGCGAATGTTTATCGATACGTGAAGATATTTTATAGAACGTGTCTGCGTGGAATGCGCGTGCTTCCGCGAGTGAAGCGCGATCGTCACTAATTTTCGCGCCACTTCGAAAGGCATTTTTTGGGGTTCTGTAATCATCATGGTTCTTTTTTAAACGTGGTTTATAATAAGTCTGGCTGCAGAGATTTTATTTAGAGTGGTGTGTAACATCTTTCTGTGAATGTTGGTGTGTATTACAGAGTGGTAATGGTTTCTCTATAGTACCCGGGAACGGCAATAAGCTTGCTCCCTATTACGTGGGATAAACTAAAAGGGTAGGTGTGTACTGTGTATCTACCTCTGCTTACCTCTTCGGGGATAAGTATAAGCGTGATTATAATATTTATGTTTTTATTTGCTACCGTGGAAGATGGGAAGGCCTTTCGTGTGGGACGCTACATGCGTTGACACCTTAGCACCTTCACACCTTCCAAGCACATCCGGATGTGCCGGCGCTGCTGCTGCATCGGCTGAAGACCTTAAACGGCGTAAATATGCTAACCCAGCAGGTGATTACATATTTGAGCCGTTTGGGGTTGAGACACGCGTATAGACATTGCTAAACGCTTAATCGATGCTTCTCAGGACCAGGAGGATTTTTTTAACGATATTTTGTAAAGTTAATATTTTTAGTATATAATTATGTATATTGTAATTCTTATTGGATGTAATTGTTTTGTGTTTTATTTCGCCCATTATTACGAAGGTTTTGTTGTCGCTGTCCTTCCGTAATTCTGTCACCCAGGTTGTATCTCATCAGCCATGATGGTTAGACAGTTGGTACGGAACACTTTGCGCGCGAATCCGACTCGAACTTGACCGGTTTTTACTGTGCTCATTACGCTTATGTAACGTCAGCATACAAAAGAGAATGAGCATACTCACTTAAGTTTACATTATCAATAGACAACTTTTTTTGTTGTGAGTACGTGTTAAGAATAAAGTAGGTAGGTACTCTATAGATCTTTACGATCTTTGTTGACAAGTTTATTATTTTAATATGACAATATAATTTGTACAATTAACAGAATAGTCGGAGACGCCCAGGACTATAATTGGCTGTGTCATAGCGGCTGGCACGTAAGATTTTGTTGATCTACATTTCATCGCCAGGCAACGGGTTTAAAAATTTCGTTTTCAAAATTATAATATAGTTGCTACTTTTTATTAAATTAATTTCGGCCATTTTGGACATAACCCATTATAAATGTGCCCGATGACGGCATTAGGATTGCCCCCTATTACGTGGGACTAAAAATACTGGCAAATTGTGGGTGTGTAATGCGCCTCTGCCTACCCCTTCGGGGATATAGGCTAACTGACTACGGATGCTTTAAAACTTATCTTATCTTGTATTTATACGTTATCTTGTATTTAGATGCGATCGTAACAGAGAGGCCACAAAAAAAAAGATGGAGGGGGTGTGATTTTGGCGATAAGGCGCGAACTCAAACCAACTAAATTATCAACTTTGCTGGATAACACACACATCGAACACATTATGGTGAAGCTGCCCGCAATTGAAGCCAATAAATATAACTTTATTAGCGCCGTTTACCTTCCTCCCGGTACTTCTGATGACATATACAGCCTATATCTAGACACTTTACAGAATATAGTCAATGATCCATCTGTTGACACATTTTTTATCACGGGTGACTTCAATCTACCTAAGATCAATTGGGAGGTACAGGGAAACCATGTTGTCGCGTCTTTGTGTACCACACTTGATGTAGCCAGCCGAAGTTTAATAAACTTTATATCTACAATAAATGGCTCCCAATTTAACCACTTCAAAAACGCACTAGGACGAACATTAGATTTATTTATTGCTAATATTGACTCGGAGGTTATCTCATGTTCGCCTATATCAAACATTGTTAACCACCACCCTCCATTCTCTGTAGTCGCCAATTTAAAAACTCATATTACCTCAATGAAACGCCAGCCGATGAGTATTTATAGCTACCGCAAAGCCAATTATGATGAAGTTAAGAGTGAATTACTTGAACTAGACTGGTGTACTGTATTGTCGAACCTATCTGCTGAACAAGCAGTTAATACCTTCTATGATAGGTTATATGGGATAATAAGACGGCGAATCCCCAAGACTGATTCCAAGAGTCGCGTGCGCTACCCTGTCTGGTTTACTCCTATAGTAATTCGTATTTTTAAACAAAAAGAGCGTGCTTGGCGAAAATGGAAGACTTACAGTAATCGCTCTGACTATGAACACTTTTCAAGTTATCGCAAATTATTGCATAAGGAAATGGTGGCATGTTTTCGTAATTATATAAGTACCTTAGAAGATAACATACCTACGAATGTTAAGTACTTTTGGTCATATATTTCGAACAGGAAGGGTACAGCTAGTTATCCCAGTACTATGAACTACAGAAGTGACACATCGGACCACCCCCTTGATATATGTAGCTATTTTTCAAGTTTCTTCTGCTCTGTGTATGAACCCTCTACGCTCAACCCTGAAACTTGGCAACCACCTAATAAGTGCTCTGAAAATTCCACATGTGTATCGGATCTGTGCTTGTCTGAGGAAGCTATTCAGAGAGCTGTTAAGTCGATGGACCCATCAAAGGGTGCTGGTCCCGATGGCATACCACCTTATTTCTTGGTCAAGACTGCTGATTGTATTTCCCCTGCATTGCATATTATTTTCAACATGTGTCTAAGTGAATGCATCTTTCCCTCAATATGGAAGCAGGTATTCATTACTCCTATTTACAAGAACGGCAATAGACAAAATGTCGAGAATTATCGTCCGATTTCGATTCTTTCAGCCCTGTCGAAGTTGTTTGAAAGGCTTGTACACGATGCGCTGTATCCTCACATTCAAAATTTCATAATACCCGAACAACACGGCTTTATGAGACGTCGGTCTACTAACACTAACCTGCTTTGTTTTATTGATCACTTGTTTAAGAATATGGATCAGCGAGTACAAGTAGACGCTGTTTATACAGACTTCAAAAAAGCGTTTGACAAGGTGGATCACGCATTATTACTGGAGAAGATAGCGTTCAATGGGATACGAGGTAATCTGCTTCGCTGGTTTGTGTCCTATATATATAACAGGACTCAAAGGGTTGTCATAAATGGCTACAAATCTGACTCCATAGTAGTAAAGTCAGGCGTTCCACAGGGATCTATATTAGGTCCTCTTTTATTTGTTATTTTTGTGAATGATATTAGGAATGTTTTAAAAATACCAAATTCCTGATGTACGCAGATGATGTAAAAATTTACAAGTCTTGTAGATCTATTGAGGACTGTATGCTATTGCAGGAAGATCTTATGAGACTTAACAACTATTGCCTACTAAATAAGCTCTTTCTCAACCTCCCGAAGTGCCAATCAATCTCATTCACAAAAAATAGAAATATCCTGCAGTATGACTACGCTATTAATGGAGTGATTTTGAACAAGGTAAGCTTAGTACGTGACCTGGGTGTACTGTTGGATTCATCCCTACATTTCGATCAACATATTGAAAGTGTAATTAACAAGGCCTACCGAATGTATGGCTTTGTCAAAAGGTCCTCTTGTGACTTCGTGCGTCCTTCCACACTTCTTTTCCTCTACAATACGCTGATTAGATCTCAATTGGAATATGCAGTTGCAGTCTGGAGTCCTTTCTACGCAAAGTACAATAATAGTCTAGAAATAGTGCAGAAGAAATTTTTACGTAGTGTAAGCTACAGATGTCATCGTGAGAAAATGTCGTATCCATACTTAATAAAAAAGTACAAAATCTTGGAATTAGAATCTAGACGCAGGCTTACTGATGCCATGATGCTGCATGGTTTGTGCAATAGCAAATATGATTGCCTCGAACTCACTAACCAGTTGTGTTACTCTGTACCTAGGACAGTGCTACGACGGGGGGTGCGGTCTTCGCGTCTATTTCATGCAGGTAACTGTAGGACGAACGCGGGGTTGCGCGCACCCCTTCGTCGTCTTGTCGATACCTATAACACCTACTTCACTGATATTGACATCTTTGCTCTCTCATGTCAACAATTTAAGGTTCAGGTTCTCAGGGTATTGTTAGCCAGTTAACACCTTCCTAAAATGTACCTATGTATGTTTTTTTTTGGTTTTGTTAAGTTTATTTAATAATCTGCGAACAGTAGTGTGGGTTATGTGCTTAATAATATTGTATTATTGTGTTTTGTAACTATGTTTTAGCATATAACTGTGATTGTTCCAAATAAATAAAATAAAAAAAAATAAAAATAAAATAAAACTTGCTATGACGACATCTTTTTGCCTTGTCATCCGATTTTATTTGAAACAAAATTGTTCAGTAGGTTTGGAGATTATACAGACAAAAAACTACTATTTGTATTTTATTCATCTTTTTATTAGGGTTATATATACAAAGGGTTAAACGGGAACCCTATTACTGAGACTTCACTGTCCGTCCGTCTGTCTTGCGCTGTATCTCGTGAACCGTGATAGTTAGAAAACTGAAATTTTCACAGATGTACCGAAGTTTATTTTGCCTCAACTTATCTATCGTATTCTTTAAATTTTTAGCAGCGCAATGTTTGATATTGATTTTATAAAGTACTTTAGAGGAGATTTCACTTATAATAACAAATACTAAAAAACACAAAAAAGGGGACTCTCATACAACAAACGTGATTTTTTGGCCGTTTTGGTACGTAACCCTTTGTGGCGCGAGTCCGACTCGCACTTGGCCGGTTTTTTATATAGTCGCCTACACTCATCTGGACCACTCTATCCATTGGTAAACACCGCATCAAAATCAGTTTCGTAGTTTTAAAGATCTACGCATACATACAGAACGGTCGACTTGATTTTATAATATATGTAGTGACATCACTACATATAATATAAAACCAAGTCGACCTTAGTGATAGTGATAGTGAAGTGATATATCTATATATAGAAATGGGGAATGTCAAAAGTTATAGGCCAAAACCTATGGCGTGGAGAGGCGCGAAGCACTTCGCAAGACACCGTATTAGTTGAGCGGAGCTCTCAACGGGCGACTCAAATTATTTTCAAACGATTTATGTTAGGTAAATTGTTTCTCGGCGAATACTCGGCCGATTTCGGATTTTCTTGCACTCATTAATAGCTTACAGAATTACCCAGGTTATTACGATGGCAGAATTTTGAATTTAAACTCGCTTCGCTCAAATATATGCTGCAGCGTAACGGTACGTTTCGCGACTGCGGCGACCTAGTTATATATAATATACATTTTATTTTCTAACAGCATTAAGCTGAGAGGGAGCCTAATTCGTGCGTAATGGGATGACACTTGATGGCTTCACCGGCGCTGGCGTATGGCTGCCCAATTCCCACTATTATACATTATATATTTCGTTTTGTGTTTGCCTCTTTTTTGTTTTGTGCGGAATTATGTGCCTACCTAGTATCTATTGTATTGTGTCATTCTGTGTTCAAATTAAACGTTTTTTCTTTCTTCTTCTTCTTGTTAAAATACGTAGGTAGGTAAGTACTTTCTCTATGGCATCTTCAACATTAATCATGTGTAAGACGTGGTATTATTTTTTCTTTTTTAACTTTCCAATCACTTCACATAAGTGTGTGGTCAGTTGGTCAGTGTGAAATGACACTCGTGATGACCTATTGATTGTATACTTTCTTTATATTATTTATGCTGACTCACTATAAGACAGTGGTCCCATAAGCAGTGATTAGCGAATATGGCTAGTATTTTTTATATATATTTAAGTCGACAATTTTTTTTTATTACACTTAAAACTATCATAACAGGTTACCCCAATGCGATAGCTAGCAATTTTTTATAACTAATAACATACTGTTCTACCTTGTGAACTCACTCAGATGACACGAAAACTGCCATGTCTGGCGATTATGGGCGACTCTCTAGAACACAGAAATACTATAGAGAGTGGCCCTCAACTTGTTGACCTAGTAATGTGCCTCTTCACGTTTCGCTTAAAGAACCCAGACTTACATGTGGAAAGAAACACGTGCGCAGGCAGGGCGTTCCAAGCCACCATCGTTCGGCAGAGAAACCGTTTAAAACGCTCGGATCTTGCGAAGATGGTTTCCACAGTGTCAGAGTGACATCTCTGCCCGGTACACGTTGTTTGGGATCGGAAGGGAGAGGGTTGAAGAGCTCTTCAGAACAGAAGGTATAAGAAGAAGTTCGGAGAAGTTTGGTATTTGAAGTTTTTTTTTTTTTTATTCCGCAGCCCTGGGCCGCGGCCGCACCTACGTCCATTGCCGAGCGCCTCCGGTAGACACTGAGAGAATTCCCAGTGGCGCCCGGCGGGCAGGGGGGGAAAGCCTAGCGATTGTAAATAACGTTTTACGTGAATTGGAAGTGCATCAATCAAATTTCGTGTCCATAAAGTCGTATTGTCTTGTCAATTTAATCACTTCAAGCGGCGACTAAACGATCAAGTCACGTGACATCAAACGCGTATATGAAACTAACTCGGTCGAGGTTTGGTTTGAGTTTAAAACGTCATCTGTTATACCCCATTCACACTCGCGCGCGAATAGCGAGACGAGCCGCGAGACGAGGTACGAGGCGAGAGTGTGAATGGAATAAAATAAACTCTCACATCGTCTCGCGTCTCGTCTAGCCACTAGAGGTACGCTCGCCTCCGGAGCAGTTTTTTTGACTTGGTGTTCACACTCGCGTTAGTCCGCTGGTATCGCGAATTTACAACATTCTGTTAATAGCAAACAAATACAAAAAAGCTCTATGAAACGTCTCAAGGATAATGTATAATGGGATATACTTACATACATATACTCATGGTATAACGGGTGTTACGTAAGGGTTATATCAACCCGAAGCCAGCACCATCAGCTGGTCGACCAGAACCCGTTTCGATATGTAGCGACCGCCACAGAAAAAAAAAGTTCATTAAAACACACAAAATACACACTTGTTTAACAACACTAGAACTAAAACCAGCTGCTTCGGTCATTGACATCAAAATAGGTACAAATAATAGGTACAAATAATGCGCGCCTGTGAAAAGCCTTCCGTCTCACTCCTGGTAGGAACATTTGTCTCTGTTTCGCATCAAGCGTTGCCGAACGAAGCGCTCGGTCGGCGTCGGTCGGCGTTTGAAGTTTCCTAGAATCTTATTTAAAATCATTTTAGCAAGGTCACAGGTCAGTTCAGTTGCATTCTTTGCTTTGTGCAGTGAGGTAGCTAAATAGTTGTTTAGTGTGTTAATTTGTGAGTTGTGTCAAGTTGTGTGTGATCGTGATTATGTTGTGTAGTAATGGGTCTGAGTAACGAAGAGTATTACGAGATGATGCTTTGTGTAGGAGCATCAGAAGGCAATTTGAGCGCTGCCCGGGAGTTGTACCTACCATGAGTTTTGATACCTAAAAATACTGTGTACGCAGTCGAAGCCGCATTTAGCACTGTTACACAAGAAATTAACCTTTCCTGTAAACAGGTAAGATTTTTCTAAAATTGGGGACAGAGATTTTACTATCACTTGCATGTGGTGCACCTGTCGAACCACGGACGAGGATCTGGGGAAACATAACTATGTGTTGGTCAAAATTTTATTTACATAAACAAAAATAATCCTTTAAGAGCGTGTACGCCTAGAGCGCGATGTTAACTTTAGGTAATTTAAACCCTCACAGAAGAAGCGCGGACACGAGTG